>CM075026.1:2666192-2689395 GCA_037576675.1 Pangasius sanitwongsei | reverse complement strand
GAATCAGACACCGCAAACACTGTGGGCTAAATCAGACACCGCAAACACTGTGGGCTGAATCAGACACCGCAAACACTGTGGGCTAAATCAGACACCGCAAACACTGTGGGCTAAATCAGACACCGCAAACACTGTGGGCTAAATCAGACACTGCAAACGGGGTGGACTGAATCAGCCAGCGTCAACATTGTGGACTGAAACAGACACCACAAACACTGTGGGCGAAATCAGACACTGCCACTTTTGACCACTGGGGAAGTGGTAGCTCAGTTCTGTGTTGTAACTTCCTTCCAAGTTGGCATACGCAGAAGAATACAATCATTGTGTCATTTTAGAGCAATTTAAAGAAATTGTCTATCCAAACCTGACAGATCGCCAGTAAGCGATGAGGCTCCGAAGTAATACCCTTGCGGAAGGTGGACACCCGGGATCTCCAAACACTCCTTCCACTCCTGCTTCCCTTCTACGTCCATCATCACCTGTGGAGGAACGAGGCGTTTAAAATGAAACGTTGCGCACTGACCTCTCCTAAGCTCGCTGTGTACTCTGATCCAGGACCAGCGTTGCCGTACGACTTTTACTAAAGCTGGATGTCAGGGTGGTTTTCCCGTTATTGGTTTTTAATTACCTTAGCCATCACGATTTGTCACATCAGCCATTTGCATAGTCATATACTGTGTAGTGTGTCCCTGTAGTCTGCTATGTGTGCTGAAATATGAAACTGTAATATGCCCTTCCTCTCCGACTCCATTTTATGCAAACAGTGATGTTTACTTCACATTACTGAGTTATTAATTATGACACTGGCATGTGGCTGTATATAGAGCACATGAACTATAACATGCATTAACTGTTGGTCACATGACGCCCCCCAGTGGGACTCTTCGGGAGTTTGGGTGCAAACACTATATAGAGGTATATAGAGGGGAAAAAAAAAAAAAAACCTGGCTCATTTATGTTACAGACATTAAAACAGCAGGTGTGTATGAGTTGTATTTGGAAAGGCTGATTTATGACCTGTGTGAATCGTGCGCGTGTGTGTGTGTGTGTGTTTGTGATTACCGTTAGTGTGCTCTTTACGTATCTGACCAGGATGAACGTGTCATAGTCGACGTTACGCACGGCGGCCTGGCAGCCTCCCAGATCTGCGTTCCTTCCGTCCTGATCGTGGTCGTACGCCACCGTCCCGTTTCCCACCATCGCCGAAATAAACGGAAATATTCTCTACGCGCAGAGAGGACAATAACAGGAGGAAGAAGACGTGATAAATACAGTGACGGTCCCAATAATAGAAACGACGTTAATCATCTAAAGCCATTAACTAAGAAAGATACTGTAGAGTCTCTCTCTCCACACTTAAGGTGTAGATGCGATAGCAAAACCCGATCACACACTTAAACGCGCTTGTGTCATTACATTAGAGCTGACGAAGAAACCAACGGCGTAGGCACAAAGTTCATATACCTCATGCTGGTTTTCGTGGTTGGGATACGTGTCTATAAAGATCCCCAGGCCGGTGAAATGATTCACGTTCCCAAACACGGGGCCTGAAACGAATCAGCACAGACATCAGCATTCGGAAGCGTCCATTTTAATCCGTTTTACATAGAAAACTGAAGAAAAGAAAAAAAAAATCAGTGTGAAGCCTTAAACAAAGGATGATGCAGTTACTCTTTTTTGTTGTGTTTTTTTTTTTTTTTACTTTTAAGAGGAAGCGCCATTTATTACGTTTATTTATTACAAGTTGTCTGAAAAGGGGGGAAAAAATGTGTAAAGGTCACCTTCTGTTTGAATACCTGATTAATTAGTAATTAATTAATAATGAATGAATTAATAGCTTTAATTGATCAAAATGCAATAAAAATGCAATAAATTCTATTTCATTCCTCTCATACCACAGCAAATTTTTGTCATACTTTTTTTTTTTTTTTTTTTTATACAAAGAGCTGACACTGGAGACTCCTTCCTTAAATGCCAAATAAACGTCTCCTTACAGAAATCATCAGCATATCGACGGTACAAATCTCTGTCCAGGCGGTTACTATAGAAACGAGAACGTATTACAGCGAATAGCCGTTTGTTTCAGTGGAAAGTGGTTAAAGGGAATAATAAAATAAATAGTAGTTAAATAATAATAATAATAATAATAATAATAATAATAATAACAACGTGCCTATTTGCATGCGTTCTCTGGTCAGCCACAGCGAGAGTCCATCACCGTTCAGGTTCTTCTTGCCCTGGCCGTGGATCTTAAAGTGCACCTGGAGCTCCCAGTCTCGAATGTAAAACGGCTACGCACACACACACACACACACACACACAATCAATATAAACAAGAACAGATTTCTCTGGAAATATTATTCGCCAATCATACAGTTCATTTTGGATTTTTTTTTTTTTTAGTACTGTATGATACAATGATTATTTCAAAACTATTTCTAAAATTATTATAAATAAAAAAAACATACAATTATTATAAACAAAAAAAAAACATGCATGTCTTTAATAAACACAGTCAGATGATACGGATGAGTCCATGTGTAATAAGAAAACGGAGAGGTTAAGGAACGATTGGTTAAAGCGATAACAGGAACTAACTAGTTTAAATGTAACTCTAAATGGATAAAAACCTACAACGTGTTTTTCTTTGGCGAATTAGAAAGTGTAATAATTGGCATATTGCTGTAGCAGAAAAGGAATAAAACACATCAGGGCGTGCTGTTATAGGAAAATAATCAACTTCAGGGTGATAACGGTAACCCCGCATCGTCGCACCATCCTGTCGTTGATTATTTTGCTAGAACAGCACGACACGGAGTGTTTTGCTCCTGACATATATACGAAGCGCACTCACGATGCGGCTCCACACGGCACCCTGTCTGCTCTGCAGGTCTGGAGTCAGGCGCACGTACTCGGGGGTGATCATGGCGTTGCCCAGTAAATCCCAGTGTGACGAGCTCGACGAGCCCAGACCTGCGCGCACACACACACACACACACACACACACACAGTGAGTAAAGATTGTGTAATGCAACACTAATTGCACATGCATTTTTTTACTTCCTCTTAATCACACAAGATTTTCTACACAAAAAAAAAAAAGAGCTTGTGGGGAAAAAAAACCCAATAAGCTACATTTGAAATGTATCAAATAATTCTAGATAAATAAAGTTATTATTATTAGGAAAGTATGAAAATAATGAATGGAGGGCGTCTCAATTGAAAGTGAAGGATAAATCATTTTTTGTTAACACACACACACACGGTGGAGGCGGGAATCGAGCCCCTGACCCTGCAGGTGAGAGGCGAGCGCGCTAACCACTGAGCCATCATGACCCCGCCCTCTTCCTTGATTATATTATATTCACCTGTATCATTAACGACACTGTTAATAACACTCTGAGACCTTTTCCTGGACTGGATAGCCGTGATGGGATTCATTTTTAGTCAAAAACATAGTCTTTATATGAAACCTTCAACATTTTAATGATCCATCTAGTTTATATTAGCAGCTAGTCACCAATCAGTAGGGAGCAGTTACAAAACCTTTTACACACACAAAAAAATAAACGCTAAATAAAAATCGTAAAGTTGTTCAATTAACTCGAAGTGCTTGTTGTATGTAGTCATGTTACAAATCATAGCCAAAGCTCCCTAACTTTAAGACTAAAAAAAAACGATTTTTTTTAAATACCACCCGTATTCCGCTTGTTTCCCTGTGATTGGCTAGAAGAATTCAAGCGTTCGCGCTATGATTGGAGAACTGCTTGTGAGTGTAAAGCAATGGCCCAATCACAGCACAAGGAGGCGGGATTTGTCGTCAAAACGAGTGGTAAAATAGCAACCAGACTCGTTCTCCCACCTTGGTACGGCTTGGTCAGCGAGTACTCCCTCTTAAGAAATTCGTCTCTCTGAAAGTCGTCATTTCCGGAACAGCGGGCTGTCAGTGCGAGTAGAAAAGCTAGAAGAAAATAAACTTTGGCGTTGTTCAGAAAATGTCGCGATAAATGGATAAACTGTAAACAAATTCCGCTGTGTTTCTTAAACTCGTGCATAGGGGCCGCCATCTTTCACTTCCTACTTCCGGTTGAGCCCGGCTACAGTGTGGATTGTCCAATGTTCCATCCGAGTACGATCGTGATTGGCTGGGAGTGCTGCCATTCAAATCATCAGCCAATCGCTGTTCTCCACAAGTGCTCTCGTTCACACCTGGGGGACTTTTTCTACGCAGTATGGCAAAGCATGGAATTCCTGTTACTGGAATGGTTTTGTAAGTGATATTCCCTGGAGAAAAGTTTGGATTTTACCTCAAAAATACTTTACAAAGTTATAAAAATACAAAGTGAAAGAAATTACTTTTAAATTGATTCATAGATTTTATCCAGATAAGTGCTTTCTCTCTCAAAAGAATTAAGAATGATATTAACACCTATTGTTTTTTTTATTTATTTTTTTATTTTTATTTTTTTTTTTTTTAGAAAAACCTGAAACCACTTTGCATTTATTTTGGAATTGTTCTCACACAGTGAATTTTTGGTGTGACATTCTTGATTTTATCAAGTGCTTTGTAAATCCAAATTTTGAATTTAGGTATAAACATATTTAGCAAAACACGTTTTCTAAGATTTAAATATGAATTGAAAGTGTATACTGAATCTACTGAATCCTCAAAGAACTTAAAAAGCAGTAAGAACAATGGCTTTGTTTGAGGACTTGGCACTCAATTTGCACTGAAAAAACCTTTTCTACGCAGGATACGCATGGATATTCCACGACATTAAATGCAACTATAAAGAGATAAAAATGATGATGTTCCTCTTTAAAAAAAAATCTATATATTGTTGGAATAAAACACTTCAATTCGACTTCGATTCAATTTCAATTTGATTTCCAGAATTAAAATCCACATCTGTGTGTCATTACATACAGCTGAAGAAGTCTTCTGCTGGTGTCGCTCACCCACCTCAAGGTTTGATGTGTTGTGCGTTCTGGGATGCTTTTCTGCTCAGCACGGTTGTAAAGAGTGATTATCTGAGTTACTATAGACTTTCTGTCACCTCAGACCAGTCTGGTCATTCTCCTCTGATCTCTCTCATCAACTAGGTGTTTCAGTCTGCAGACTTCTTCACACACAGGATGTTTTTTTGTTTTTCGCACCTTTCTGTGTAAACTGTAGAGACTGTTGTGTGTGAAATTCCCAGTAGATCAGCAGTTTCTGAAATACTCAAACCAGCCCATCTGGCACCAACACCCATGCCACGGTTAAAGTCATAGAAATCACACTTTCTCCGTATTCTGATGTTTGATGTGAACATTAACTGAAGCTCTTGACTTGTATCTGCATGATTTTATGCATTTGTGCTGCTGCCACATGATTGGCTGATTCGATAGCTGCATGAATGTGCAGGTGTTACGGGTGTTCCTAATAAAGTGGACGGGGAGTGTAAGGCACTATTATTTGTTGCTGTCATCACTTGCAGCTCTGTATCTAATCCTGTGCAGATCACACGTCTGTTTTGTGAATTCCGGGCCTCCTGGTCCTCAGAGTCAGTGCGGTTATTAGATTTCCTCGTTGAATGCGACCCCCGTAACTGTGGAAAGTGTGACGTTCATTTCGATGACCTCTTTAGGCCCGTAATAAAGACGGTAAATCTTTTGACGCCTGAGCCATCACGGCTGATTAAACCGGACACGGAGATGGTGATTAACATACCGGGTTCAGTTACACTTTCATCTGTTTATTCTGTTCACACACCATCTGAGGCATTTAAACACATGAAGGCTCAGACGTTTGATCACAGTGTATAACTGCTTCAATTATCGTACTTTAAAAAAAAAAAATAAAAAAATAGTGCACATGACACATCAGCATCATAGTCTGGTGTGACTGCGCCCCGGGATCAGACTCAGGGAGGAGGCGTGGCTAAATGATATCAGGATTAAATAAAAGTTGATACGTGAATGGATTAATCACGCACTACAGGAAGGCGTGTCAAATGAACAGGAAGTGGCCATTTCCTTAACACATTATGAGACCAGGGGAACAAAGGAGAGAGATAAAGAGAGCTCTGTGTGTGTGTGTGTGTGTGTGTGTGTGTCGCTGATGTCCTTTTTATCAGGGAACTCTATCTTGAAAGTGAAGGCCAGAGAGAGCTGTAACACTGAAACATAATTCTTAGTGCTGGAAATAAAAATAAAAAGAGATATGAGCTATTTTCAGTTTCACTCACACACACACACACACACACACACTGACTCAGTGTCCTGAATATCTACTTAATTTCAGTGCCCTCTTGTTAGAGAATGATAGAAAATGAGATTAAACCAAAACAGAAATCATAAAAATAGAGTTTGTAAAAAAAAAAAAAAAACAAGAATGAGTTGAAATAAAAACAGAAATACTGTGTAAACAAGGATGATATTAAGATAAAAACTAAATAAAGTAAAAAAAATAAAGTAGAGCGGGTAAAATGAGTTGGTAAAAACACGAATGAGTGAAAAGTGAATCTTGTAAGAATCACATGTGAAAACGAATCATGTGTAAGAATCATTTGTGAAAACAAATGAATCATGTCTAAGAAATACATGTGAAGGTAAATGAATCATGTGCAGGAATCACATGGAAGATAAAAGAATCATGTCTTTGAATCAAATGTAAAAAAAAAAAAAAAAGAATCATATGTAAAAATAACATTCGAAAACAAACGAATCACATGAAAATAAATGAATCGTGTGTAAGAATCAAATGTGAGAATAAATGAATCGTGTGTAAGAATCACATGCGAAAACAAATGAATCATGTCTAAGAAATACATGTGAAGGTGAATGAATCATGTGCGAGAAAATAAAGATGTAAGAAAATAAGTGAATTGAGAAAACAAATCACAAAGAATCATTTAATAAAGGAATCGTGTGTAAGAATCTTCTGTGAGAATAAAAATACATGCACTAGAGGAATGTGCGAAACCCAAAATGTGAAGCGTTAGAGAAGTTGTGGCTCTTGAGAAAAGTCCAGCTTGTGAATGGAAATGATCGCTTGGAGGGCCTTCAAATCGATTTTGTGATATTTTTCTTCTGTCTTTAACCATAGTCAAGCAAAATACACGACGTTTCCAGGAAAACAAGGCGAGTCGAGGCGAATCAATTGTGTAAAGCAAAGAGCTTCGAAAAGCTGCAGGCGGCGAGAGCAGTTAATATACCCACTGTAACGTAAATGAAATGGAGACGGTGTGTGCTCAGAAAGAAGGACAGGATAAGGAGGTGTAAAGCCGCCTGTGGATTATGTTTGGAGGTTCGCTTACGTTATAATCAGCCAACTCTGAGCTCTACAGATGTCTCATGGGAGGATATAGTTTACGCTGAAGAGCCCTAGAAACCCGAGTGTCCAAAATAATCCTGTTCGGGAGTCGAGTCTCCTTAGTACAGGACGTCCTAGGAGAAATATTCGTAACATTTATTATAAAATGCCTAATAATATACGTGATGATTAATATAAATAATGTCAAGACAAGGTGTGTAATTGGTTCTGATTTACAAACATGTGAACAATATTTCAGCATATATATATATATATATATATATATGTGTGTGTGTGTGTGTGTGTGTGTGTGTGTGTGTTGCTGGATTATGCTTTAGCTTTAGCTATTAGATATCAACAACATTTCCCTCATAAACCCTGTGTTTTATGTGTTTATGTGTGCAGCTGTTTCGTTGTGTAATCTATATCTGCTCGTCGCCTGCTGTTTTTTTATGCGCCGTCCCCAATCACTCAAAACGTTTCGTTTATTTCCACGCTGATCTTTTTACGCCTCGGCCTGCACCTGTCAGCTCACGAACAGTGTGTGTTCACACAAATCCGCTTCTATTCGCACAACACACACTGCACACACACACACACACACACACACACACACACACACACACGCACATGCACATACACACAAAGTAAACTTGTTTACCTGGAATTCCCACATCATGACCCATCTGTGATGGAGCATTATAAACCAAATGAGAAAAAGACTTAAAAAAAAAAATAGACATTAAAAAATAAAAATATATGTAATGTATATAAAAATGGATATAAAATGTGATTTCTGCTCTAAACAGTTGAATTGTTTGTTGTGTGATCACATGACAAATTAGTTTAGTACTAGAAATAGTGTATTTCAATATATATTCTGAAGAGATATATATATATATATTTATGTTTTTTTAAATAAATATTTTATTTAAGGTTAATATTTTTTATTTTACATGCACATTTTAAGGAAATGTTTAAAACCTTGTGAGGTTTAGAATATTTGGGGAAAAAAACCCTAAATATATAAACCAATCATCCATAATATTAAAACCACTGACAGGTGAAGTGAATAATATGGATTATAAATTATCTCGTTACAGTGGCACCTGTCAAGGGGTGGGATATATTAGGCAGCAAGTGAACAGTCAGGTCTTGAAGTTGATGTGTTGGAAGCAGGAAAAATGGGCAAGCGTAAGGATCCGAGTGACTCTGACAAGGGCCAATTTGTGATGGCTAGACGACTGGGTCAGAGCATCTCCGAAACAGCAGGTCTTGTGGGGTGATCCCGGTATGCAGTGGTTAGTACCTACCAAAAGTGGTCCAAGGAAAGATATCCGGTGAACCAGCGACAGGGTCATGGGTGCCCAAGGCTCACTGATGCGCGTGGGGAGTGAAGGCCTGTCTGGTCCGATCCCACAGAAGAGCTAATCTAGCACAAATTGGTGATAAAGTTAATGCTGGCTGTGATAGAAAGGTGTCAGGACACACAGTGGATCCCAGTTTGCTGCGTATGGAGCTGTGTAGCCACAGACCTGTCAGAGCGCCCATGCTGATCCCTGTCCACTGCCGAAAGCACCTACAATGGGCATGTGAGCATCAGAACTGGACCATGGAGCAATGGAAGAAGGTGGCCTGGTCTGATGAATCACGTTTTCTTTTATATCATGTGGAAGGCCGGGTGCGTGTGCGTCACCTGGGGAAGAGATGGCACCAGGATGCACTAATGGAAGAAGGCAAACTGGTGGAGGAAGTGTGATGCTCTGGATAATGTTCTGCTGGGGAACCTTGGGTCCTGGCATTCATATGGATGTTACCTTGACACGTACCACCTACCTAAACATTGTTGTAGACCAAGTGGCAACCCTTCATGGCAACGGTATTCCCTAATGGAAGTGACCTCTTTCAGCAGGATAATGCGTCCTGCCACACTGCAGAAATTGTTCAGGAATGGTTCAAGGAACATGACAAAGTGTTCAAGATATTGACTTATTCCGATCCATGGAGGCCCCAAATCGCAACTTACAGGACTTAAAGGATCTGATGCTAACGTCTTGGTGCCAGATACCACAGCACACCTTCAGAGGTCTTGTGGAGTCCATGCCTCGACGGGTCAGAGCTGTTTTGGCAGCACAAGGGGGACCTACACAACATTAGGCTGGTGGTTTTAATGTTATGGCTGATTGGTGTATTTCTATATTTCTTTCATATTTCTATATTTCTATATACTTCATTAAAGTTTCAAAATCTTTTTTTGAAATAAAAAATTATAGTATAGTATATTGTAAAGTGTATATTACTGGAAAATATATATAAATGCTTTAAAAAACTAAGATGTTTTTTTGTGTTTTCTGAATAATAAACATAAATCGTGTTAAACTTAAAGCAATAAACATTTATTTTACAAATTGTTCTAATTGTCAATTCAGCTTCAAATTGTTCAACTGTTGTTTTAAATTTGTATTTGTACTGTATGTAAAAATAAAAAAAAATATATATATTTTTAAAAGAAAACCTGCCAAAACTAAATAGTACATAGAAAGGTTAAAATTAATTGCATTATTATTTTTATTTTTATTTTTATTTTTATTATATTGACCTGTGGTTTTGAATTTGCTCTGAATATTTTGATTGTTTGTACTATAAGTAAGAATTTTCATTTCATTTTACTTTGTTCTTAGTGAGACTGGAGCTAAAATTAGTAATTCGTCAGCGAAGTTGTCAGGCAGCTGAATGGGGCAAACCGTATTTAATAATGTTTAATGAAAGAATTTATGGCCATCACACACACACACACAAACACACATGTACATGTCAGGAAAAGAAATCATTTGTTCCTGAATTCTAAACCAGGAAGTGACCTCAGTGTACACACTCCACCGTGCTCAGAGCCGCCAAAAACTCCAGAGGGCGTCGCAGTGTCCACATCAGTCCTTTACTTCAAATCCTTGAAATCCTTGCTTGCATGCTCTCCTGCAAAAAAAAACCAACAATATCCACATTATCTACATTACTGCACAGTTTGCAGAGAGAGAGAGAGAGAGAGAGAGAGAGACAAAATATTAAGTGCACAATTTCAGAGTCCAGGTTATATATGAGTGTTGGATATTAGTGCTGGATCGAGTGGATTAAAGTTTCCAGTGTGTACAGAATTACAGCTGAGTGTAAAAGCTACAAAGTGCTCAGTAAGAGAAATGCTACAAAACATATATATTTGCTACATATTTATTTTACTGGACCTTAAAAAAAAATGTATACAATATATAATAAACATTTATACAATATATACAATATCTGTATATCCATTTTCCATTCAATAATAACATTTAAGAGAATTTTTTTACATTTTCGTGTTTACAAAATGATAAAAAGATTTGTACCATTTTGTTTAAATTCTTTCTTGAGAAAAGAGATTTCGCAAAAGGGATTTTTTTCAAAACCACATGGCAAGCGGAACTAAAGTAGATTTTAAGAATTAACAGTAAAAAGATTTAGATGTTTTTTTTTTTAAGTTGTAAATGTTTCATTGTTGGATTTTTTTTAAATTTTTAAAAAAAACTGTATATGTATGTTAGATGCTTTACGATCAGTGTTTGGATTTTGTATCATAATAAATATAAGGGAGGAGGAGGAGCTAATGACTCTAGAATAAAAGAAAAGGATAATTATTGTATTTATTCAGTATTTGGAATTCAAAAATATAAAAATAGAAATATAAATGCTTTTTTTGCAAGTATACATTTTTTTTTTTTTTTACTACAAACCTTAAACCCAAAGTCTGCTCTGACACACCATCCAACTTATCAGCTCACTAACACACCCTTCATTAGGATAAATTAGTTTAGTCCTACAGCGCTACTGAATTCTGGATTCTGATTGGCCAGAAGGTGTTGATTCATTTTCTATAACAGCAGCTCTGACAGTAGTGCAGCTACAAATCACACGTGTATATTAATGCGCACGTGCTAATACGTTATCGTCTCTATAGCAACTTGTGTGTGTGTGTGTTGATATGGCGAAGGAGATGTTTATGTGACGTTTATGGAAGGAGTCTCCAGTAACAGTCCGAGGTAAAAGTGTAGCTTTAAGCTTTCTGACGTCTTCAGGACAGAAGAGACTTCATGAAGAGAGGCTGGTGAGGGAACGACTTTTTTATTGCTGCTATAAGGTAAGTGAAAACAGGAATTGGTTTCGTGGACATTCCATAACATTTAAATTAAAAATGGGAAAAAAAAAAAAAAAAAATCCAAAAACTTACACTAAAATTATGATGAAAAGTGGAATCATGGGCAAATTGCTCTCATGATCAACGAGTTAAAGTTATTAACACTGAATATGTGTGAAACATTTCACAACAAAATATTCTTTCAAAATGGTTCAATATCTTAAATCGTGGAATGGTTAGACAAAATTGTTAAAAATTTCAATGTTTGAAAAGGTTATTAATATTAGAATTGTTCTATTATTTATTTCAAATGATTAGAAAGTAATTCTTTTTAAGTTGAAAACACAAAAAAATGGGGGAAAAAAAGGGGAAAAAAAGTGCCATTGTCCTTTTGACGTGTCGTAACATTAAATGTAACAATAAACGGATAAAAAAAGTACAACATTTCATTCTTCGTCTAATAAATACATGAATGAATATTGGTTTCATTTTGCTGTGGTATAAAAAGAATAAAACACAGTCAGGGCCTGCGGTCCCTCTGTCACACAACTCACTGTTATTTACATTGTTATTTGCTACAACACCCATTGTGTGTGTTTTATTCCTTACGCAACCTTCGCCCGCACTCTCGCTCCGTTCTCCACCTGTAAATAATCTGCTAATGAAGACGCTTTAATGCTTTTCCTGGCGGCTCTGCAGGACCTGACGAGGGCTATAAACGCGCTGTACGTCTCAGCAGAAATCAGGAAATACTTCAGAGTGTTCAAGAATGCAGCGCTGAGTAAAGGATGTCTTCTTCCTTCCTTCCTTCCTTCCTTCATCCCTCAACCTTCCTTCTGCTTCTACGGAGTTTGTGCTGACGGAACGGAAGGAGGGGGGGAAAAAAACCCAGAGCATCTACTTAATTGAAGCTGCGAGTCTGTGTCCAGTCACTGCAGTCGATACTTATCACACCCACGCTGGACGCTTACGCCGAAATTGTTACCTGTCCAGATGCGTGTTAATTTATTGTTACAGCTCCATCCATTATCAGCCTGTGCTTAAGCCTTGTCCTTGTCTGCTTCATGTGTGTGTGTGTGGGTGTGTGTCTTATTTAATTAACTGCCATCTTAGAAGTGTGTTGAATGCATCAATAGTTTACACAGCAACAAAAGTGCAATCATCTTACTTATTGTCGAATTGATGTAATATTTCAGGTTATGAAATTCTGATTAAATAAATACATTATTATTACTATTATTATTATTAAGCCCATTCATTGCTAGGCATTTTTTTTTTGAAATTTCAAGCTTAAAACAGCTAACAGATAATTAGCAGCTTAAACGGTTCTTCGGTTTTGATGTACAACAAAATCTGACACCAGATTTCTTTCCAAGTCGAATCCCTTTAGAAAGCTAGAACCGTTGAAGAACTCTCAGTGGAGATTAAAAAAAAAAAAAAAAAAAAGGAATACTACGTACTCTCATTTTTCGTCCTATATACATGAAAAGTTACTTTGCCAACTAATTTGCTCTTACAGCATATGTTCTTTAGTTCAAATCCAATGAATGAATTCTCCATTTTGTTCTTTTAAGGATTGGCGACGGTCACCAGGATGAAACACTCTCGGCCGTCGTGAGTGTTGTTCAAGCTGTGAACTCGCTGTGTGACTCAGTTAAAGAGACGCTCGGGGAAAGCGCAGGGGAAGCCATACGAGACCCAAGGGGGAAGTGGAAAATTCGAAACACATCAAACCCTGTGAGCCAAAAAAAAAAAAAAAAAAAAAAAAGGCGCATATTGACATTTTGGCACAGTGAAAACCTACTCTGGTAGATTAGCGAAGGACTGCCAGACTCGGTAAAGAGGTGATTAAAAGCTGCATCAGTTCTCATCGGAGTATTTAACATGAATCTGGGTAATGAGCATACACACACACACACACACACACATACACACGCATGCACACACAGACGGCTAAATAACAATAAAAAGGGCTTTTCTTTAAATGAAGAAAGTTTATATTGTGGTCTCGATGTCAGCCACGTCATCCAGTTGTACACCGAGAAATCATTTTGCGCTATAAATATTATTTTTTATGGAAAATGCAGCCTACTATTGTAGTCACCTTGAATCTATCTTGAATATCGGCGCTCTGTGTGCATGACGCACGTTTCCTGTTGTTTGTTAGCTAGCTTCTCGGCTTAGATTAAAAACACAGCTAGGAATTTAATTTGTATCAAACACTAACCAACTAGCATTCAGCTAAACAACTAACTAACACTAACCGCATGACCCAAAGTGTCTCATTCCTCTTATTTGCCAGCAATATAATAACATTAATAATTAAATAAGTGAATAAATAAAAACTTTTTTTTTTTAAATGTATATTAAAATTTGATGTTTTCCAACATCCACAAAACAACTTCATTCCTGTGATCACTAAATGTTATAGCAGCTATAAACAGTCGTTCCGTCTGTGGGTTTTTTTTTTTTTTCCTGAGATGCTTTTCAGCTCATGATGGATGTAAAGAGTGGCTAAATCTCACAAACTAAATTTAAACGTAGGATCTTAAACAGAAAACCGCAAAAATAAAGTAAGTAAACTCCTCTGTCGTGAAAACTTTAAAGTGCTGACACTGGAGACTAGATTATTATATATTTTTTGTGTCTGTGAGTTTTGAAATGAATATTTCGGCATGAATCTTTGTCATCTAAGGAAATGTCTGCACACGGATTTGACATCACGTTTTAGAAAAGAAGCTTTCCAATGATAGATGATTCAGCATAAAGAGATTTAAAAACCACCTTTTGATAGTCTACTGAAAGATGACTATAAAAAAAAAACGAATTATTTGCGTATACTGTATATTGTATGGTATGCGTATGTACACAAGTACTCAGATATTCACATCTATAATTGCCAAATTGTTTTTTACATATTGTAGATGGACTGTATGAAAGTATGAAAGAAGATCTGAAAACTGGAACTAAAACCATTTTAGTGATTGATTCGTGGCCTTAACTGACCCTCTCCCTGAAGCCTAATGATTTATGCGATTGAAGAAATGCACACTTAGCTTAGAGACTTAAATTTGGCTTCAAATCCCCCAAATCTCCGACTTATTAATTACAAAATACATCAAGATCCAAAGTCCATTCCATCAGCATCACCAGGAGATCTAGACGTAACACTCTATTCAGTCCTTCTCAGAATTGTTATATATTATAGTCCGATTGCGGAAGGCCTTTATTCCAAATTCCACTGTGCAGGCCTCAATACGTCACCCTCCTCTCAATAAGCTAATCGTTCTAATGTGTGAAAATTGATTTCAGTCCTCCTCCCCTCTCTTCCCATCCCTCACTCTCATTTTTCCCCGTTTCTGTCCTCCTCCTCGGAGTGATTCATGCCCTCGTTATTGATAAGCCTCTATTGATTTTGTAATGCAGTAAAAGCGTTCGGTTTATGCTCCCTCGGTGTGTGTTTCCAGAATTGGATGTTTCTCGCTAACTTGCCGCGCAATGAGAGGTCAGTCCGCCAAATCTGGAAAGAAGGATCGACATGGAGATTCTTTTACTTTGGAAAATGTATGCTTGATTGTCAACTAAAATGCACGATTCTTGTTTTTTTTTTCGTGAAGTTTTTTGGTCTTAAAGCTTTACATTGCTTTAGATGCAAAAGAGAAAAAAAACCCACATTACATTCAAATATAATGAGGGGTGCACATAATAAAGAAGGTATCACAATGCGATTGTTAGTGTATATACTATATATGGTGATTGTCATAAGCTTTGTACTATATTAAAGGATATTCACAGAAATGTCTCTGACGCTGCTGAGAATCAGTAAATTACACATTGGGTAATGTATAATTTCAATAATAATCAAAAAATCAATAACTTACACAATGGGTCAGGAGTGTCAGGGGAATTTTTGCTGATATATCAATATTACCTTTATGACACTGATATATTGATATGGGAATAAGAAACAGAAGAAACCTCCCAAATGTTGGCTATAATTATTCCTGAAGCTCCCGAGAAACTGAACAGTGATAGTAATGATATAACAAGGCATTAAGACTTAAATGAAATGCTCTTATCAAATATACATTATATATTTCTGCAAATCAGTTCTATTGATTAAATGCTAGTTTAATGATGAAGCTTTGAATCTGCCAGAGACAGCGAGCAGCCTCGAGGACAAGCTATTAACACCCAGGCTGCTATGTGTGTTTAGAACCTCCTTGCAAATTTTGCTCGTAAGTGTGCATTCCTTATGACGAAAAACTGTTACGAGAACAATTCGACGTGTCTCGAGTTGCCCGAAACTGTGCTGGTTTTTCGGAACGTTTCAAGCATTTTCACAAATGAAATTTATCTTGGTCATAAGAACATTTCTCATTAAGAGGTGGTGATAAATTAATATAAAATCGTCAAGCTTAGTACTAGGCGTTTTTACAGATTACAAGCTTGAAATGGTAAATGAATTCTTTTTAAAAAAAAAAAAAAATTAATTACCTGCAATAAGAAAAAGTAACTTCTTATAGAACAAGAAAATATCAACCTTGAAATTAGTAAAAATGTCCAGAAATGTCTAGAAATGATCCAGTCAGCCAATGACGTGACAAGTGCAATGCATAAAATCATGCAGATACAGGTTCAAGAACTTTAGTTTATGTTCACATCAAAATTTGCTCAGAAATAAAAATTTGATTGCAGTGATTTTGACCGAGTCATGGTTTGAATATTTCAGAAACTGCTGATCTGGGATTTTTCTGGGAGTTTAAACAGAATGGCGCGAAAAACAAAAGAAACATCCACGGAGCAGCCGTTCTGTAGGCAGAAATGCCGTGTTGATACCAGGAAGGGTACGATAACTCAAATAGTCACTCTTTACATCCGCGGTGAGCAGAAAAGCATCTCAGAAGGCACAACAGTGGGCACAGGCTCACCAAAAGATTTGAAAAACATCACCTGGTCTTTATCCCACTACTATCGTTCCAGAGACTTGTAGACTCTACACCATGTTCTAGAAGTTTGCACTGGCTCAACACCATAGTTAAGAACTTCCGGTTCGTTTTTTTCTTTAATTTGTCACCTATCTGTATCATTGGGTCATTAATTCTATACAATAATAATATATACTTAAGTACAAAGTTTATGGATTGTAATGGTGACTATATGTGTTTCTTTTGTCGTCTAAGAACCTGTTTGGAATTTTTTTGCGTCTGCTTGCAAATGTGTTCCAACGAATCCTTCTGAACTTTGCAGAAGATGTGGACAGCCTCATACCTGGTCTCAATCAGGTCCTTGAGAAGCTGGACACCAGATGTTGTATCTCTTAAAGGAGTACTCCAGGGTTTTATTTTTTTAAAATTTTTTTATCAATTTATTCCCTTGGTTTAAAAAAAACAAAAAAACAAAGTGTTTCTCCTACCAGAGCAATTTGCAAATGCAATTTTTTTTTTTATTTATTACAGTACGACCTGATTTTTTTTTTATCCATTCGTAGTTACATTGGATGAAAGAGCAATTCTCTCACTTTCTCCTGAATTTAAAAAGACAATAAACGGCTTGTCATGTCACCAAGAAATCACAAAGCCCTTTGTCCTTTTGTCAAGACTTTCTCATGATGGAAAACTTACTGTTAGACTGGAGACTCCTTCCTTCTTAAATGCTAAATTAACGATTTCTCCTCAAAGAAAACGTCACCATACCAACAAATTTTTTTTTTAATATAATTTATATTTATACAAGTTCCTCTAAATGAGCTATGGAAACGATAACGTATTAGAAAGAGTGCATTCATATAAATTAAAGCCAGAACTATTGTTATGGAAGATGATAGAACAGATAATTTGAACAAATATTAAATCGGCGTTTTGCTCCATCCAAGTTAGCAACTTTCTCGTAGAAACACTTTACTCTTACTAACATGTCTGCTGCACGAGCATATTGAATTTATGTGTCTAGATGCTCTCAAGGATGTCTCTCAAGGATGTCGGCTAAACTGCACAAAAACATCGCCTTCATGGAAATGGAATCGGCAGTGTTTGGCCCTCGTGAGAACAAAAGTAGACGAGTTTAACCACACTTGAATCTCTGCTAGGTCGAACATTATTGATCACTACTTTGTGACTGTACTTTAAAGCGCAAGTCTCTCTGGAAAAGATGGCACAATAAAAAAAAAAAAAGCTCAATATAACTATAACTATATATAAAAAAAATTTATAAACCATTATGGTTTACTCTACTCTGAAGGTCATTTGTGCTAAGCTATCCTTCTGTGACGAGCGCTATCTTTATTCGTTATTGTTATCTGTGATAATTATATTCGCCTTGGTTGTAGGAGCGCTCTAAAAAGAACCAATCTCATGCTTACGAAAACACTTCAGGTCACCACACGTTAATACAGCAATAACAATATCCATTTAATGGGATTTCTTCTTCTGGAAAACACACACACAAAAGCAAGATCAGGAAGGACACAGCATTATCCGAACTGAATAGCTCAGTGGGATTGATTCTCAGATAAATTCTAAGAAAGCTGTTCACAGTTTCTACTTGGTGAATGAGGTAGTCGTGCTGGATGAGGTCTCGTTAATCAGTCTGACTATTCAAAATATCGCAAACGCCTGCAGTTACAAATGACAATGTCCGAGCATGACAAAGCCCTTATTCTTATTTTGTTCGGTAGTTTATTCAAAATAGTAATATCACTCTATAGATGTGCATTAGTAAATATCGAGCATATATAAAGTGCTAAACTTCAAATTATATCGAGATTTAAACAGTTGTTTAAACTACACTATACATTCCTTTCACCTAGACGTAATGTACCTTTAAAATTGAAGGTACATAAATAGACCATAAGTTCCTTTTAGAGGAAACAGTATATGCACTTTTCTAGGTCAGAATTCATACTAAAGGTACAAACGGTGCAATACGACCTCACCGACAGACACTTCACTTGAAGTGAACAGACAGAAAAAAATGTGTGTAGGAGCTGTCAAGAAAGAAGAATGTCCGAAATAAGCACCACCTGACCTCCGTCTCTCTTGCACCTTCTCTGTTTAACTGCATTCTTCTCACCTCCCCAGTCCAAACACGGCGGGTCGCACGGGCCTGCGAGTGGCCGACTATTCATCATACTCCCTCTAAGTACACACTGAGGTGTCTGAGAGATCGCAGGACCAAAGACTCATTCCACTGTGTCCCTTCTCCTGCTGCGTTCTCACCGTCTTCCGCTCTACATCCACCGCAGAGACTGAGCTAAGCATTCAAATCACATATTCTCAGTGTAGTCTGATCTGATTCCTGATCGAGTAATCTACAGCCGTCTAATGCTCAACACATACATCTCATTTTAGAAAACGATAAGAAGAGTCTGATCTAGTGACACTCTTGTTTGCAATACTGTACTTGTAGCACAGTCTAATCTAACAATTAAATTACTTCCAATCTTATTATATAGACTCATTTCCGATCTGCGATCGCAACATGGTCTAATTTAGAGAAGGACATCACGTACCCGTTATTAGAATCTCAACACAGTCTAATCTAGACGCCACCATTTTATTTCCAATACTACACTCTCACAGCACCGTGTACAATAAAATGTCTCTCCCCCCCCCCCCATATTGTACCAAGCACAATCTAATCTAGAAATGTAAAGATTATTTCTAATTCTGTACTATCAACACAGTCTAATATTGAGACTAATGTCTTTTTTCGATACTGTAATCTCTTGGTTATATATTTATGTGTTTATGATAAAAAAAAATCTGATATCTCAGAGGCAATTAACAAAACAAAACAAAAGCCTTTTAATCTCTAGAGACTAAAGTCATTTCCAACATCATAATATGAGCATAGTCTAATCTAGAGAATAAAGTATTATCTCATTCTGTACTTTCGGCACTGTCTAATCTACATACTAATAGCTTTTTTTGATATCTTAATCTCAGCACAGTCTAAGAAAGAGACTAAGGTTTTATATCCAATAGTGTAATTTTAGCACAGTCTAATCTAGACGCTAATGTACTGTTTCTCATTCTGTACTTATCGCACAGTCTAATCTAGACACCAATTGCTTTTTTTCAATATTTTAATCCCAGCACAGTCTAATCTAGACACTAAAGTATTGTTTCTCATTCTGTACTTCTAGCCTTAAAGCACAGTCTAATTTAGACACTAATTGCTTTTTTCAATATAATCTCAGCACAGTCTAATCTACACACTAAAGTATCGTATGTCATTCTGTAGTTTCAGCATGGTCCAATCTAGATACTAATTGCTTTTGTCAATATTGTAACCTCAGCAGAGTCTAATCTAGAGATCTACATCTTATCTTCAGTAATGTGATTTCAGGATCTAATCTAGGGCATGGAATTTTATGTCAAATATTTTCACAGTTGATGTCACAGTTTTATGTCTAATTTCAGCACAGGCCAGCGACTAATCTAAAGAGCACTGCCTTATTTTCCAATTCTGTAATCTCAGTACAGTCTACTCTAGAGACTAGAATAGTGTTTTTTTGTACTTTCAGCACATTCTAAAAACATTCAAAAGACTAGTCTAGAGTGAGATCTCAGCTCAGTCTAATCTAGGGGGAAAAAAATTGTATTGTAATCTATGTCTAAAATTATTACATTGCACTGACATCTGCATACTCGTCTATTAATTAAACTTGTTAGAAATTACTTCCAATTTTAGCATCTAATCTACTGAACTGTGAACATCTTATTTTCAACTATGGAATATCAGGACAGTCTAATCTAATCTAATAATGTCCTGTTCCTGTTCGAATCCTCAGCACAATCTAATCTAGATATCACTATTTTATTTCCATAAACCAATGCCTTATTTCCAACCATTAAATCTAATCTCTTGACGAATCTAAGCATTGTCTAATGTAATGACTAATGTCTTATTTCCAATAGTATAGTCTCTCTCACCCTAGTCTAATCTAGCTAATCTAGAAAATTACTACTCACAGCTCTCAATACATTTCAGTTAACAGGGGGCATTTACCACCGGGTGATGATGTCACTGAAATCAGACAGACAATCCAGCATCCCATTCCCCACCCCCTTGGCTAGGTCCAATTTCATTCCGTTCCTTTTGAAGTGACACGAAAAGCACCCTGGGTTTTCCCTCACCCACATGCCAGAAAAAGACTGGCTTGTTATTAGCGGACTGCTGGGGTTTGGCACAGCTGCCGTATAAGCCTGCGTATGTGTGTGTGAGTGTGTGTGTGTGTGTGTGTGTGTGTGTGGGTATTTCTCTCAATGCTGGTGGTACTCCAGAGGGCTGCTGAGTGACATAAAGTTGTTACAAAACGCTGGGTGTGAAATGGCTGAGATGTTTTTTGGCGTAGGTAATGCTTATGGACACAGAGTTGCTCGGACACTTGAGAGTGAACAAAACGTTTACATCGGAAGGCATTATTTCTGCAGCGTTGTGACCAAAATCCACTGTGTTTTTAATCGTAAGAACGTTCTGAATTGAGAATGCAACCAGAACACATGGTTTGGACTGGTGTTAGGAAGAAAACTGACAGAATCATGTTCATGAAATCTAAATTGACTCAAATAGTATTAGTTTTTGAGGGAATAAAAATAATGGCACCCAATGGCCCATTTAGCAGCATGGCTGGATTAAAAAAAAAAAAAAAAATTTACGCATAACTCCCTAAAGGAAATCCGAGTTAATCCAGGTTTCGGCACTGTTCCAATCCCCCGCCTCTTTCTTGTTTTCGACAGCAGAGGTGGCCTTGAATTCAAGGCCCCAAGCATGGTTTGACTGGCATACTGAGCCAGGCATTTCACATTTCATACAACAGAGAAAGAAAAATATAACACCAACCTCTCAGTTTTATGGAATAGGTTTTGTACTGGTGAGCGTGAAGGAAGAGAGGGTAAAGAAAGGGATTGATGAGATGTGGAGAATTCCTAAAAGACATACACAGCCTACACATCTGCACTACACATCTTTTGGCATCGTCTTAAGGACAAATCCTTGATAGATTAAATGTTAACATCATCAGAATATAGAGATATGAGTCTGTGGACATCTAAAGTAGTTGATGATTCTCAAGAGGTAAACTTTGTACTGAGGAAAAGAGCACAATTTAAAGCTTTCCATTGGTGATGGAAATTTGGTTCTGAGTTTTTGCGAGGATGAATAAATAGGAATGAACTGAATAGATAGCCAAGACTTGGCAGTGATGATCAATAACATGTGTGGATATGTATGGAAAACGTCAGAGATAAGGAACTACAGTGAGCTGGAAGGCTTTGCTCTCTAAACCCAATGCCAAACTCCATTGTAATAAAAAGCTGTAACTCAATATGCCACCTAATCCCAATTAACAGCATAGAACGGTACAACTCCTGCCCTCGTGAAATAAAAACAGTTCTTGGCGCAATCATTCCGTCACTCACTCCTGCTGATCTCAGATCTGTTTTATTAAATGTCAGAGAGTTTAATAGCCAAAACAGTTTCTCAGTTCCGGTTACAGATCAGAGTCAGTCAGTGGAGGTAGCTAAAAAAGTCACTGTATTCAGGCTTATAGAGAAAAAAAAAAAATCCGTCAGCAAAACCAGGAAACGTCTAGGAACAGGTGAAGTAGCAGACTCGGAAACTGGAATCTTCGAAATGCTGGAACTTCAAAGCACAAATAAAGGCTCAGAAGACGCGATGAGACGTGTTAAATAAGAGCAGTGATTGTGGGCGTGGATGGGGTGGAGCTAGATCAGAAAGCAGTAAGTAAACAGGAAGCTTTTTTTTTTTTTTTTAATGAGGTTCTGAGAGTAAAGCCCTGAAACTCTGCTGGAAATAAAATGCCACGGCTTTGACCTTGATTAGGAGAGCTGTTTTATATTTGAAACATTCTCTTACTGACTATTGCATTACATTCTTTACTTATGATCTTACATCCATTTTCAAAATGTTGTAACACACAAGCATGTAGACAATTATCTAGCAAAATCTGTGCACGTTTTATGTAAACTGTGACTAAAATAAGCACTACAGGTCAACTGGATAATTTTTTTAAACCAATATCTTAATTTTAATACCAATACATCCTGATTGGTCTTTACCAGTTGATTGCTGATATTCTTACAAATACTTTTTGGATTGGAACTTTTTCAGCAATGTATATTTATTTATGCAAATGAGGTTTTGTCTAATTAATTATGCATTCATTTGTTGTTGTTGTTGTTGTTGTTGTTAGAAATATTTATTTTATTGTGAAGACGCTCCCAAGAGAAAGACTTTTGCAGAAATTTTTTTGTCTTTAATGTTTATTTCAGAAAATACCATGCACTGCCATTTATCAGTTTAAAATCTAACATAAATCCAGCATTAATTAACATTTTGGGAAATTTCTCTGTAATGTCTTTATAATTAGGGAAAGGAATGAACATATAACATTTCATGAATGCAGGTCATCTAGAAACTGAGATTTTTGGCTCGGAATATAGAACAAAATTGATTCAGAGATAAAAAGCTTTAAAAAATCCAATGCTGTACAATGTTGTTTAACGTGTTTCCACTCTAGCTAGTGTGGTTTATTTGGTTTATAAAGGAAAGTAACATGTATGTTGTAATGACATGTAAATTGACATATGTACATATATATATATATATATATATATATATATATATATATATATATATATATATATATATATACACAGAGAGAGAGAGAGAGAGAGAGAGAGACACACGAACACACAGAGAGCACTGCGTGAACT
>CM075026.1:2624005-2666092 GCA_037576675.1 Pangasius sanitwongsei | reverse complement strand
GCCAGATACCACAGCACACCTTCAGAGGTCTTGTGGAGTCCATGCCTCGACGGGTCAGAGCTGTTTTGGCAGCACAAAGCGGACCTACACATTAGGAAGGTGGTTTTAATGTTATGATTGATCAGTGTATGTCTACTCTATATTTCTACAATTTATTTATACATTCAGCTGTTTCACCATCTATAGCTATACTTACGCTCTTTTTTAATGGTTCCTCATATGAAATATAAAGACCTGCTGGTATTAAATGTCACCCTGGATTTTAGGGAAAAAGTACAGGATGAGTCGATGATGCAGTGCTCTCTGGCAGGTGTGTTTTATGGTGTGATGGTTTGTGTTGCATGGTGTCTTGGAGTTAAAGGAATGGAGATTGATTAGTGCTGGGGGACGTCAGGAGGAGGAGAAACTCAGGTTTATTTCACTAAATAGCCAATCAGTGGGAGCAGTGTGAGTTTATATACTGGACATATATCAGTCGCACACTTCATGCCAAACCTCATTGGCCTTATTGGGATATACAGTGAGGTCCATAAGTATTTGAACAGTGACACAATTTTCATAATTTTGCCTCTGTACACCACCTCAATGGATTTGAAATGAAGCAATCAAGATGTGATTGAAGTGTAGACTTCAAGCTTTAATTCAAGGAGTTTAATAAAAATATTGCATTAACTATTTAGGAAAAGTAATTGGACAAACTAACATAATCATAAATATTAGGATTATTTTTAATACTTGGGTGCAAATTCTTTGCAGTTAATGACTGGCTGAAGTCTGGAGCCCATGGACATCATCAAATGCTGAGGTTCCTCCCTTGAGATGCTTTTCCAGGGCTTTTTACTGGCCGCCTTCAGTTGCTGCTTGTTTGTGGGTCTTTCTGCCTTCAGTCTTGTCTTCAGTAATTGAAAAGCAGATCAACTGTGTTGAGGTCATTGGACATTTAAGAACCTTTAATTTCTTTGCCTTAAGAAGCTCTTAGGTTGCTTTCGCGGTAAGTTTTGGGTCAGTATCCGTCTGTGCTGTGAAGTGGCGTCCTATCAGTTTTGCAGCATTTGACTGAACCTGAGCAGAAAGTATAGCTCTGTACACTTCAGAATTCATCCTGGTACTTCTGTCAGCAGTCACATCATCAATAAACACCAGTGACCCAGTTCCACTGGCAGCCATACATGCCCATGCCATAACACTGCCTCCACCATGTTTGACAGATGATGTGGTATGCTTTGGATCATGAGCCCTTCACCATTTGGAATCAACTCCAGACCTTTTATCTCCTTCATTTGTCATGAATTAGCAAGGTAACAGGCCACACTTGGCCATGAAATAACTGAAAAAAATGGCTGTAAATTCCTAAATGGTTAATGCAATATTTTTGTTAAACCCTTGAATTAAAGCTGAAAGTCTACACTTCAATCACATCTTGATTGCTTCATTTCAAACCCACTGTGGTGGTGTACAGAGGCAAAATTACGAAAACTGTGTCACTGTTTAAATACTTACGGACCTGACTGTACATTAACTTTTATATGTGTGGATGTAAAAAGGCAGAAAATGCAAGAATGTGTATCTGAATCATAAAGCTGTGCTTTAAAGTTTATTTTTCATTTAAAAAAAAGAAGAAAGAATAGAGTACTGCTCTCTTTAAGGGGAGAAAATATACTACTTCCTTTATAAAAAAAAAAGTTCACATATTTCATGTTATTTATTTAGTTTCATTTACGTATAATCAGATATATTACATGGTGATATTCAAACAAACAAACAAACAAACAAACACAAAAAAAACGAGAGAGAGAGAGATCTATTCTTTATCATGGAAAAAAAAAATAAAATAAAATAAAACAAAATGTAAACATACTACTTTCTTTATTAAAAAAAGGGGGAAAATCCTGCATGTTCACATATTTCATGTTATTATCATTATCATAACTATTATTATTATTATTATTATTATTGTTGTTGTTGTTAGTAGTAGTAGTAGTAGTAGTAGTACAATCACATGTCATCACACGTGTTGACGTCATGAAACCACGTGATTCCTTCCCTGCTTGGGTCCTTACTAAATAGCATGCATACTATTTTGACACTATTTAGTACGGAAGTAGCCTGCTCGGTTGTTTTACTGCAATATCCATACTCAGTTCCAGTACTGAAAAAGTTAATAGGGCTCATTTTAAATGTACATCCTATTAAGTATGTAAGTATGCGTTTTATTTTTGCTTTTAAAGGCGTTTAAGTCACGCAGTGTCGCTTTTCAGTCTATTAATTCAGTCTATTGCAAGTAGTACGCAAGTGTCCTGTCGCCATGGCGACTAGTGAACGCGCCACTGATGACGTAGGGACGTGGCGTTCTACTGCATTTTGCCATAAGATTTTGCACACAAGTGTCGGTTTGTACAGCGCCTGTGTGATGTTTACTAGCCACGCCCAGCTCGAACGCGATTGGTCCGTGCGCGTCCCTCCAGGGAGCCAATCAGAAAGTGCCGTCTTTAGTCCAGTTTAAACTCCAGCTGGACTGGGATGAGGAGAAGAGGTGACCCTTCTCCTTTCCCAGCACTTCCTCTTGTTCTCTGTCTCTTCATTTTTCTTCAGGAATAAATCATGCTAAAGAGGGTTTAGGAGGTTTTTAAGTGGCTTAGGGGATTTGGACACATCTTGAAACATGAAGAAACAACTCCATGTGCACAGAAGCTCATAATTTGTACAGAACTGACGCTACAAAAGATTTAAAAAAAAAAAAAAAAAGTGATTTCATTTTGGTTCTTTGGATCATCCAGGTGAACATGGCGTACCATGCGCCGTTTTTCCCTCTGCTGGGGTGTGGGAGGCCTCTGATGGAGCAGATCACCGGGAGCAGCATCATCATCTCCAGCCCTTCATCTTCATCTGTTCATCATCACCTCCAGCACGTGGAGAAAGAGGAAGAAGAAGAGGAGGAGGAGGAGGAGGAGGAGGAAGAGGAGCAAGAGCCGGTGGTGCACCTGGAGGGCATGGAGCTGTGGAGGCAGTTCCACCGGATCGGCACTGAAATGGTCATCACAAAGTCGGGGAGGTAAACAAGCAAACAAACTAATAAACAAACGCCACACAGTTTTGTTTGAATATGCAGATATGAAAACCAGAGCCAGTATCCGTGTGTGTGTGTGTCATTTTTAGAATTATTAAAGAAGCGGTGTGGGATCTGCAGTAAGAAACATAAGATAGATGTGTGTAATGTCAAAATCTGGTTGTTGGATGTTTACCTGAATCAATTCTTCTATAAAAATTCTTTAAAAAAAATAGAAAACTACCTTTTATAGGGCAAAAAACAAACAAACAAACAAACAAAAAAAGTACTACTTCCTTTATGAAACCTCGCGTCAGAAAGTTTATTGTAGCGAATTATAGAAAACTACTCCCTTTATAGGGGAATAACATCATGTTCTCATAATATGTTTCATAAGCAGCACTTATAACTCTACATGTTAAATCCAGCTTGGGAACGAAAGTAATTCAGCTGTCACTTTACCAAGTGAGAAATGAGAAAATACATGTAAGTCCCATGGTGTGACTTTAAGAAGTACTGAAAGATCCTGCGTGAGAGTCAGATTCATGCCTGAAACATAGTTTTCTTTAACATCCAGTGATTGTTAAAATGCACAGTGGGACCTACACGTCGATCATTTGATGTAACGCAACACCCATTTCAGAGTAACGAGAAAAATCACGTCACACACACGTCAAATCCGTTTATAAATATTAAAGATGCAATATAGCCCATAGGAGTTCTAAATGTATCTGTCAAGATCCGATATCACACACAAGCTGTTCACTTCACCCAGATGACAGATGTCTAATTAATATATATATATATATAGATTCTTATATTCTTATTATATAATCTATGTGTAGAACCTTATGGAACTTTAATAATTATATTTCATGTAAATGTAAGCTAAAGTTCCCTATATTGTGTTACATCTTTGATAATTACTCATTACTTCAGCTGGGCACACCAGTTGTTCAGGTTGCTCCTATGACCTTTGTCTAATTTTTTTTATTATTTTTTAAAAAATTATTAAAGATGCAATATGCAATCTTGAACTTATAAACACATCTCTCAGACCAACATGCCTGAATACCCGTAACTCTATAGTTAAATCTTAATATAAATAAGATTTTTACCTCATGTTCAGTTCACACCTCTGACTTTTGTTTGATGTTTTAACTATTAAAGATGCGGTATGGCACCTGCACCTGTAATACCTATATAGAAAAATTAAATATTATATTTAAGCTATCGTTCCATGTGTTATGTTGCAGAATTGCTGAATGCGTAAGTGAAATTTACACGCACGTTGTTTAATTCAAATGCATTTTTTTTTTAAAATATTAAAGCTGCAATATGCCACAAGTAATTTCTAAACATCTCTCAGAGTAACACAGCTCTAAACACGTATAACTCAATAATTATATAAAAAAAAATGGAAGTTAATGTCCGCATGTATCCCATGTTGTAAGTTAAAGTTCCACAGTTTTCTCGTATGACTTTTAGTGCAATGTTTAATAGTGTTCCTAAATATTAAAGATGCAATATGGTACCTATAACATACCGCTTATAAGCGTATCTCTCTAAGTAACACCGCTGATAATCATCTCAGGAGACGAGAGAATATAATTAGTAACTGTGCGAATGACATTACATTACACAAGCTATAGGTTTCATACTGCATCTCTAATAAATACTGAAGAACAATGTGTACGTCAGAATTTCCAGACAGTTGGTCCATATTTTGTTTGATTTTCCACCTTAAGTTTGTGTAAAATGTAAACGGAACCTATACATGCCTCTGTCAGAGGTCTCTTATTGTACATTTACACACAATTTGGTGGTTTTAATGATCAAAGATGCCATAAACGTCTCTCAGACTAACACAAAATTGTTTTCCTGTGTGCGTCTATGAGGCGGATGTTTCCTCCATTGCGTGTGCGCTGCAGTGGTTTGGACCGGAGAGCGAGCTACGTGCTGCTGATGGACATGGTGTCGTCGGACGGCTGCAGGTACAAGTTTCATCACTCGCGCTGGACGGTGGCAGGAAAAGCCGACCCGGAGCTTCCCAAGCGTATGTACGTTCACCCGGACAGCCCGGCCTCCGGGGAACACTGGATGTCCCGAGTGGTGACGTTTCACAAGCTGAAACTGACCAACAACATCTCGGACAAGCACGGATTCGTGAGTAATAATAAGCATGGGCTGGGATTTCTGTCTGGACGGAGTCACACACACTCTCACCACGTTAGCGCGGGTTTCCTCGGAGTTCTCCGGTTTCCTCCTATCTCTGTGAAAAGTGTTTTTTTTTTTTTGTATAGACTCACATATTCTTTTCTTACTTTTGTAAAAAGACAAAACAAAACATGGTGTGACAAGTTGCTCCATTATGTTATGTCTACACCGACTACATGATGTTTGGACCATAATATATAAATAAATATTCTTATTTAGATTGTGATTTTTGAAAATGATTTATTTTACGGCGGCTGTTACAGTGTTATGTCTGAATTTTATTCCACTCGTGTTTATTATGACTGCAGCTAGTGTTGGAGGTTAAATCGGCGTCACCTGCTGAAGAAAGTGAAAACAATAAATAAAAATAAATAAATAAAATAAGACACATTTAAAAAAAAAAAAAGAAAAAAAATCAGAAAATAAAAAGAGACTTATTATTTTCAGTAAATGACAGCTAAGAATTTCAAACGTTGCCAGATAAGCCAGCTAAATTAAATTTATTTCGGTTTTTTTATTCCTTTTTTTTTTTTTTTTTTTTTAAAAATTGAGTAAATTTCAAACACAAGTGCGTTATAATCATTTGCCTTCGCCTGATTTCCATCAGACGTTAGACTGTTATCCTGTTCGCCATAGGCTGATATCTTACAATGCAACAGATGTGAGGAGTGCAATAGTTTGCACACCCTTAAGACAAAATCATGATCATAAAAAAAATCAGGAAAACAAAAATCTAAATTACGTCACTTCACAGCTGATATCTTCCTTTCTGAATCCAATATAATATAACATAATATTCTTTAATAACTTCTTTGCCCACCCTTTGACTTTTTAACAGCCTTCAAACTCATAAATCCTCTCAGTAATTTCTTTTTTTTCATCCAAGATTAAAGGATGTAAACTTTTGCTGTGATATATTAAGTAATACAAGCTTTTATTAATATTAAAACGAGTTCAAAAGCTAATAAAACTTAACAATATATGATTTAATATATAATACATAATGAATAATATTTAAACTACGTATTTATCCCATGTTTCTTTATTACTTTTGTGAGATTAATGTCTGAGTGAACTTTGTGTGGAAACTTAACACATTACTGAGTAATAGTTTGGATACTTCAGTGAAATATGAGTAGTTATTTAATGTAGTTGTGTAGTGTTTGGTTTTGTGGGGAAATTAATATTATGGTGTAATATATTGCACGTGAACGTGTTGCATGATAACTTTTACTTTCGTGCTCACTACAGTGATCCTGTAATTTCCCTTTATTCGGAGTAACGTTAGTGTAACAGGTGGAACAGAGCATCAGCATGATGAAGAAATGAGAATGAAGAACTATTTATACCATAATATCACAAAAATATTATTTCCATTATGTCCAATATGTTTGTTAAAATACCAGCACAGGAGTTTTTTTTTATAAAGAGGTGAAAAATCAGAGAAAGTATTTCTATATGATGAATTACTGGAATCTAAGAGCGATCCTTTTAACAAAAAAAAAAAAAAAGCAGATACTGTGTTAAAAAAAAGAAAATCACACGTTACATTATCTGCAGTGAGTCTGTCATCTATCATTCACTGGAGTCTCACTGCTGATCATTTCTCCTTTTATTTTGTAAGGTTTTCTGTAAACGTCTCTAGACTTTTAGCAGAAATTATGTTGGTTTTTTTTTTCATTTTTATACATTTTTTATTATTGTATTTTTCTTGTTCCAGACCATTTTGAACTCCATGCATAAATACCAGCCGCGGCTGCACGTGGTGAGAGCCGATGATCTCCTCAAACTCCCCTACAGTGCGTTCAGGACCTTCGTGTTTCCTGAGACCGAGTTCATCGCCGTCACTGCTTATCAGAACGACAAGGTTCCTCTCTTACGCTCTGTTCACTTCATTCCCCTGCTTCATTCACCACGAGACCACCATATGACGTTATAATAATTTACATGTGCTCCCTTTGCAATAATAATAATAACAAACTATTATTATTATTATTATTATTATTATTATTATTATTATTAAGTCAGAGATGACAGTTTTCCACCTCATTTATTTTTGTTTAGAAATATCTATCTATAAATCTATAAAAATTTCCTTGTATTTATTACGTTATTACAATAATAATAATAATAATAATAATAATAATTAAATAATAATAATAATATAATTATTATTAATAATATTATATAATATAATATAATAATATTTATAATATATAATATATAATATATATTATATAATATATTTATAATATATTTATATAAATAACATAATTATAATTATAAATAATAATTGATAATATATAATCTATAATAATTAATAATAATCCAATGCCCAAAATCAAATCTTGTAAAAAATGAAAAAAAAAACAAAACATTTTTTTGGAGCTTGATTTTGTTGTTGTTGTTGTTTTTTAGGGTTGATTTTAATTAATTAATTAATTGATTGATTGATTTGCAGTTCAAGTGATTTTTGTGTGAAAAGGTTTAACTAAATTTTTTTTTTTTTTTTAAAAACCCTGACGTTTGTGTAAGTCATGCTTATTTGTTCTAATTCAATTTTTTTTTTTTTCTTGAAATGATGTAATTGCATGTAATATATTAAAATCCATAAAAGCAATACGTTTCGTCTGTAGGCTGCAGAAATCGCAACGCACTCGTGAGGTTTTTATTAGTTACTTCAGTCACACAGTTCACTCCAGGCTGCTCTCTGTATAACGTATAAAATATTAATGATCCTTTCTTTTTTTTCTTTCCTTTTAACACCTGACTAGTGCGAATGAAATCTGACCGTCATTAATGTGATCACAGACACGTGATCATGTAGTAGGTTAAATATTTATCTAATTCTACACAGTCACTATGTAATTATATATTTATTATTGGTTATATGTTTGTGTGAGATGATCAGAGTTGCGTGGAGTGAAGAGAGGCACTGGGCTGATCATGTTTTTGTGTTGAACAGATAACGCAGCTGAAAATCGATAATAATCCGTTCGCAAAGGGATTCCGGGACACGGGAAACGGGAGGAGGGAGAAAAGGTCAGACTTCGGCATGACTTAGTGTAGCTCAGGTCCAAAGAAAAAAAAGGGTAGCTAAATGAATGAATGAATAAATAAATAAATAAATAAATGAATACAAAAATACATATTGAATGAATGAATGAAACATATATTTTCCATTAGAAAACCTGTAATGCTGCAGTTCAAGGCCAGAGACGTGGAGCAGAATAAAGACGGCGGATCCTCAGACGATTCGTCGTCTGATCGTCCCGGCCATTCCTCCAAGTTGGAGGCCATCCTCCAAGTTCCAACCGTCGCAACGACCACACGGAAAGGTTACAAGCCTATTATCTTCTTCTTCTTCTTCTTCTTCTTCTTCTTCTTCTTCTTCTTCTTATTATTATTATTATTATTGCTGCTGCTGTTGTTGTTATTGTTAATTATTGAATCATTACATGGTTTGTATTTTTATTATTCTGTATTATTATGAGATAATAAAAGAAATGATAGAAATAAATAATAGCATAAAATATAAACACAAAATCACGCATAACAAACAAACAAACAAATAAAAGGATAGATTAATTTGTACATAAGGTCAATAAATAAATACATATTTAAAATAAATGAAAATAAATGAACTAAGAATGAAATGCGTAAATAACTAAATAGACAATAGAGAAAATAAATAAATAAATAAATAAATGGGAGGTTAGACAATAGATATAGACATAGATATAAATAAATAAAAAAATAAATAAAAATGTAACTACAAAAAATAAATGAATAAATAATCAAATATGTAAGTAAATAAACAAAACAATTGTTAAATAGAGAGACAATGGATAAGTAAATATGTAGCTAAATAAATAAATAAATAGACAGGCAGAGATAAATAAATACCTAAATAAACAATAAATGAATAAACAATCAAATAAGCAAACAGATAAATAATAAGGCATTGACACGCGTGTGTGATTTCTTGCGCAGATGTTTGCGAGAGCGACAGTGGGAGTGACGCGGAAGTGGAGAGCTCGATCCATCAGACCAAACTGGACTCCAGAGAAATCTCCTCCACCAGCCACGAGCTGAAAGACACGCGGCCGGTCAGAGGCAGTGAGAAGCGAGTGCTGGACCTGAACGCTGTCCCTCTGCACGCTGAACACTTCACACGGACTCTGGACGAGTGTTTCCTTCATCGCTGCTGCTTTGCAGGACAGCAGCTTCTCGCCGGCGTGAGAAGAACGTCACGCTTTCTGCCAAACCAAAACTGTGTAAACTTCTGGACGGCTGGTGCTCCAGCTGCTGGAGAAAGCATCAGGGGCTACAGCTACGGCGCCATGGAAACTTCACACCAGGGCATTCTGGGAAATTTCCCACTGTGCCTTCAGCAGCCTGAAACGACCTCGCAGGTACGACTTCATCGGTGCGTCCATGACGATCCACATGAATCAGGATTAATACCACGATCAAATATCACCATGCAAAAATAACGTGATATTCCAGTATCATGTTCAGGTGCCATTATGCATAAAAAATACAATTCAGACATAATAATAATAATAATAATAATAATAATAATAAATAAAAATACAAACCATACATTTTGTTTTCATGTCCTCAATGATATTCCAGTGACTAAATAATAAATAATAAAATGTAAATAATAAATAATTGTTGTGGTGTAATACACAATACACACAAGGCAAAATATTGATACATGGAGTTTACAGATATTGAAATATATTAAAATAAATTATAATATTTTTAAAGAGCTAATTTGTATTATGATATGCCAAATATAAAAACACTTAAGCTGATCGTGTAAGGTTTATTTATTTATTTATTTATTTTGGTGCAGTCTAAAGGAAGAAAATATCCAAAAAAAGATTTTTTTTTAAAAATGATAACATTTTATAATACAATTTCTTAATTAATGCTTAAGTACTTAGTAACTTATCAGTAAGTAATCATGGGTTACTGTAGTAGTTCTTCAGTAATTCCTACTCACTGTAATCTATTGCTATGCTGACTAAAGGGTAATGCTTTAATAACTAATATTCAATTACTGTAGTGATGAAACCATAAAATATCATTTTAAATCTTAAAAAAATTTAAATCAAATTTTTATCTACATGTATTAGTGTCATACACTGTCCTCGCCTTCTCATTATTATTATTATTATTATTATTATTATACAGTGTGTGATACTCCATGTGATTATACAGTGATGTGAAATTCCATGTTCAAAAATAATCTTCATAAAAAAATTTATTGCAATGAAATAGTATCCATGAAGAGAAAAAATGGTGACGTAGTTACATTAAATTGTAAACCATGGGTGTTTTAAGGCAGTTAATCGTGTGTATTGATATTTCGAAATGATGCGGAAATATCCTGCTGTGTTATTGCTCTGGTTTCATAATTTCCGAATTTGGTTTTTAAAAACAAAAAAGTGTGTTTAAAAAATTTTTTTTTTTAAAAATTGTGGATTCTGTGTTGTCTGCAAAGAACAGAAAAAGAAATAAATAAATGATTAAACAAACAAACAAACAAATATTTATTTATTTATTTTATTTGTAATTTGTTCATTTTGGCCAAGCCAAATATTCACATGTATACATAATAATATATTTATAAAATTTGACAAGAACTGAAAATAATAATATTTAAAAAAAAAAAAAAAAAAAACAATAGCAAAAATGTAATAATAGCCAAACAAAAACCAAATAAATATTATTTAAATGTATATTGATGCTGGGTTTTTTTTGCATCTTAAGCCTCGTAAGCAAAGTACTGATCTGTATTGAGAAATTCACACATTGTCATTCATTTCAGCGCTTCGTGGTTATGATTTTTGAATTATGATTCAGTATTAAACATTAATTTTGTCCTGAATTGAATATGTTTCTTTAATATTCAGGCTCTGATCATCTCTCACTGCTACCCGTATAACTGTATGCTGGCGGCTCCGTGGACTCAGCGACTGCCCGCTCCTGCTGTGAGCCACCGGCCGCGCTGTGCACCGTACCCTCTCCCCCACGCCTCACACACACACCTGCTTCAGCCCAAACGCCACGCTTCAGCCCGAGCCGAGCCCGAGAGCAAAGCCAGCAGGGGTCAGACGTCACCGACGCCACCTTCCACCTAAAAAAAAAAAAAACCTTACGCTGATTTAAACAGAACTGAACAGCAATAAAAATTTCACCCCTGCGACTGAAGTGTGAATCTGAAATGATGAGGTGTAGAATATGAGTGGAACTCGAATCCCTCGAGAAAGGCTAAACCCTAAAGCGCTCACCCGGGAAGAGGGAAAACAGGGTAAGACAAGCCACCTCTTATTCATTTAATATTTAGAACACTTTTCCTGGACAGGGCAGTTCAGTCTGAGCGGTGAGAAATAAACGGATGGAGCTACGGCGCCGTTTTTGCTTTATGCACTTTATGTAGAAACATTTTGGACCAAAGCCTAAAAGAATGACGGTAAGAAAATAAACTTCACATGACAAAGACAAACTGGTAGGAATGAAAGTTGATTCGGAGTTGATTCGGAGTCAGATTCAACAATTCAGTTTTATTTAAAAAAATAAATAACTTATCCAGAATTTAAAAAAAAAAAAGTATTAATATTATTATTAATATTAGTGTGTTTTGATTGTCAGAAATCCTGACTTATTAGACATATAAAATATAAAGTTTAAGAAGAATGTTAAATATCCATTGAATATACATTACTTATTTTTAAAGTACATTATGGAGAATATATATATATACACTAAATCTAAAAAAAATAACAAAATAAGTACAAAACATACAAAAAGGTACACTTGATGCATCTTAAATTGTTCCTGTTTGACTTTTTTTGAACTCATTATAACACTGGGCTTATAAGAAAATATAACAATCGTATTCTTGGACTTAAATGTTCTTTATTTTAATCATAAAATCTTAAAATGAGCCGAAATGACTAAAATAATAATGAATTGTGAATTATCTGGAGTGGCTTGTCTTACCCTGTTCTCCTCTACACTCTGACTGTAACTCATCTATAATAAAGTCAGTCTGAATAAATGTAAATGTAAAATATGAAGATTAGGCTATTTATTATTTGCTGGTTGGCAGATATGTGTGCATGATTAATATATTGTAAGAGAAAAGTGAAAGATATATTAAGTGGATTTGTTGCCAAATAAAGTGTATGGCTTTGTATACAGGACTCTGTGTGCACGATTCTGTTACTTTAATTTTGACATTCTCATATTTATCTAGATATTTTCTTAATTGCAGTAATATTGTGTTGTATCGTCTGAGTCATTTTTGGCCCAACACTGTCATGCTGGAGTCATTTACCAAAAACATTTTCATTATCTTTATACCTTATTTGTTTTTGTTTTTTTTTTTAAATGAAACCACATTCTTGTTCAAAATTTATTTCAAAGATTATTGTGGAAGAACAGATTCATATCAAATTATTATTATTATTATTATTATTATTATTATTATTATCATCTCACAGTAAGAATGATGAGCTGTTTACCGTTTACCAATAATTACCAATAAAAGGTAAGCATTTAAAAATAAGAGAATTTAAAAGCAATTTTTTTTTATTATTTATTTTACTCAGCCTTAAATGCCATTGATTGATGAAATCATTTATTTAATAGAATCTTTTTTTTTTTAAATCATAGATTTGGGTTTTATTCAACTAATCAGTTATTAATGAGGCTTTCGTGACGTTAAAATGAGAGCAAGCCTAAAAATAAACTACCCTGACCATAACCATGACCATAACCCTAATCTGCATAGACTTCACTAGTAGGTTAAAAAAAAAAAAGAAAAAGAAAAAGAAAGTCGCTTTTGTTACGTCATCAATGTGCGACGCACTGAACAAACGCTGAAATGATGACTTGAAATAGAATTAACATGCTAATTTAGCCGTCCAGTTTATGTTTATTTAGTATAAACGTAAATTCTATGTTTGTATTAATTGTAGAAAAATAATAAATATATTCGAATTAAACGTTAGGAATATTGTAACAGCGTCTCGTGTTATTTTCCCACCCGTATTCCGACGAGCCCCGGCTCCTGTTCTGTGATTGGCTAGTTTTCTGCGACGGCGCTGCAGTAAGTGTTATGGGCAATATTAACAATATCTTTGGAAATAGTATATATTTTCTTAAATTAAACAATAAAATATAAAGGTGTGATGTAGCGATTTGGTGTACTGTGAACAATTACTGTCCGTTTCTAATGTCGCGCGAGCGCATTACGTTCTGCTCACTCTTTCGAGCGCGCGGTGGAATTGTCCGTTTCTATGGAAACATAAAACGTGACCGAGCAAAACTCTAACGTAATTAAAAAATGTAACTAAAAAATAAATATCTATTTACAATTTGATCTAGAGAATCATTTTTTTAACTACGAATTTTCGCGTTGTTAGCGCGTCATCACGAGGAGTTCGCTGATTGGCCAATCTCGCTGTCGACACGAACTCCGAGCCAATCCAAACTCAGGAGGCGGGACTTGTCGAAATACGGGTAGCGCCGCTGAGGCTTGCGCGGTTAGCATGAGAGCTAGCTGGCTGTAATGAGGGGTTTGTAGATAGAGACACAGAGACTTCGCCATGTCTCACATTTCTGTGAATTATGTGTTGTTAGGCGGACAGTTTTTCTTGCTCGTCTCGGTGCTGCTTTTGCAATGCCTGGAAGGGATTCACTCTGAAAACTCCACCACACCCGGAAGCAGAGAGACAATAACAACTACAACAACTACAACTACTACTACTACAGCTACATCTACTACAGTCACTGCTCTGTTCACACAGCAACCTGAAGAAAATGTCACATCCAGTAACATCACGACAGCAGAGCCGTTAAATCACACGGAGCAGTATGAATACAGCCCTCCATCTCCGGTGGTCCTCTGTCGGTACCTGTAAGTGATTAACCTTAAAGTGCTCCTGAAATCAAGACCCTTCCTTCAGACCTGTTTGTACCTGTTCCTTAGTATCATCAACACTAATACTACAGAATATGTAGACAAAAATACAAAGAATACTTTTGGGCGTGTTCTCATTTCAGTGTTATTTTCTGATGACTCATCCAGTACTATTCTTGTTGTCATCCAATTAAATGCTTTGTAGAAGGCTATGTCCCGCCCCCAGGGGCGCGTCTTGCTCCTCGCAAACATGGTTCATCGCAAACAAGGTTCATCGCAAACAAGGTTCATTTAATTTTTTTTTTTTTTTTGGAGGACCGTCCGAAATTGATCGTTGTTCCGAGAACGCAATTTTAAAAGTCTTTATACGCCGTCCTCCGTTAGAAAGAGTCAGTATTCTCATTTTATCTTTCACTCAGGAGGGTTGTGCCATAAAGTGTATTCCATGATATACTGTACAGTTCCTCCACGCGATAAGAATTTGTCGTCCCGCAATATTGACGATGTAGTCGACGACATGTTTACGCGCCGCAATGTGGACATCTCACACGTAGGACTAGAACAAGCATGGCATAAGGCGGAGCTCCGACCCTAGACGAGGAAGAATTTGTTGAATCAATCCCCAAAAAGTAAGGAAGTGGATCGGATACAGAAGACCAGATGTGATCAGATCAGATGGATCTCGAGACTGTATGCTGATGTGACTTGTGGCCAAAGAAAAAGATATCGTCCAATGTTACTATTTTCTTATCGTCATTTATATTGTTAAACTCTTTGCTGTTATTTAGCTACTTCACTAAGCTACTAATCTGGAACGCTATTGGCTGTTGTGTAAATCAGCCAATAATCAATCAACCAACTAATAATCGAACAAAAATTCTTCGATTCACCGTGTTAAAAGATCCGTATTCGGCCATGTCGTAACCTCCTGGCAGAGGTGACCAGGTACTGGGGTGAAATATTCTGTACTTAGAACCAGTGTTAGTGGTTCTAACCTTTTTTGGCTTCATCGTTGGGAATTAAATTCCCACAACACCGCAGTGAGGATTTAAATCAGAACGAGCCACATATTATGAAATTAATATACGATAAAAATACTTAGTCCCAAACTTTATTTTTCTTCGTAATGCCTCAGAACACATTTACCGAATGGTCGTATATGACAGGATGAGACGAAACCACAGTTCTAAGTTTTTCTTCCATTTTTGTGAGTAAATAGGAACCGACTTGCAGGTAGGAAGTAAAGTTGTGAGCGGGGAACTGAAGAAACGTCGAACAAGGGTCATTAGTCACCTTTTAGCCTCCAGAGAACTCATAGATTACATGATGGGAAACATTGAATTCATTGTTATATTTTCTTATATTATATTTACGAGCTGTGTCATTATCTGATCTTTTTCAATTCAGTCCCGAGGAGTTTATATACTGCAGAGATCCAGTCGATCACGACGGAAACCTCACAGCCTTCCAGGAGCTGGGACACGGCTGCGTCAAGGCAAGTACCCAAAGAGCGAATCAGCAGAAACGTCTTGAAGCGAGTCGGGAGAATCGACGCGACACCCGTGACCCATTCACAGGGTTTTATTTTCTATAAAACCAGCTGGAAAGCAGCGCCGCCTGTATTGCACTCGTTATTTCTTCCGCAAACTATTTCTGCCCCGAGTAGCGAATCGAACAAATCCATTCTTGTGTGGTTCAGCGCACTTTAATGGATTCGTTCAGAAGAATCGACTCACTCGTGGGACATAACGGCGATCGTTAACAGCTTGACAAAGTAGGAAAAAGAGCAAGGTGCCGTTTCGGTGCCTTTTTTTTTTTTTTTTTTTAAATAGATTTGTTAAGCCTCAGCTGTTAGATTTTCTGAAGATTTCTGCTTGAAAATGCGCTAAAGGTTAACAATTTCACCACAAGTGTATTGATTTATTTATTCAAATTTTTTTTTTTTTTGCTTTTAATTTTACAGATTGGAAGTCAAGGTCAGGTGTACAAAGATGTGAATCACACACAAGTGCTGTGCACAGCGTTGGACGGCATCGAGTGTGCCGGGCCTCGAGAATTCCTCCGAGGGAACGAACCGTGCATCAAGTACGAGAACAGATTCCTCAGTCTTTGCATTCTTTAAGTAAGGAATCAAACGCAACATGGAGCGCCGTTATAGGAAGAAAAAAAAAAAAGAAAAAAAAAAGGACTATTTTCCTATAGCAGCACATCTCAACGTGTTTTATTCCTCTTATACCACAGCGGTTTCCCAGATTCATTAACGACATGTTGTACTTTTTTATCTCTTTTCTCTCTGTCTTTACATTAATAAGTCAAAAAAAACCAAAAAAACGCAGCTTGTCGTGCTACCGAGAAACCAGAACTCACTCACTGACTGTTACAAAGCACTGAAACTGGAGACTCCTTACATCTCATATCAACGATTTTTCTTAGTTAAACCTCATCGCGGTTTTTAAAATATGTTTATTATTAGCCGTAGATTATGTAGCTCTCTCGCCATACGAGTTGTTACAAGGCCTGGCCAATATAATGATGTTATATTGATATCATGATAATTTTTTTTTCTATTTTTTAATATACATTAATGTCATATAAATAATATAAACAAGCTCAGTTCACATTCGAATTTATTGTGAAAATCGATCGAATTTAGCGTCCAAATATCATGACATCGCCCATCTTTAGACTATAGAAACTAAATAAACCTGTCATTTGGAGCTGCGTTAGTGTCAGAGCCACTGTTTAGAACGAATTGTTGCTTTGTGTAATGTTTTTCACCGTTTAACGGAGAATCCAGTGGGAAAACCACAGTCTGGCTCCGTGACCGTGTTCGCCACGTGCCACTAGAGGGAAGTCTAGCATTAGGATTGAACCCACTGCCGTGAAGGGTGTTTTTGAAACCCAATTACAACTTCGCACTTCTTCTAGAGGTAATATCTACATATTTCATGTCCTAGAGGCTTAATTACGCAATCCACTTCCCTTTTCCCTTCCATGTACAATTTACTGTTCTTACACCCCATGTGTGGCTGCTTGATGAAGTGCCAGATTTGCGCTGCAATGCCGACGAGGTCGGAAAAAGCGCAGCCGAAAACCACTCTCATCCACGTTTTGTTTAACAGTGCCTTCAGTTTTTCGTTTGCGTCACTAAAACTGTTTGTACATAAACAGTTGTGGAAGTGTTTCGTTTTTAGCTCTGCAGCGTCATTTTTTTTGTCCATTTTTATACACAACAGTGCATCATACAGTGTCCGACACCACATCAGTAAATCTGTTGGTGATTATATAATGGTGTTTGAACTGAACGTGTCATGATAAAAGATCCACCAAGCAGCTTAGTCGCAACCCACATGCCGTTCAGATGTGGTTTAAAAACTTTCAGGAAACCTTCATTTCCTACTATATTTTCGTTTCCTGAACTGAAATAGGTTTCTTTTTTTCGTGTATGTCAACTACAAGTGGATAGGCAATGCAAGAGTGAATAAATTGGTGGTATATATTTATAATTTCTCAAAGTAGAGCTGCCAAAGTATGTTACAGCCATGATTTAAAAAAAATAAATAAATAAAAAAAATGAAGGCCTGATTTTTGGCTGTCATTGTGACATCCAGTGGGTTTTCCCAGACCACCACACACATTACCCTGAGTGATGCCATTAGAAAAACACTCCAAAACACAAGACATGTTAATAGCACTAGCGCAAACCCCCCCCCGCCCCCCCCAGTGTTCAGTGCTGATTCCAGGCTATTAGTATTTATAATAATAATTGTTACAAGAAGAGAAGCAAGAACGGATCCTGGATCAGTGCGAAGTTTGCCACTTTATACTGTATATATATAATTTCTGATGCGTCCACAGATACACGGGTCACTACTTCATCACCACGCTCCTGTACTCGTTCTTCCTGGGCTGCTTCGGCGTGGACCGCTTCTGTCTGGGCCACACGGGCACGGCCGTCGGGAAGCTCCTCACTCTCGGAGGCCTGGGAATCTGGTGGTTTGTGGATCTCATCCTCCTCATAACCGGAGGACTGACGCCCAGCGACGGCAGCAACTGGTGCACGTTCTACTGATCGCAGACGTTTCCACCCGCAAGCGCGCGTCTGCTGATTCCTTAATCGTGGTACTGTATTAACAACGACATATAGGCACGTGACGTAAATGCAGCCTAGTTTGTGGTGATATTATGATATATATATTTATATATATGTTGGAATTATTGGCTGCAGTTCTAGAGGAATATGACAGATTCTTTTTAAATATTCATTAAATGTGTTGAATGAAATGTGTAAGATACTGCTTTGTTTTGTACAGTGTAAAGATTTTAAGTATTTTTTTGTTGTTGTTGTAAATAAAATGTCTTTCACTCTATTCATCTTTGAATAAAGGCACGAACACACGCAAATAATATGTTAGTACGTTACGTAAGTATTCTCCCCCTTGAACTTTCCCACATTTTGTACTTATATAAGTAAATGGGATTACACGTGATGAATCGAAAGGGGGTGAATACTTATGCAAGGCACAGGGAAAAAAAAATAATAAAAGAGTTCTGTTCCGCATTTCGACCTTTACAACAAATTCATACATGTTGAATCAAGACAGTGCAGCTGTTTGGTCCATTTCAGTGCTTGGCCTTTGTGACGAAATCATCTACTCTTCTTTTTATTTTCCTTCCACGTACAATTCTTCCGTTGTCACACTTCATGTGATTTGTTCGATAAAATACCAAGATTTGCATAGTGAAGCTTACGGCGATGAAAATGTCAGTCAGATGCGCTTTTATCATACTGCAGATCAAGTACCAACAAAGCACTGGAGATGCAGCGCACAAAAAAAACATTCGCTCATCCTTCCTGAGAAATTCTTGCAAAACATGCAATGGAAAAAAAAAAAAGTCACTTCCTTTTGACAAAAACCCTTTGATTTTATTTCAATATAATATACTGTTATTTTAATGGGGACTTTTTGAAAGCTTGGCACTCCACGTCCCTGCTTTCTAGCATCTCAAGAGCCCAGTAATTCAATAAATTCTAACTCTTTTGTTTACTCTGTGTGGTCTGAGCTCTCTCTCCGCTTCAGTAACTCATGTTTCTGTCAGTCTGAAAAACAGTTCCGTTCCACAGAAAGAATCGAATTTATTACAGCAGGACAAAAACAGGCCCACGGAACATAACACTGCACGCGGGAACAGAAAGTGAAGAACAAAGTCTTAACAGATTTACGTTTAAATGCCCCTTGATGTATTTGGTTATAATAAACATAACATAAGTGCTGTTGGTTTAAGCAATTCCTTTTACTAACTGCCTGCAGCCTTTGACTTCAGATATACTCTATCTTTAAAAACACCGTAGAAACATTCCCTTCTGTTGTTAACTGAGAGATACATTTCACCATATACACAATAAGGATGAAATGTGGTTGTCATTTCCTACTATTTGTATACATATTTGTTAATACTTTTGCACCAGCACACGCTAAAAAGAAAAAAAAAACACTTAAACAATGCCCTCAGGTATGGATAACACATGAGAAGTGTACTGTGTTGTACATTTGTGTTAATATTGCATATAAAAATAATTAGCTAAGAAAATGTCACACCTGTGCTACTGTATCCTACACGGAAACTAGTCACTAAGAGCTAATCAACTAATTAGTGCTTGAAGGTATATAACAATAGTTTACCAATATATATTTTTATTTGTAAACCAACTCGCTGCTTGCAGCTATTTCTTTTGTGTATTAAAACTGACCGTTATTCACAGTGCATTATGGGTAAAACATACAGTCCTGTCACCACCAAGAATAACAAAATACCGACTAACAAGAAGTCTTAGATTGCGGCTGACACTAATAGTGTTTGGGACGCAGCTATAATGTATACGCTGCTGTCACTCCAGTTCTCCAGGAACAACCGTTAGCGTGACCGTTTCGTTCACGCGCCGCACTGTCACCACGAGCGTTTCGGCTGATTGCACCGCGTGACTCACGTCGTCCGTCCTCTCAACTGACTTGCCATTGATGCTGATGATCACATCATGGTTCTGCAGGCCAGCACTACAAAAAAAAAAAAAGAAAAAAGAAACAAAATTGAACACTCAGACGTGTGATGTTTGATCCCTAACCTAAGAAAAGTATAGATTTTTGCATGTAGGAAGCAATGAACCAGTGACTCTGGTTAAAATGTACAGAATATTTTTGCTTAAAAAGCTAGTTGCCTCTGCCAGGAGGTTACAACCTGCACAGATGGAGGTTTTGACAGACCAAGATGACCCCAAACATACGTCCGAATCAATAAAATCGTAAAAGAATCCTTCTTTTGCGATCGGCGATCTGTGGCGTGCTCGCCGGCTTGTGATTTAGTGCCACCGTAACCAAAAACACCCGATGACAAAGTTCTGGCAGTGTGAGAAAATTTTTTGTTTATTAAAATCTCAGAGTGCGAGTGCTTCTCTCTATCTCAGGCTTAGGTTGAAGAATGGGTTTTTCCCCAGTTATAACGTTGCTACTGTGATAACGAGGGCTTGTTTGTATTTATACGAGCCCAATTTAGCCCCAATTTAGCCAAACTGATTGACGATATAAGCAGAAGGACGATCTTCATCTGCCATGCAGAACACGTTGTCACTCACTGTAGAATTCATCCAAGATTTTATTGGGATCTATTCGTACACGTTCATGACCAGAACTAATCTTAATAGGCAGCTGAAGATAATAATCTTAAAAGGCGCACAGTCTAAATCTGGTTTTATGAGAGATACTTATTCCCCCAACTAGGATGGCATAGATCTTGGGTAGATTTCCATCACCATCCTTCAGAATCAAAGGGTGATCATTTTCAGATCCCCGGGAGGTATCACCTTACTTTAACAACCACCTTCTTTTGTTCCTAAGCCTCGCTAATCCCATCACTCAGCAGCTGAGATTCACTATCTCTGCTGACAGGCAACGACTTTGAGATTAATTGCACCATTTTTGCTCACATTCAAATCTTTGGTGCTTCCATAAAGCACATGTACCCTCCAGTTCTTGCGTCCCGCCTTTTTGTCAGGCTGCCAACATGCCTTGCGGTGCATGAGACATCATTACTGTGCAGAGAGGTGGAATGTTTTCAAGCTGAGAAACGCACAGTGTAAAGGCCCCGTGGCACACAGTGGGACATAAATTGCATAGCGAAGCCGGGTATGAGAGTATGAGCGTGGCCTCGGGCTGCGGCGAAGTGGGGGGGAACGAGAAATGAGTTGAGAAGGCCTGGGCCTGTTTTCTTACCTGGAGGCAGCCGTTCCAGGAATCACCTCGTAGACGTACACTCCTGAACTGACATCTGGGAAATCAGTCTCCCTCTCTTTCAGGTTCCTGATTAAACTGTAATCAAATTTAAAAAACAATATAACGTAGAAAATCTACAAGAACAGGTCACTTACAGAAACACTAACATGAGGCAGAGTGAAGGGTGATGAGCTAGCTAGTTTTTCCTCAATGCTAAGATGTACATGCTAGCTTTTTTTTTTCTTTTTTGAATTGCTGGAAATGTAGCACTTGTTTTTGTACAGACTATTTCAGGCTGAAGCAGCCAATTTTATTCCCTGTTTATCATCATGGGACACAGTCAGAAAGATTTTTTTAATTTGATGTATGTACATATTTGTGGAAGGTGAATACTGGGCAGAATTTTTTGGAAGCTAGTAATGAAGCTAGCCCCATAGGCTATGAGTACAATAGCTTGTTTTTCAGTGTTTATTTATTTTTTTAAAAATATTTCAATCTATCTCCTTAATCTTTTGGTGTATCTTATTTTTAATTTCTTGGCATGTTGTCTGAAGGTAGTTGAGCTGTTAAAGGCTAATGTGGCTAAACTGTAAATGAGTGTAGCCTGCTGCTATCTGTTTTATTTCATGTTAGTGTAAAAAAAAAAAAAAAAAAACCTTCTCATCTTCCATGAGTAATTCTTGTCTGTGAGTTATTATACAGTATATTTTTTATATTTTCCATACTGTCTTTTTTATAGAGGATAAAGAAGATATAGAATCGGTCAGGACTATTAATTATTGGCTAGGATCACAAAATTGTGGCTAACTGTTTGTGAGCAGCAACTAGCTGCTGAAATAACTTGATACAAGCAGAACTTACGATGGCGTCAGCTGAAACATTCTCACTCCCATGTATCGTTTTTTGGGCTGTGTGTTCCCTGCAATCAAATGACAAGAATAATATGTTCATTTAGCCATTCATGATGAAACAATACAGTCTATGTTCAATTAATTTAAACTCATTATCCCTCTCTTCGGAGGACAATAAGAACTATATAAGCAATATATAAAGTTCAATTTCTACGGATTATTAGAGCTACTCCAAAGAGAAGGAGAGAAAAAAACAGAAGGTTAACAAGGAAAAGAAATTTAAATAAAATAATAAAATAACTACAAAAAGAGGCTAGAAGAATATATTATGCATATGTGGATGTGCACATCAACCAACCAAAAAACAAAACACAACTGACAGAGGAACACTATACCCTTTTGAATTATGCAAGAAGAAAGGTTGAACAAACCTTTCCTTTGTCTCTCATAGGAGTCTGCGAGGAACTGCCGTATCCGGTCCGAGGGAATTGCAAATGATATTCCTGCCGTGACCTTCAGCGTGTTTATGCCGATGACGTCTCCATCCTTGAGACACAAAACGGACAGCATAATAGCCAAATAGCATCAATTGAATGAACAATCCGGCCTTGGGAAACATAAAGGCCGCCCTGGACCACATGTTTGAGAAGTGCAATCCAAATTACATAGCTACAGTAAGTTCTTCCCATTTTACCTTGAGCACGAGCGTTTTAAATGGATTGACGCATCACCGAAATGCAGCAGGATGAAAAATGTGATTCATTAATGTTGCATAATGATACAGTTGTTCTGGCCTTTGCCTGGTTTTTCAGACAACCGTGTCATTTGAACTAACATTCCACTGCTGCTTTATACTAATAAATTACTCCATGTGTGAGGACATCTTAAAGCCCTTATTAGTGGTGTTAGGTGTTTTAGTTCTTTCAAATGAGGTTCGATATGTGGATATGTGAGAAACATGGCCATTAGATTCAAGTACACTGTCCTCACATTTAAAAAAGACAAAACTAATCCCTCTTGTCCATCCTGTTTGTCATTCACCAATAATGTTATGTGATATCACTGTTATTCTTAAATGTAATTGGTCAGAAGTTGTTGATTAATTATCCTTTACAGCAGCTCTGACAATAGTGCAGGTTTCATATTACTGCACTTGTTCATATTATGTTTCATTTCTATAGTACCATCTAATAGGCACTTGGAAGTTGGGTGCTCCACATAATTAAATAAAAAAAAAAGTTATTTCACAAATAAAAACTTGAAAAAGGATATTGTGACGATTTCTGTAAGGAGATGTTTATTGAAGGAAACATGACAAGCTGCATTTTTTTGTCGTATTAACTTCAAGAGAGAAAAAGAGAGGCTGGTGAGGAAACGACTGGGACTAATGAGTGTAACTATAAATGGATAAAAAGTACATGTCATTAATAAAAAAAATAGCTGGTAAATTGCTAGTAATAAAACTCTTTGTAATGTGCTGTTATTGGAACTTTGGGGTGCTAACAAGAGCATTACAACATTGATTATTTTCCTATAACAGCATGCCCTGAAGTGTTTTATTCCTTACTTCATTAATTCTTATTCAAAATTTTCACACTAAGTTGCCATTTGATGTTACACCTTCAAATCTCAAACTTGTGTAAAGCACATGTGCATCAGTAGCAGAGGTGGTTATGTACAAATCAGGGTTGCCAGATTGGTTAGACTGTTTTCAATTCAATTATGGATTCAGTTCAATTATACCAGACCAAAGGATAAACTGGTAACATTTTACATTAAGGTTCCTTTAGCTAATATTTTTACTGAATCAGTTATATACTGTGTTAACAAGAACAAATCATGAACATCAGCATAAATACATCATAGTTAATATTAACAAAGTAATATTGTAAATTAATTGGCGTTTGTTTAAGTGTTAATGAAATACAGCCTCATTGACTCCATGATCAATCCATGACTAAAAATATCCACATAAATGAGCAAAAAGTACATTGTTGATAATGAAATATCGATAACTTACTGAACTGTGGTTTCTATGTTTGCAAATCAAAAGTTTCAGCCTCAGTTAACAACCAAAAACATGTTCACTAATATATTGTTCATGTTGTTCATCATAGGTTTGATTTTACTTAGTGATTGTATGAATGTTGGTAAATTAATTATAAAAAAGAATACAATGCAAAATACTTTGTTAATGTTAGTGATGGTTATTACTTTTTATTATAAATATATTAAATATGTCAGTTAAGGCAACCTTAATGTAAAGTGTTACGAATTAATGATCTTCTAAGACACAATCTGGCAACCCTAGTAGAATTTGTAATGCTTTGGGGTGTTTGACAGTACTGTACTGCTGTTTCATTTTTCAGAAAATTAGCTATGAATGATATGCAGATATGTTGATGATCGTTGGTAAAAAATTTAGTAGCATTGGGTTTTGCATAGCCAATCAGATTCCAGACTGTTCCAAAAAGATAGCGTGCTGAATTTAAATTTTGGCATAAATGTGTTTATCATCCAACTGCTTAAAAATACAGTACTCTTATCTTAATGTCCTTTTATAATTGGGATATGAAAAAAAAAGAAAACAGGCAACACTGGTGATTTTAACATCTCTCAATTTCTGGTCACTAAATGAGAGTGCTGTTTTATTGCCGATTGCAGGGAAAAGCTGGATCGAAATATTGCCCTGGGGCACAGCCGGGAGCACATGGTGTTCTCACCCTCTCGGGATCAATAGGAGACTATAAACCACTGCAGATGATTTATCCAGACGAAAGCAAAATATAAAACAACACCAGTTAGACAGAGGAGAAAAGGAGACGGAGAGCAAGAAGAGTGTTGAAACCCAGAATGAGTGAATAAACCAAAGCGAATTGAGACGCACAGAACATGTATAACTGAGAATTAAGGCTGAGGACACACTTACCAAATTAACAAGCGGTCCTCCGGAGTTGCCATACTGCAAAACAGACATTTCATATGATTTCATACATTTCATTTTCCTTTCATGCCACACAAGATGGAAATATAAAAGTGCATTCACAAGCAAGGACACAACCGCTTAAGACACTGTGCAGAGGCTGATCCTTATGAACTGTGCATGAGGCTTCATAAGTGTTTCTGTTCAAGAAAGCTGAGTGAGGTTATGCTTCTCCCTCCTTCACCAAGCTAGACTCATATTTCTTAAGCTCAGTCCTGGTCCTAGATTTTCCAATAAGATTTAAAAAAAAATATATTTTCAGACAGAAACAAAGAGAAACTTTTTTCACCCCAAATAACAGATGCAGTAGCAGGTGTTTCAGCTTCTGAGTGGGCATACTTGAGCCCCTCCCCAGTTCGGTGCCAGTACATTGGAGTTTACGCCGGCAAACAAGAGGGTCTCCTTCCTTCGGGTTTGTGTCAGGGGACGGACTCTTGTTGTTTGTGCTTATGCACCAAATATCAGTTCAGAGTAATCGGCCTTCTTGGAGTCCTTGAGTGGGGTGCTGGAAGGTGCCTCCGCAGGAGACTCCATTGTTTTACTGGGGGACTTTAATTCTCATGTGGGTAATGAGAGTGAAACCTGGAGGGGAGTGATTGGGAGTAACGGCCTGCCCAATCTGAACCAGAGTGGTGTTCTGTTATTGGATTTCTGTGCTAATCATGGTTTATCCATAATGAATACCATGTTCGAACATAAGGATGTTCAGTAAACTTGGTATCAGAAGTATACTTGGTATCAGAGCACCCTAGGCCTCAGTTTGATGATAGACTATGGGTTGTATCAGTGGACTTGCGACCGTATGCTCTGGACACTCGGGTGAAGAGAGGAGATGAGCTGTCAATTGATCACCACCTGGTGGTCAGTTGGATCGCATGGTGGGGGAAGATGCCGGACAGACCTGGTAAGCCTACATGAGTAGTGAGGGTTTGCTGGGATCGTTTGGCAGAGGCCCCTGTCCGGGAGATCTTCGACTCTCATCTCCATCAGAGCTGCTCCTGCATTCTGAGGGAGGCTGGAGACATTGGACCAGAATGGACGATGTTCCAGACCTCCATTGCTGAGGCAGGAGAATGGAGTTTTGCCTGTAAGGTTGTCAGTGCCTGTTGTTGCTGTAGTCCCCAAACCCATTGGTAGACACCGGGGGTAAAGGGAGCCGTCAGGCTGAAGAAGGAGGCCTTTTGAGCTTGATTAGCTTGTGGGACTCCAGAAGCAGCTGACAGATACCGGGGGCCAAGCAGAGTGTGGCAAGGGCCGCTGTGAAAGCAAAAAACTCAGGTATGGGAGGGGTTCAGTGAGTCCATGGAAAATGACTTTTGTTCGGCCTTGAAGGGATTCTGGCAAACTGTCAGGTGAGTCAGGAGGAGGAAGCAGGGCCTTGCCCACGCTGATTACAGCAGGATGGAGAACTGTTGACCTCAACTGGGGACATAGTCAAATGGTGGAAGGAGTACTTTGAGTACCTCCTGAATCCCAGTGACATGCCTCCATTGAGGAAGTAGAGCTGGAGGACTCTGAGGAGCACTTGCCCATCACCAGGGCTGAGGTCACTGAGGCAGTTGAACAACTCCTTAGTGGCAGAGTTCCTGGGGTGGATGAGATTTGCCCTGAGGGCCTGAAGGCTTGATGTTGTTGGGATGTACTGGCTGACATTGCGTGGAGGTCGGGGACAATACCTCTAGATTGGCAGACTGGGGTGGTGGTCCCTATCTTTAAGAAGGGGGAACAGTGGGTGTGTTCCAAATTCTAAAAAAAAACTATGCCCAGGTACAGGAGTGGAGGATCCAGACATTAGTCAAACCTTGGATTCAGGAGGAGCAAAGTGAATTCTGTCCTGGCCGTGGAACAATGGACCAGCTCTTTACCCATAAAAGGATCATGGAGCTCTCATGGGAGTTTGCCCAAGCAGTCTACATGTGTTTTGTGGACTTGGAAAAGGCATATGACCATGTCCCTTGTAGGATCCTGTGGAGGGTGCTTCAGGAGTATGGGGTGCCGGACCTGTTATTACGGGCCATTAGGTCCCTATATAACCGGAGTGAGAGTCTGGTCTGGAGATTACCAATGTCAGGTCAGATTTGTTCCCGCTGCGTGTTGGGCTCCTCCAGGGCTGCCCTTTGTCACTGATTCTGTTCATGATCTTCATGGACAGAATTTCTAGTTGCAGCCAAGGGGCAGAGGGAGTCCGGCTTGGTTACCTCAGGATCTTTGTTATTTGCAAATTATATGGTCCTGTTGGCTTCATTGAGCAGTGACCTCCAGTGTGCTCTGGGGTGGTTTGTAGCTGAGTGTGAAGCAGCCAGGATGAGGGTCAACACCTCCAAATCTCAAAAAGGCCATGGTTCTCAGCCAGAAAAGGGTGGGTTGTTCCCTTCAGGTCAGAGATAAGATACTACTCTGAGCAGAGGAGTTTAAGTATCTCGGGGTCTTGTTCACGAGTGAGGGTAGAGTGGAGCAGGTGATTGACAGCCAGATCGGTACAGCGCCAACAGTTATGCGGATGTTGTTCTGGGCCGTCGTGTTGAAGAGAGAGGTGAGCTGAAAGGCAAAGCTATCAATTTACTGGTCAATCTACATCCCAACGCTCACCTATGGTCATGAGCTTTGGGTAGTGACCAAAAGAATGATGTCTCAAATACAACTGGTGGAAATGAGCTTCCTTCGCAGGGTGGCTAGGCTCAGCCTTAGAGATAGGGTGAGGAGCTCGAACATTTGGGGGGAGCACAAAGTAGAGTCGCTGCTCCTAAGCATCGAAAGGAGCCAGTTGAGGTGGTTCGGACATCTGGCTAGGATGCCTCCTGGACGCCTCCCCAGGGATTTTTTTTGTTTTGGGCATGTCCAATGGGGAGAAGACCCTGGGGGCAGACCAAGTTTTAGATGGAGAGATTATATCTCTTGTCAGGCCTGGGAGCGCCTGGGTATCCCCGTGGAGGAGCTGGAGGAGGTGGCTAGGGAGAGGGAGGTCTGGGCATCTCTGCTTATGCTGCTGCCCGTGACCCATATAAGCATAAGAAAATGGATAGCTGGGAATGTACTTTTGTTGTACTGTTTTGGAAATTGGCTTAAAATTTAGCAAACAAGTACTGGTATGCAAATGTTATCCTTAGGACAAAATAAAAAAGTAAAAAAAATTGTATACACCGAAACTTTACATTAAAAATCTTGTTCTATTGGCACATCTTGAATTTTTTATTTTTTTTTGTAATATAGAGGTATATTTCCTCTAAAAAAAAACAAAAAACTTTAAATCTATAGGGGATGCAAACCTCTGCACTGAACTGTCCTGTGCCTACTAAAAACCTGAGTCTATTACTCAGACATTAACACATCATGTCCTTTTGAAAGCCAATCACAGATCACTCAGTCAGACTCACGTAGTAGTCTATTTAAATAATGTGTCCTGTAATTGATTTATTCTCTCAGCCAAACTCTTGGTTGTATCCTTCCCTGCACCTACATTAATGATGGCGTCAGTCTGGATGTACTCCATGTCGGAGTTGTGGAGGCCGAGCTCGTGGCTGCCACGCTGCGTGGTGCTGATGATGCCTGTTGTGACGGTGTTCTGCAGCGAGAACGGGCTGCCAACAGCCACCACAAACTCACCCGGCCGCAGGTCAGAGGAGCGGCCCAGAGACAGGACAGGCAAAGCCTCCTACAGGGACACAAAGGGCAGTTAAGATGCCATCAGTATGGCTACACATATGAATCTACCTGCATACCCGAGACCAGTGTTCTCTTTTCGATGTCCAGTACCCACCAGCACACACCAAACAATATGGACTGATTTTTTTATAACGGTTTTTGTGTGTAAAAACAAGTGCAAACTTTATAACAGCTACAGAAGTGTCTAATTACAGTAACCGTCTGTTATTTTTTTACTATTTTTAAAAAAATATATTTTACTTATTTACTAACAGGGTCTGTGGAAGGTTTTGTGTTGCAAAATGAGAAAAATAGCACATCTTGTCCATTTTTCTTGCTTTAGTTTTTGGTGTTTCTACCTAAGACAGTGCAGGTTATATGCAAATAGATTAAATTAGTGCTTGTATCCTGAAAGCTACTTTGAAAGCAGCAACTGCATGTGTAAATGAATACAACCAAAGGGCAAGTATTAAATTGACACAAGCCTGTTTCTGCCACTTTAAGCCAAAAGCATTTTAAATTAAAGTTGTGTCAGCATCTCAAGTTTCTCAAAATTAGAATATTATCAAGTTATCTCTTTATTCTGTATACATTGTCTGTTGTAGTTTTGATGCATCTTAGTGCCTTTAATTTGTGTTTTTCATGACATGTAATTAGCAATAATTGTTTTACCCTTCCAGAAGTTTCTCTGAGTTATCAAGAAGAAATATTAAATATTAACTACTGGTTAATTCCCCAACTTTTCAAGTGACATCATTTACAAAAATATTTTTTTCCTAAATCACTGCAAACATAATTAATCAGATTTATCTGAGCTCTCAGTGAATCAGGGTTTCTGTCTGCCTTTCTGAACAGCAAGCATACGTCATTGATTAAAACCCTCTTTTCAGTTCTGGAAAGTTGAACTTAGACCACAGTCACATTACCATGTACAGACTACAATATTACCTAAAGCAAAAATAAGAAAAGCATGTACTTGTGCATATGTATCATGACAAAAAAGACTGTCTTTCCTTCTGTTACTAAAAAAATTGCTCCCTGTTGTAAGTAGCCTTCAGTGTAATTTCAGAGAATGACTTCAAAGTCATATGTGTGTGACTACAAATATGTGTGCGTTTTACTTATTAATGTCCTGGCAAAAAATACTGAGCTGCCTATTGAAAAAAACTCCCAAAAACAAGTCCCATCTGCACTCCTGCAGCGCCGCCTGAAAGCTTTTTCCCAAGAAGTGAAAAGTAAAAGCCTTGCAAGGAAACATGTCTCTGTCTGTCTTCCCTTGTCCATGCCTAGTGGGGAGCATTTTTATAGTAGAGAGAATGACACTCTCACTTTATTACCTGCTCTCCTCGGGCACAATCCCTTGCTCCATCCCTACCTTTCCCTCTCCAGGGTGCCGGTGACTACTTCCATCTGCCGAAAACGTTTTAGCCCATCTCATGAAGTCTGTACACTGCATGTGACTGATTACTAGTGAGTCATATGCTGTCCTGCACAAGGTTGCAGTGGCCTTCAATACGAGAGGATGGGATTTAAACAGAAGCTGTGGCCATAATAGCGTAAAGGCAATGTTAACATGCTACTCTGTTTTGCTAAGATCTGACAGAGCTCCATGCAATAAATGTTTCTTGTTACAGATGCCTTATCCACCATAGTGGCATGAGGCAAAATAATAAATTTATATAAGAACAACTGACAAATACAGGCAAGATTTTGACATTTCAAGGACTGTTTCAAGGAATTGAATCTTGTTGAGATGTTTATGTGACCCCTACTTGATTAATTGGCTTCCTGATCCTTTGACATTACTCAGTGATGGCTAGCAATGGCTAGGTAACGATCCACGATGATGAAACACACTGCTGTGTTGGCCCAAGCCTATTAGGTGAAATTTTTCTTTTCACCTCCTGGCCTTCCCTGAGGCAAAGTCAACACATAGAAACAAACATCACCAATTACCGGGGTTGGATTTCATCTTGCATCTTCAAACTGCAGTTTGTTTTTTGTTTATTTCATTCAGTTGATCTAAATTTTTTGGACATAACCTACTAGTGTTCATGCTATTCTTTATATGGTCTTATACTTTTTAATTTGCAAATCATAGGTTTGATTAAAACACTTAAAATTTAAAATAAATCATATTTACTCTCTTTGCTGAGAGCAGTATTTTTAATTTACATTTGGCAATTTTTTTTTAACCTTTATTTAAAAAGGTCCTAGTGCCAAATCTAATGACTTTTTGGGCAGACATTAACAACTGTCCTGCAATCGATATGGCTCTCCAGCTTGCTATCACAGCTGCTGGTTACGAGTTGAGAGTGCAGGTTCAGTTGACTCATAACCAGTGTCTAAAACTTGACTGAGTTGTGCTTGTGCAAGCTGTTGTTCCTGGTGACACATCACTGATCACCAATGTCCCCAATGACCAATCACTGATCACCACTGTTCCCAGTGATCAGTTACTGAACACATTGTCCCCAACAACCAATCACTGATCACCATTGTACCCAAAGACCAGTCCCTGACACCACTGTCCCCAACAAGCAATCACTGACCATCACTGTTCCCAAAGACCAATCACTGATCACCATTGTTCCCAATGAGCAGTTACTGATCACCATTGTTCCCAATGACTAATCACTTATCACCATTGTTCCGAACAATCAAACACATGCTAATGCTCACATTTAACAAGTGGTATAATCTAACCTACCTCTGAGTCAATCTTAATCAGAGCGATGTCTAATTTCTGGTCCACATCTTTGATTGAAGCATCATAATGGACACCGCTGTTCAGCTCCACTTTAATTCGCTGTTTGTTGGATAGTACATGGGCATTGGTGACTATCCAGCCATCTTCTGACACAATAAACCCTGAGCCAGTGGAGACCGGCATTTCCTGGTTTGCATATGGCAATCTGAGGAAACATGAAGCATGAGAACTTGACTGAGATGCTTCCATTATATCTCAGAAGTGCAGGTACTTAGACTGAAACTGAGATCTTAAAAATGTGACCTTCTGCTCAAGTTCCAACACACTTCATTAAAAGTATTATAGCTTGACAGTATTATAGGACTTGGTTCAGGTCTGTTAGACAAGTGAGAGCTCTCTAACTGACCCCATGATCTTGATAAGATGCTCTCGTTGACCTCAAGTGTTTCCCTTCATTATGTTGTCAGTCTGGATCTGATTGACCAATACGTTATCTCCTCACCTTCTGAACAGCTCCAGATGAACGACTGCAGGAGCAATCTTTTCCACTACATCTGCTATGAAGTTGAATTTGTAGCGCATGCTGCTGGGGTTCTGAGATCCTGTTGAGGTAAAACCACAAGATTTGACTTGAATTAACTTTAAAATAATGACTTTATTGCAAATCTTAAATCTTCAATACACAGAGACAGAGCATGGAAGGTTTACATTATAGATGATGTACACTGAATTAGCTCTGAGTTTATTAACAGAGAGCATGATGTATGTTGTGTGGAAGCCTCAAAAGCACATTTTTTTAGGGTCACCCCATTCCCAAGCAAAATCAGCTTGTACTATAACACTAAACACAAACAGAAAACAATCTACTGCTTTGCCAAGCTTCAGCCTTGTCAGATGACCTTGCTCAGTAGTTTGCTTTCTTAATTCCACAAGTCACTTTTTTCAGTTTCAGCAACCCTATTCATTTTTGTTAAAATCTGGCTTTTTTCTGCCCAATCAAAAAATGTAAAACACATTGGGTTGTTGTCTAACAAAATTGCACCTAAACCATCATCAGCTCTGTAGAAGTTCTGTATGCTCACCAGCCCACATGCAGTCAGGCAAAAAAAAAAAATCATATTGTTCAGGGGCAAAAGAGCAACATGTGCAAACAAGCCACGTCAACGCATTAATGCTGGCCCGTGGGTGCCTGCTGCACGCGAGATAGCCTGCCAGAGGTGTTTTCACTGCCTTAAATTGATGTGGGATGCTTATCTGTGCACTCTCCAGGGTAAGCCGCAGGATGTAAACAGTGTGCAAATATGTTTGATGGATCCTCGTAATGTAGAGAAATGAGAAATTCAGAGCACAGGCAGTGTTTGCGTTTTTGGAAGGTTCTACAAATGAAATAGTACAGTTGTGTGCCAATGGCTCTGCTGTTACATTTTTATATATTTTTTTTCCTCTGTGTAACACAACATGACAGAACACATGAATCACTGAATACTCTGAACACACATTTACAGCAGAGCCTGTTACTGAATTGTTTTCAACACATCATGGTTGATAGAACTCATGTTCGAAAGAATTTATCATACACCTGTCTTCAATGAAGTGATTCTGATTAACCTAATGGTTGCATCCCATTGCAGAAGCCATGGTGCGCAAAGAGCTTACAAAGCTTGTACTGGATCTCACTGTTAAAAAGTATCAATCAAGAGAGGGGTACAAAACTATTTTCCAACAATTAGATGTACAGTGGAACACTGGGTCCCTGGAGGACTAGTGGTTAGGCCTCTGTGCTGTCACTGCCACGGGAAGACGGTGCACTCCCAGTGCCGGCTCCCAAGCCCAGTTAAAATTGGGGAGGGTTGCATCAGGAAGGGCATCCGGCATAAAAACTGTGCCAAATCAAATATACAGACCAATGATCCACTGTGGCGAGCCCTAACAGGAGCAGTTGAAAGAAGAAGATGTACAATTGAACACTGTCAAGGCCATCATCAACAATTTGAGAATATGGGGCACTACAGTGACATAATAAGAACAGGACATTGCTCTAAAGTTGACAAAAAGAAAAGACAAAAAACTTACCAGGGAGGCTGCCAAGAGACCTATGGAAAAGGAGTAAAGGAGCTGCAGGAATATCTGTTAAGTACTGCTCACTCCCTGCATATGACAACAATCTCTCATATTCTTCACCTGTATGGGGTATCGTCCAAATACACATAAACTCATCCCAAGCCATGTGAAAAAATTCTAAAAGATATGTTTGGTGCAAAAACAAGACTGCTTATCACCCATATAACACCATGCCCATGGTGAAGCATGGTGGTGGCAGCATTATTCTATAGGGCTGCTTCTCTTCAGCTGAGACTGGGGCTTTAGCCAAGATAAAGGGAATCATGAATAGCTCTAAATTCCCGTCTATTTTGGCACAAAACCTGCAGGCTGTTAGACAGCTGAAGAAGATGAAGAAAAAATTCAGCATGACAACAATCCAAAGCACAAATCAACGAAGGAATGGACTCAGAAGAAGAAAATCAATGATTTGGAAAGGCTCAGTCAGAGCCTAGATCTAAATCCTATCGAAAACCTGTGGACTGACTTGAAGAGGGCTGTGCACAAGAGATCCCTTCGCAATCTGATAACATTTTTGCAAGGAAGAAAATTCAATGGAATAAAATTGCCAAATCAAGACGTGCAAAGTTGGTCGACCTTTACCCAGAAAGACCGAGTGCTGTATTACAAGTAAAAGATGCTTTAACAAAGTATTAGTTAAAGGGTGTGCATCCAGGTTATTGTAAGGTTTTTTTTCTTTTTTTGTCCTAACATTTCTATTTGTTTTTCACTTGAATTCTGTTGGGTGCTATATCACATGAAAGGTGGAAAAAGATCAGACATGATTTATCTTGGTTTCATTTTTTTCCATCACAAAAAAAAACCCTTTTATATACTTATATACACTTTTTATATTCACTGTACCTTATAAAAATGGGATAAAGGGAACCGAAAAGATGATTAAATCCCTATTATTTGTATGACAGTGAATAATCAGCCAAAATATCAGAATTGTGGCAGGCCTAAACAAGCTCTTTTTTTCATTTATAGTGAGACAGTAGAGACAAAAATACATACACACAGTGTTATTTACCTGCTTTCACGTTACTAACGTTTGGACTTGAAATGAATTCTCACAGAATGCCTTGGGCAATAAAAAAGCAGCCATGACCTTTTAGTCGGGTTATTATAAAGTCTTGCAATCACAGCAGATCAGAGTCACTATAAAAATAAATAGGTTTTAAATTCAGCATCATGTTTCTGTTGTGACCTGTAAGCATTTATGTAACTTTTATTTAATATACATAAATAAAATTAAATATGAATTTTCTTTTATATATATTTTTTTGCTTGATTAATAGATGGGGGTACAAAGGACATTAGGTTTACAATAATGCAGGACTGGCTTAAGTTGTCTTTTATATCTTGTCCTATCTAAAGGTCTACAAAGATAAAATATGTAAGAAATAAAACATTTTGGAGCCTGCAGTTACAGAAAAGTGAGCACCTGTTACGTTACCCAGCTGGAGTACCCATGAACTCCACTAGAGGGCACTCCACCCCGGACTCTTGCCATTGTTTCTGGACTCCATTTCCCATGTGTTCCTTACCCCACATGTGATCTTATCATGTGGTACCCTTTTTGGTTCCTTTGTTTATGGTGTCATGTTCTGATTGGTTGGTTTAGTCATGTGTCTTGTTCCTCATGGGTTGGATTGTGTCATGTGTCCTTGATTGTTTGGTATATATAGCCCTCATGTAGCCATTGTCTCTTTTCGTGTATTGATGTTGTAACCTGCTGTCTGTTTGAGTCTAGTTTGTTCGTGCCAAGTCAAGTCTGTTCAGGTCAAGTCGAGTCTTTATTCGTATTTTGGGTTTCACTTTGTTAAATAAAAGCTGCACTTGGGTTCATCACTACGCTCGCCTCAGTAGACTAATGTTACAGCGCCCTGAAGTTGATCACTTTCTCATAACAGCACATCCCAAAGTGCTTTATTCCTCTTATACCACAGCAATTTGTCAATGATTAATTTTTTTTTTTATTAAATAAAGAATGACAAATTTAACATTTTGAAACATAAAACATTTTATTCTCTCTTTTAAAGTATGTCTTGTTACTGAGAAACTGCAAATCACAGCATCGTCCTCTGTCCTGAAGGCTTTCTCATGGTGGAACAACTTTATGCAACTTTACCTCTGACTGTTACAAAGCACTCACACTGGAGACTCCTTCTATAAATGCTAAATAAACAACTCGCAGAATACTTCACCATATCGACAATTAAACACTGTTCTTTGTTAAATGGCATTTTTAAAAATCCAATCGTTATTAGATTATGTGGAGCGTCCACCATATAAGTCATTGTGTAAGTTGTTACTACAGAAACCATAACCTATTAGAACAAGCGCATTAATATAATCGTGTGATTTGTAGATGCACTACTGTCGGAGCTGCTGTTATAGACAATGAATCAACACCCTCTGACCAATCGGAAACTAGAATTCAACAGCAGTATGGTACAAGATCAAATTAAAACATCTGAGCTGGGAATTTGATTATAGGTTGAAAGCAGTTATTCTTACACACACTAGAAAGAAAATATATATGTGTAAATAATTAAGAAATGTTTCAGATTATCAAAACCTTCTGATCATGTCAATCATATTCCAGCATGTATATGCCTTTAACATTTATGTCATATGTGATGAATATGAAAGACTAATTGAATGCTGCTTGGTCTAGCTATAGAGTCATATAATTATTCTTAAATAAATTTCCAGAACCATACATTTCTTGTAAAGTTGATGTCAAATTGATAGTCGGGCTCACAATAGTACAATATCATAAGGCTACAGTATAAAGGCTGATGGAAGTCCATAGTTACAGCAAAAATGAAACAAAAATGTATTGTCAGCATTGTTCAGTGGACTGAGAGCTATTAAAGTTCTCCTGACATTAAAAGAGTTTTGTAATGCGGCCCCATTTTTTATCCTATTCAGAGTTTTATAGGAATACCAATAAATCCATTATCACATAAACGCCTCCTGTTACGTTTTCATGAGGGGCCTCGTTTTAATTTTGCATGAAGTTGTAAAGTTCGACTCCTGCCTGCCTGACTTTCCCATTGCGTGAGTTCTGTTTTAAAGTGTATTTTGTTCAGGAGACAAGGAACAATGCTGTGCAATTAGGTTTGTAATTTTAAATAAAGTTAAGGTAATACCTTTATGTTTTGCTATTTTTGTCATTTAAATTAAATAGAAAAATGGGTATATAAGGTATACTCATGCTTTCCTGTAAATGTATTTAGTAGACCTATGTACATTTCAGAAAATATTGAAAGTGCAGTAGCAATTCAGTCTTATTACTTATAAAACACATGTATTATTTATATATATATTTCTATATATTATATACATATTTATATGTTAATTTTGCTGTAAGTAGATGTGTGTCTTACCAAAGTATATTTAGCGCTTAAGTAAGTATAATTGTATCATTTTGTCAAATTTAGTGAACTTTATTGAACATTTTACTTCCTCTCCTCTTTACTTCTTTCTTCTTTTTTGGTTTCCTTATAGGTAAATCCTCTTCGTTTTACCTTCCATGCACATCTTCATTTAAATAGACACAAATTATATATACACACACACACACACACACACTAACGAGATTCAGCCCGTCTTTCTCAAGCCTTTGTCTTTTCCCCTTTGTGACATTTGACATTTCCTGGAGGACATTTCCTCCGGGAGACCAGGAAGTTTCCCGCCTTGTCTTTCCTTATAATCTCCAGTAAGTGTGATGCAGCAACAAAACTTGACTTTAAATGACTAATTTCTAATAATGAATAATAATGTCACTTTTTGAGTTTTTTTATTTGATAAGGTGGAAGAAGCTAAATATTAATGCAAATTTCTTGGATACACCCACCATTTCTTGTTTTTAAAGAGTATTGAAGCTTGTAAACTACTCATTAACCCTTATATATGTATCCATCCATCCTTTTTCTGTACCGCTTATCCTACACAGGGTCGTGGGGTAGCCGGGGGCCTATTCCAGGGGACTCAGGGCACAAGGCAGAGGACACCCTGGACGGGGTGTCAACCCATCACAGGGCACAATCACACACACCCATTCATACACTATGGACAATTTCGAGATGCCGATCAGCCTACAGTGCATGTCTTTGGACTGGGGGACGAAACCGGAGTACCCGGAGGAAACACCTGAAGCACGGGGAGAACATTGCTTTATTGCTATTGTTTTATTGTTCATGTCATGCACTATTAATTGCACAAATTATTCATTGTCCTTTAACAGTAGATTATTTTCATTTTGAACATGACCTGCCTTATGCTGTTAGTTTAATAGTTTATAATGGTTTAATTGAAACTGTAATTTTTCATTCTTAAAAGTAATAGATTTAGTTTTATTTACTAAATTAATTTAGTAATAATTGCACCGGAGGTGCAAAGGGTGTTGCAGAGAGTATGAGACAGGAGCGCGCGCCTCGTTTACTCACCGGACTCGCACGCGCCTTTTTGGATAGGAATGACAGCGGGCGCGCGGCTCCGCTCGGCCTTCCGGTTCTCGGCTCTGAGGCGGCACTCACTCGGGTACGTGCGCCCGTCGCTTCCGCAGACGGGTCCAGCGGTGACGCACGCGCACGTGCGCGCGCGCGCCCCCGCCGCCGGCGCGCGATCGCAGCGCAGGCCGTCGCCGCAGCGCGCGCGGCCCCGCTCACCGCACGGGTCACCCTCGCCGGACGCGCACACCGCGCAGCAGCGGCACGCGTCCCTCACCACGCCGAAGTAGCAGGAGTCCGGGGCGGGCGGGCAGCGGGACGCATCACACGCATCCGGGCATTCCCGCTCCGGTCTGTGCGTGACGATCCGCGCGCGAATGAGCGAGGCCGCGAGCAGACACGCCACCACTTTTACTTCCCACATGATCATGAGAGTTTGCGCTGCAGTTAGACAGGAGTTTGCCTGATGATCATCGCCTGCCTTCCCAAACCGCTACAAAGCCCCAGCACCAGCTTACAGGACTCAGCATCTCTTATCTCCTGATTGCGATTTTACTCTCCGCAGCTCCTCACGTGCCGTTCTAGTAAATCTGCAGCATATGCACCATGAGGCTGAAGAGGAGGAGCCCTTAAGCAGGGCGCTTCAAATCCCACCCTGGTGAAAAAAGCTCACTAAACTTAATTATCTTAGTTATCATACAGCACACATTATACTGTAGTGTCCTGTACTTGCAGCCACACTGATTCATGCACAATATGTCACAATATGTATAACTTCATGTCTTCAAATACATTAAAGCTGATTATATAAAAGTATGAAGATTGCCACTAAATGGATGTTAGTCATTTGCTAACACCAACAATTGTTTTATATATTAAAGAAACACAGTTCAAACTTTTTTCCTTTTATAGTTAATGTTGGGAAATGTCCATGAAGCAGCTCCCTTTTAGAGTTTAGAAGATAAAAGAAAAAAAAACAACTTGTCACATTAAAAGAAGCCATAAATCACCAAGTCCTCTGTCCTGAAGACTTTTCATGTCAGAAAATAAAATTTTAAAAAATAAATTTACAACGTTACCCCTGACTTTTACAAAGCACCGATACTGGAAATGGAGACTCCTTTCATAAATGCTATATAAATGTTTCCTTAGAGACAGCTTCAGCATGTCAATGATTACACATTTATTTATTTATTTATTTATTTATTTATTTATAATCTGTTTATGTGAGCAGTGGCTCGGCTAATGTGTGGCCATTAATATTATTATTGGTTCTTTCCTGGGTCTGAGCAGTGTGGCATTGTGCATGTTTCTTACAAAGTGGCAACAACAGACACACAAATTAAGATATATTTTTTTTAATCACACAATTCTTTCATCACATAGCCAATCACGACATGCCTTAAACTCTTTATTCCATTTGACTTTGTTTATGCTGAATTTTAAACAATCCACAGTATGAAACAAACCATAGTATATAACTATCACTACTTATAAGAGAAACATGATTATATGACTTGTCCTAATATGTGATTCAGATTCCTAAACTAAGTACATGAAATAAAAGTTGAAACATAGCCATAAAGTTGAGATCAAGAAAAAAAAAAGTTTAAAAACATTAGTTTTCTATGCTTACCTCTTAATGTATTAGCACACTAGTTATTTGTTAGTTACTAAGTTATTCTGATTAATCATTCTTTTATGATAAAAAGTGTACCAAAATGTGTGAAGTACCAAAATCATTCATAATGTCAACTACATCAAAGGTTAAGGAAAAGCCCCCCCAAAAAACCTACCCTACATATACAGTAAAGCAAACACACGCTATATGAATTCTCAATGAACATCCCTGCATTCACCATGCATATTTAAGAACCTGTTTCTCTTGATTTCAGTGCACAAATCAATTTCTTTTTAACCTAGTCATTTGCCTGATCAGCTTGAAAGAAAGATTAAATAAAGATTCCAGGATAATGCATGTTGATATAGAATAATCTGGGATTTAAAAAATTCACCCTTCTATGGTTTTTCAGATTCTTCACATGGTTCCTCTCTTGATTCTTCACGTGGTTCCGCTCTTGATTCTACACGTGGTTCCGCTCTTGATTCTTCACGTGGTTCCTCTCTTGATTCTTCACGTGGTTCCTCTCTTGATTCTTCACATGATTCCTCACTTGATTCTTCACATGGTTCCTCACTTGATTCTTCGCTTCCGTAGGTCCTCACAAGTACCCATAATGAATTGAGTGGTGGGTTGTTTGGGGTCATTTCCTCACCTTTGTAGAAAACCATGACCTTGGTTTCAGAAAAGGTTTTGGGCAGCATGTAGGAAACCTGCAGAGAGGCCAAATAAGTCATGCACTGGGTTTGTAACAATGTTTCCTAAACTCTCTCAAAGTACAAGGAAGACATGCATCATGACTGTTCTCTGTCCTGGCACCCAGGCGTTGGAATGAACTTCTGGTGGCCTTCAAATGAAGACTAAAGACCTCTACTTCATGCTAACACAATAAACACATGAATAACACTTTGTCAATCTATTTAAAAAAAAAAACCTTGTTTTGTATTTTCTTTTCATACTCTTAAGAGGGCAAGTGTGCCCCATCAGCCATTACCCCTCTGATTCATCAACAAACCCAATCCTCACAAACCAGACATTAAATTTATAAATGTAATTTCCGCCATAATAGAATTAGAGAATGCACAAAAAACCTGTGAATGAAAATGTAAAGTTGACTGTTTTTGTATGTGAGTTACACTCTACAATCATGAGTTTAAGAGATCAAGAATAAAGATAATGCACACATCTACCTCATTTTCAGTCAGTTTCACTGATTTGTCCAGGTTGCTTTTCCTATAGAATCGGAGATATTTGATTGGATCTTCCATTTTCTTTCCATAACTTAATTCGACAAGCTGTAATGAATGAAAACAAATAGTCACAAATACTTTTTAGCAGTAATGAAATGTAAAATTAGCCTTAACTAACTTAATGCATTTATGCTATATATTTATTGCCCATATTTTTCGATGCACCTGTAGTAGTTGTTGTACAAGCTTAATTATTTTACCTATCCACTATAGGAGCAACATCACACATATGCATATAATGGTCGAGCGCCAGTTTGTGAATGGAGGGCAGGGCAGAGCAGAGAAGGTGAGTGGTAAGAAGGGAACACCTGCGGGAAATTGTGTTCATGACTGTTCTGAGTTTCAGTGAGTGGTGACGAGGATAAAGAGGGGAGAGACAAGCACCTGGGGAGAGAGCTGAGCGAGAGCTGCGCTGCACTTAGCTGGTGCGTTTTGTTTAAAATAAAACTGCTGAAAAGTGAGTGAAGTTTGAATGTCCAATAAAAGAGCCTTTTTTTTTAGTTGTTCCAAGCCTGCCTCCTGTGTCATCATTCTCTTCCTAACCCAGAGCAAGTATCACGATATGCTAATAGAACCCTTATACATGACCATCAACCCTTATACATGACCATCAGCTGTGTTCCAAATAATGTTTTGAGATTTAAAAAACAGCACAAAGCTCCAAAATCTTAAGGTACATTATAGGAGTTTTATACTGTATTATTTTTGTCACTTGCCTTGACAGAAAAATGCTTTTCAGTTATTCTTCCATTTCTGATCCACTGCTGCCATTCCATAAGCCTTGGCTATAGAGGAACACACACACACACACACACACACACAGAGCTTCACTTAATGCATTTCACAGTCTAAGGTCAAAAAACATTTTTTATCTTGTTGAATATGCAATGCCATGAAGATTGTTTGCTTCATTTTGGAGTGTGTGCTTTAAGTTCTATCTTGAATTTATTCTCTACTGGTAAGGTAGGTTTCTGACTTTGTGTACTATCTACTTG
>CM075026.1:2602215-2623278 GCA_037576675.1 Pangasius sanitwongsei | reverse complement strand
ATTTTTGATAGACTTCAAAGCACTATTGTAAGTCGCTCTGGATAAGGGCGTCTGCCAAATGCCGTAAATGTAAATGTCATTCTGATTTCCTCTATTTTTGCATATTTGTCACACTTAATGGTTTCAGATCCTCATACAAATGACCGATTCTGTGTTAGTTACTCAAGGCAATGATAAAATTTCCAAAATATCTCCCCTGTGACAAAATTCTGAATAGCTATTTACCCAACAATGATATGCATTTGTGCTGGGGGAAAAAAAATCAATACCTAACAAGTGAAAATAGCTAACTCACTAATTATCTAATGTACTTTCTTCTTGGATAAAATCAGTAAAATACAAACAACTGAAAGAGGTAGGGGATTCAGGTTTGTTCTCAGACCAACCTAAAACCCAAAATTCCACTCACATTTTCTGTTTGTGCCTTGATATACCGCAGCCAGTCTCTTACCAGCACCTATTAAGAAACACACACACACACACACACCTTTTTTTCATTTTGCAAGTCACCAAATACTGCAGAACAAAGTGGTATATCATGAACACCACTCCTCAAAAAAGAATCCTGTTTTTGTTTCAAAAGCAATTTTTAACCTTCATACAACTGACAGAATAAACATTATATTTTCCTAGATTTTGTCTGAGTTTGCCTTCAGAAGCATCTGAGATGTGCTTTTACTCACCCAGATTCTTACTCATCTTCATTTTACACAGTTTGGCTTCTTAATTATCCAATCACCAGACTATAAATAAACCTTTCTTCACCAAACAAACAAAAAACATTCTACTAATACTAATACAAGAGAGTTTCTTGAAATTGACATAGTATCTCAAAATAACAAGGATGTTTCTTAAAATTATGACTTAGCCTCCAAAAATTAATCAAAGTTGACTGCAATGTTATGTTCAACATTTGCCACACATTTACACTTCCAGTGCCAACAGCATTTGAAGAGACAGCATTTGAAGGTTATATTTACAATATAGACACATATGTTTACAGGCTTTTCTTAATATCATATTTTGAGCAGTTTTTCAGTACTTCTCATTGCCTTTAATCAGGCATCAGGTAGCTCTGATTCTGGTCAGAGCTCTGAAGCCTGACATGATAGGACTGATAGGATTGATGATAGAATTTCAGCCTTAACAAAAGCAGCAGTTTTTGAATCAGTGTACTGTAGATTATAATAGACTTTAGATCAGGTGTGTCAAACTCTGCCTGAGCCACATCAGCATTTTTGTGAGACCCTGGATCATAATCAAGGTCTATAATTTTTTTTTTTCTACGCACTTAACATATTATATCAACTAACACCAATAATCTATCAACAAAGGTGAAAGCAGGTGAAGTAGCCTCCTGGAGTTTACTGTAAAAGAAAAGTAGATCAGAATTTATAATATAACGTGTAATTGTCTCCTATTATTAACATGCTGTTTTATATTATATTATTTATTAATTATTTTCAGTGGGACTGTCATAAAGGTATTTTATGGCCACATTATTAATATGGAATGTTTGTTTGATGGCAGATTGATGGCTATTGACCGATTCAGTATTATTTTTCCCAAGTTCACATGGGCCAAATGAAATGAGGCTGTGGGCCAGATCTGGCCCACAGGCATTGTGCTAGACCAGGGGTGTCCAATCTTATCCGGGAAGGGCTGATGTGGGTGCAGGTTTTCATTCCAACCAAGAAGAAGCCACACCTGAGTCTACTGAAAGCCAAGATCAGCTGATAAAGCTAATTAATGTGATCCTGTTCACCTAGAATTAGTACGTCAGTAGCACATGGCAAATGATAGAAATGGCCAAAAGAAATTAATTTGGAATCCAATAATAAAACTGGTAACTGGTAAATGAGCATGACTAACCTTCTTGTTCTTACTGCTGAAAGGTTTTAGCTCTGTTGTCTTGAATATGTTGCTCCCAACAAGCTTGTAAAGCTGGCGTTTGTTAATTCTGCTGATGAGTTTCACTGCATTTTGAAGATTAGTGTCTTTGGACCGCATGATTTCCAAAAGGATGTCATCTGGGGGGAAAAAAAAAAACCCCAAAAACAAAAGACCAATTCCAATAGCAGAAACTGCAGTGTATTAAATAAAATTCTTAACCGTAATGAAAAAAATTACAATATTTTACAATGTACATGAGTTTAATTTATGTTTAATAAGATATAAATGTCTGACTGGTACTTTAGAAAAGTGTTGTATATGAGAGACAGAGGTGTGAACCTGTGAGTTTCAGGTATGTTTTAGGGTCCATAACTGCCTCAGAGATTGTCTTATCACCCAGCTTAAAGTGACCTTCAGCTTCCAAAAGTGCATCAACAATCCTTTAAATATGAAAAAACATGGTCAAAACATGTGCTTGTAACTTGATTATATGAAAGTAAAATTACTGCTATCACTGTCAATGTTCTAAAATTTTGTATGATCAGCAATACAACTGATGTTCGCCTGAATCTCAGTGAAAAGTCAGTGTGGTTAGATTTTCTAAGTTAACTCACATTGTTTCGATTGCCACAGTTACCCTGTGATGGCAGACTTTGTAGTGAAGCATGTATCGATTATGGAAGAGTTCATACATGTTCATTGCTTCCTGAAAGAAACAAAAGAGAAATTCAGTATGTTTTTATATAAAATGTCTTGGTGCATTAAAGGATTCCCACACTTAAAAGCTTACCTTATCTCTCATGCAAATCTGCTCTTTGTTTTCCTCCTCATTGGTGCAAACTCGTGCAAACATCATAAAGCGCTCGTGTGAGAAGTTGCTTTTCATCCCTAGATGGTGGCAATCTCTGGAAAAAGGGAATATAAATATACAGCATATACAGTATCATGACTTTAATAATAAGTTAACATCGAATGGCATTAATTAAAAACAAATGTGCATTTCACATACAAAAGGTGCACAAGCAAAACTCACCTGCTGATATAATCCATTTTGTCAACATCAATACCTGTGCATTTATTGGCCACAATTTCATACAAGTAGGACTTTTCCTTTCCTCTTCCTTCATAGGGCCACTGCATGAAATAACCATATACAGATAGTTTTAAAAAACAAGCAAAAAACAAACAAACAAAAAAATAGAAATAATAGTAGCTGTTATTATTATTATTATTATTATTATTATTACTTGAGAAGTGTCTGAAGTGGTGTCTGAAGGTGTTGGGCCCTCAGTAAGCTCATGGATGAACTTGAAGTCTTCATCTGTAAATTTTAAATCCTGACCATCTTCATCTTTATAATATCCGTCCTTCATCTTGTCCTTAATGCCATTTTGGATCAGCAGGTCAAAAATCTTGCCTGATTGTGCTTCATGCTATACCATAAAAAAAAAAAAAAAATCAGAGCAATATCAATCAATTACTCAAGCAATATTTATTATTTAAATACTGTTTAACGCTAATGTACCATATACATCAGATCTCTTCAAATGAACAAGCTTAACTCTCAGATTGAAAATCAGAATATTTGTTTTGATTACAAGCACAAATTATTCCCTCACCTTCCAATTTTTTAAAGCCTCTGTAGTTTCACTTTCCTCTGTTTCTGAAATCTTGTTGGGAAGAGAACAAGAACAGCAAAATAAAAGATATAAGAATATTAAACCAAGGTCTTGCATTTATCTTGTAAATGAAATAATCAAATTTAACCTGGTGGTAAATTTAAAATCACACAAATTGTACAGTTACCAATTTCTCCGATAGCTCCTCCACGAAGTGTTCAAATAAATGTGAGAACGGGCCATGACCTTCATTTGAAAAGCAGACTTTACAGATTAATTATCAGAATTATATCAGTTATAGGTATATACATATTACACAAGAGTTTAATAAACTGTGAATAACTCACCCAGATCATGGCACAATCCTGCAATCTGAACACAGAACATATCAATACTAGTTATATCGGATCGTTGAGCTTTCAGACTTCGGACAAGTTCTCCCGCCAGATAACCCACACTGTTAAAAGAAACAAGACATGTAGTATTATTATCCATGGTGTCATTATTGCAAGACATTACATAATGAGGTATTTTGGTGAGTGTTTCCAGCATATCAGAAATAATTCCCCATTGATGACCCAGTTAAAATTTTCTGTCATGTCTTTTTTGGGACATTTCACCACCAGGCCACCAGAGGGCACCCTCTCTGAGTTTTAAGAACTCTCCCTCAGGTATTACATTCACTTCCTCAAAGCCTTGCTGGTTACTTGTATTCATGTAAGTTCTGAGCTGTTTATACCATAGTATACCCTTGCTCTCTGTTCTAGTTTTCTTGTTTTTTGGATTATCCTCTGGTACTGATTCTCTGAATGATCTGTGCTTTTGACCTCTGCTTGGTTTTTGACTGCATATTCCTTTGACTTGGTTATTATTGGCCTTTTGGTATGACCCTAGACTGTTTTTTTTTTTGAGTATTGTTTTTTGGAAACTAAACCTCTTGGCATCGATCTAACCTGCCTTCTGCATCTCTATTGTTACAGTAACCTTGTCTCATTACTGTCACTGTTTTGCCTAGTATACTGTATCAAAATGTCTTCAAGTATTTTGTTATTATTAAAAAATGTATTATTTGTTCCCCACATTAGCTGCCACTACCCTCCGCTTTACATAATTTCCTATTCATGTGAATGTGTTGACATTTTACCCAAGGGAGTGCTCAAAGCGGTTGTGAGAAGCTCCTGGAAAAACGTAATAGATTGCTCCCAGCTGTTTGATGTTCCTCAGCCGTTGAAACTCTGGCGTGTCAATGATGTCCACCAACAGCGGATGCATCTTGATATGGCCATGGACAGAGTCATTGAAGATCTGCAATTAAAAAAATTCTCCATTCATAACAACTAGGAATGCAGATATAGACGCCATTAATGTTATGTCCATCAGTGTTTAAGTGTCTTTCCAACAAGGTCATGTAGTGAAGTACGATGTACTATTTTCCATAAATACTGCTATCATACAGCATTCCTTAGAACCTTCTAACTAAGCTGGCAATTGACAAGGAACACTGACACAGCATTCATACATAATTAGCACTCTCTCTCACATCTCCTAACTACCAGGGGTGGTGTGTAACACCTGGATAAGATAGACCAACAGGTGGTCTCATTTATCAGACATTTGATATAGTTGTGTGCAAAAGTTTTCATATGCCAAAATTCCCACCTGATTTAAGTCAGGTTTTGGTGATGCTGATTTTCTTTGTACTCACATGTGGCTGTACTAAGCATGTTCACAGCACAGCTAATTGACCTTTAATGACTATAGCAGGTGAGGGCATGGTTTAGCAAGATTCTGTTAGTGGAGGGTACACAAGGAGTTTATTCAAAAGGATAGTTAAAATTGGGTTGTTTGTAGATGTTTGTAAGCCCTATTATTTGCAGTCCGGGAGGTGCCCCAGTCCTCTATGGAGTTTTCAGCTATTGAGTTTAACCTGGTCAAAAGCCCAGGTTGGTGGAAGAATGGACCAAGTCACAGTAAAAATAAAGTTCAGTATATCCTAGACATGCGAGTGAACATTCGATCACATATTAAAGGAGAATTTGCTCCAGGTCGATGAAAGGCAAGAGGGCTCAGTAATAGACACTCCCAACTGATACAATTTACAGGTAAAGTCAGGAACAGCAATAGTGCTGTGGCCAATATTACCGACATGGTGACTGAGGCCAAGGATACTATTGAGACTACTGCCAATGCCAACACCACCCGCATTAAAATTGCTACATGCAGTAAAACTGAATTAGCTCACACTAACAAGCTAATTATGATTAGCTACATACTCTCGGTTTCTCCTGAGCTTCTGTCTCACTTTGTTGCATTTTTCCTGGCAAACTCACATTTTTCATAACCTGAAGTTTACTGATAGTTTAGTATTGTAGTACTATTCCTTTACGAGCAGTGATTACATATCAGGGTGTGATGGCAGATAATGATGCTTATAGGCACAGATGTGCAAATTACTGTCATGCTGTTTAGCGTTGAGGTGCAATGAGGTATGCGATATCTTTCCTAGTTGATAGGAGAAACTAAGCTCCATCAATTTCCAGCAAAGGTTTTCAGTTTATTTTTATTGTTTTTTTTGTTGCTTTATCCATGATTAATGGTCATGGTGGTATTGCACCACTGACTGGTCGATTTGTGGCATTTTAGGAAGTTCAGAGTATCCTACACTGAGCTAGGGAAAACAGTCTTTGGTTGTTTGAGCCAACGATTCTGCGTATGTTAGTTATGTGGCTCAGTCGTTCTTCTGCATTATCCTTTCGGACTTTATTGGTAGTTATTTTTGTCTTTTCTTTTAAATGGCTCAGTAAGCCAGTGCTACGCAGTGTAGGTGAGCTGTCCTATATGGATTAAGATGTGTTCAGTGTGGCAGCATCTGTTCTTTGTTCTTTTTTTCTTAATTCTGTTTACTGAGTTCAGTGTAGTTTTTTTTTTTACTTTTTCTTTTCTATTTTTTCTCTGTATATTCTTTCTTCAGTTATTATACTATAAATTTTTTGGCAATTTTTGGCAAATACTGCAACACTGTGCCATCCATTTGGAAAATCATGACATGCAAGTGGTAATGCATTAATTGTAGATACAATTTCAGGCACATAGGTTCAGTAAATGCTTTATCCTGATCAGGGTTGCACTGGGTCCATGGCCTATCCTGGGAACAATGGGCATGAAGCAGGAATACACCCTGGATGGGATGCTAGTCGGTGAAGAGCATAACACACACATTCAAAGCTAGGGTCTTAGCCAATCCACCTACTAGCATGATTTTGGGAGGTGGAAATAAATAGGAGACACCCCATATGGATGCGGGGAGGACATACACAGATACTCCATACAGCCAGTCACCCAAGCTCAGGATCAAACCCTACATCCCTGATCTGCAAGACAGCAATGCTACCTGCTGCACAATTGCACTGCCCTGTAGTTACAACCTGTGAATGCAGATAAGCTGTGCACTGTATGATCTTAGATACATAAATAAGCTAGACCTTGGTGGTGTCATTTGTAGTCTTTAGATTCTCCTGGTGCTAAACTTAAATGTCAAGTCCCTTGACAAGAACTACATAGTCAACCAGCTGGCACTGTCTCTCTGGATCCCTAGCAGAGTCGATGGGGTCAGCTGCTGCACCCTGGTTTACAATGGGTTGACTGTCTGCATCCTCTGCCATAGAGAGGTGCAAGTTACTGACAAGAGAGCTCATTTAATCTGGAAGCCTGCAGACATCCCTGTATTATGAGTTATGGGAAAGAGGTGAATGGCAGTCAGAGTGGGGGACTGTCTACGTAAGTGCAAGCTCTGAATCCTTTCTGTTAAGGACTCTTGCAATATGGGGCTGAAATTCCTCACCACACCTGGGGCATCACTGGACCAAGGTGATAGTACACTTTGCTTGGGCCAAACAAAGATTTTTCACCCAGGGGCTGCAGGGGTGAAGCACAAGGCTAATGCAGATGGACTGTTGATTAGGCAAGTCCCCTCCAGTCCTCTGTAAAGGATTCACCCACTACAACCATACATAAGCTAAACATGCACTACCAGGGAAGGGTGGAGAAACATCAGAGGCTGGGGAGAATAGACTAGATGCAGCAAACTGAAGATGCATGTCCAGTGTCCATAAGAGTGAGCAGGAGAGCTGTGCAGCAACAGAAAAAGCACAGAGTTACAAGGCTGCTTGAGGCTTCATCAAAGAGGAACTATGCCAGGTGCAGAGGGGCAAGCAGCAACCAAAACTTGGCTTGTGACCCAATGCAAAGGTGAGCCTATGTGTGCGGAGAAACGGGTATGACCATTCAAACTGTGGTGGTCTGAGCTACAGAGTGACTAGGAGGGGCCCTGTGCGGTGGTAACCAGACACTTGGAGGTGGAGTTCTCTGAAGGGGAAGGGGCATTAAAGGGGTTCTATGTAGTATTGTTGCACCGTAGTAAAGCAAGCACTAATCTGCATACCTGTGAGCCTTTGCAACTATCGCATTGATGTGATTGCTGTTAATGAAGACATTCTGTCAACTTTGAACAGTTGCAAAAATAAAACCACTCCTCCTGAAAATGTCATTCATGCTTTCATCTCTTCACACCTGGATTACTGTAATTCTTTATACATAGGAATCAATAAGGCAACACTGGCTTACCTTCATTTAGTTCAAAATGTGGCAGTCAGACTGATTACTGGCACCAAGAAAAGGGATCACTCCAGTTTTAGCCTCTCATCACTGGCTCCAGTACATGATCCAGTTTATGTTTTTTTTTCTCTCTCTCTCTTTTTTTGTTTACTATTTATACTATTTTACTAAACAGTTTTACTATTATCACTATTTCATCTCTTACTATTATTTGTATATATTGTGGTCTGTCTATATTTAGTCTCTATTCTGATATTTTACTCTTGTGTACTATGTATGGCACTTTTGTTTTATGGCAACTATTGTTTTAAATGTGCTTTATAGATAAACCCTACTCTCTTACTTGCTTACTTACTAGATTTGTTTATGGATTGTTTGTGCTGTAAATCAGTGTATATTTGTTGAGTTCACTATTCTGTGGGTAATAATGGGTTCCTGGTGGGTTTTGTTACCCCTTAATTGTTTTCCCTATTCCAGATTTTCTATGGCTAGCCACTATACCCATATTTGTCTGTATCCGAGTGCATTGTTTTAATTTCCCGATCATGTTTCTTCTTCCCCGATGCCACCATACATGTGGTTATGTGGAGCTATTAAACTAGCCTACATAAGCTTTCTAGTTAACTTCCATGCAACTGTGAAATCTAGCCCTAATTATAAACCTTGCTTTTATAATCACTTCAATGCAGAACCATGTCAGATGGTGCATAATGGGGATATTTCTATATTTTGAGGGTGCTTTCCTGAATTACATGTGCTCAAAGTCACCAGTCACAAACTCAATATATTTTTGTCTGACAGAGATGAATAAAATGAAAATGGAAAAAAAATGAAAATGAAAAATGAAATAGGATATTTTTGGAGTGGAAGTGTAACGAATCATAGCACATATAAATATTGAGATGAATGTCTCCTCTGACTCTCTAATTCTTATGCTAGGAGGTCATCACTACATTTACATGGCAGTCAGGTGAAATCTGGACAAATAAATTGCTGTAATGCAAGTCCAGCCATGAAGGGTTCCTACCTCTTCAGAAGAAAGACCTTAATCATCACATTAGTAATAAACATAATAAATAAAAAAGTCAGTACTAAAAGTCTCACCTTGTACTCATTCTGCTTAGCCTTCCTATGACCCAAACCTGAAGACTTAATAGAGGAGGAAAAGAAAAATTGTCAAGAATGCAAACAATATTGTGGTACATTGTACAAAAACACTGTTTAAGCTAGTTTGGGTTTATATAAATAAGCACATGCACAAAGTTTAAGGCTGGAAAGAAAAAGTTTGAAAAATAATATGCCTATGCTGGTTATTTTTGATAGCAGCATTCATACATCCATCAGTCACAAACAAGCCCTAACAAATTAACTTAACAATTTTATTAAGCTAAATGTATTGTAAGATATAGGTAACAATTTCAGAAACACTACTAGCTTAGGGCTAAAATCTATCTAGCCCACAAACATACCTACAAGTCAATAATTTCATTAATAATAATAATAATAATAATAATAATAATAATAAAGACCACACTCACTCCCAGTTTTAATGCAAATATGAAAACAAATACAAATATTTTGAGAAGTAAACAGATACAGAAGTACAGATAATGGCATTGCATTACATAATCAATAAGGGGAAAATGATTATAGACCCTGCTGAATATGTTCTGTAAATATTACAATGTTATTGTTAATTACAATTAATAATTTGGCATACCGTACAACATTTACATGCCACTACAATTACAAAATCCTTACCGCTAACGGTGGTTCCATAGTTAGGTTCTCAAGCCTAAAGTCTTGTTTCAGAGAGATGTCCAGTCTAAGAAGAAATACTGAATAAAAAATAGAGGAAGAGCTCAGTTATTAAAAGGGGCCTTGTAAAAAAACAAAAAACAAAAAAAATCATGTAATTCATCAAATTATCCATATTCTGAGGAATTTGATATTTTTGGTATAGAAATTTGTAAAAACTAACTTCAGAACAACAAAAGTAAAATATACTAATCTGCAAACTTGGACACACAAATGTTGGTAGAAAATTTGGGTCAAAGCACTAGGTAAAACGTGCAGTTTTGAATGGACGTAGTCATTCAATTCAATTATTGCACAACAAATTAGTATGTATATATATATATATATATATATATATATATATATATATATATACCTGGTGTGTGTGTGTGTGTATTCTCATATACACAGTTCCAAATGAACAACTGGACTTACCCGGACACACACCTGAAAAATTGTCTGTCCACCTGTCCACAATCACAGAATCTCAGCAAGTGTGATTGCATTGCCAAGGACGTGTTGTTAAAAAAGCATCCGAGGTAGTGATGTTGTCTAGCTCCAGCCCACTGGGAGAACAGGTTATCTCGGCTGACATAAAAATGTTTTGCCTTGGTTTCCATCATAACCAGGGAGAGGCATTAGACAGCAGGGGATGCAAAACAGCAGCAAATAAGAAGGATGAACAAGGATGTTCTCTCTATATCCTTGCTGTTAATCTTTAGTAGTTGATATATGAATGGAGATGTGGAATGGTATTGTAAAGTGAAACACTTGAATACTCACTAGTAATGACTGAAGTGTTACTTTGTTGTTCTTCAGTAGTTAATGATGATGTGGAATAGCATTACACATGGTAAATCATTACTAATTTTTATTATTTACAAGAGATTTTATAAACAAATAAGGAGGAGAAATGTACAGCCTAAGACTCAGTTTATTACTGTATAGTTAATAATAAACTTCTACTACCATACTTGCTGAGTAATTAACTAGTAGGTCTTAGTATTTTATAAGAATAAGACTTATTCATTCCTGCATTGTTCCTGCATAGTTACTTATGAGTTATTGAACAGTATTGTTTAGTGCTACCCAAAAATCAGCATCCAGGCTACTCAGTGCTAGGCAAAGGCAATTAAGCCTGGAGCATGTTGTGCCATTTTGAATCTCATGCCATTAAATGCCCCTATTGTCGGGAGTGTGCGCTTTCTCATTATATCAACAAAATGCTATGAAGGCAATCATGGATTCATGCAAACCTTGACTCAGTTTCACCACAGTACATAAGGACTCGTAATACACTCACACAACAAGAAGCAATAAGGTCTGTGTTTTGATATTTATCAGTTGGCAACTACTGATTACTTGTTTGTGGAAGTCATTTTCATTATTTTTGGCGTGTAATCATGTTGGACAATCAAAACACCTGAGTTATGTGTCTGCTATAGCAAAATTAGATTTTCTGAACTTCCTATATTGTCAAACGTGTATATTTTTGTGGTTTATTATTTCTAAGCAATAAGATATTTAGAAAATGTTTTTTTTCCACCAAACCAGGGATTGCACCAGAAGTTAGAAATAAGGTTTTTCAGCCAATTTCCAGTATAACGAGCTCCTCAGCTACCTGATCCACCTCCCCTGCCTGATTTGAACTGCCATGCATGGTGCAAATTGGGCAGGGAACATGGACCGGGTAACCCTGAAATTCAACCATGCATCATAACATAAAGGGTCAAATATTAAAAAAAAAAAAACTGTTATTATGAATAGTATGGAGTACGGTGGTCTAAATTTTCAACATTTTGCCTCCTTTTTGGAAGCTTAACCGATTAAGAGGATTTTCTCTAGCTTGGTAATGCACATATTTTCAAAATGTGGAAATTATTTGTAGTTTCTAAAGCCTAAAGAATTTACAGCCTGAACAGGCCTACTTGGTGCGCTGAGTCTCCCTATCTACTTTTCTAGAGTATAAACTGTTTCATAGTTACTTCTTTTTTGTGATTGTAATGGTGATTGTTGGCATTCTGAATTTTCACACATTTTTTTAAAAGTTTATAACTGTCATAAAGCTAATCAGGCCAACGCCATCAGCTACTAAACAAAAATAACCAATTAAAAGTCTCAGCATCATCTTTTTGATTTGAGACTGCTGGGAAGTGTTTTCATTGGTCAACATGATAGCGCACCAAAATTAACAAAAATGAAGAGACTTAAACAAACAAGTAATAAACTGCTTGCTAATAAATTGCCTATTGAGAAATATAAGTAAAATATTATGACCCTATACAGATAGGTCTAGCAATAAGAGCTACAGGAATAGAAAATCATGAAAGTTATTATTGTTATTACATTATTATAATTTAAAAAATCTATATTATGGACTCTGCTTTGTTCATTTATTCACCTTTGAAGCACAAGGTTCATTGGTAAAGCCAGTAAATGCATTTGCCTTTTGAATCGGAGAGCTTTCAGTGATAACTGCAGGATTACAGAGCGCATCAGTGTAATAAAGAGAAAGGTGTCCTCCTGCAATTGTGCAGTAATGCTAAAGGCTTCTGCCCATGCCTCTGTATTTAATGCACTGGGAGTGAGAACAGGTTGAGCTTGTAAGATGCAAATTTGAAGCTTGTGAGACAATCCCAGTCCATTTATCTGCATCAAGACGTCAATAGTGTAGTTTGTTTAATTATATTTTACTGGCTACCAGCTGCAATGGTGTGAAATAGGACAATTGTTAAAATGCTGGAATTTTACAGCAGAAGAAGAAAAATAAAGGTAGATCTGGTTTTCAGTGAAACTGCCATGAAGGTATTTTATAGTGTTAATTATATAGCAAGGTTGGTTGGCAATATGATGTGCCTTAAATTATTAAATAACCAATTTGCATCATCATCTACTACTGTATGGAATCCACACAAATGCATAAGTGTGTGACATATATGAATATAATTGTACACAATGCAGTAATTTTAATTTGTGTATTTTCTCATTGCCCTGTGACAACATGGGACCACAGGAGGGCTGAACACAGACACCAGGAGGCAACAGTGTGGGGAACGTGCTCTTTATTTTAATAACTTGTGCAAAAAGGAAGTGGAGGTGAAGGTGAGAGTGTCTTGTGAAGTGAAGGGAGGCTGATGTCATCCCGGAGCTGAGCGTGGCGAGCTGACAGCAGCAGCATGGCGGCGGGATGGAGGGGCATGGCAGTTGCTCTCAAGCAGGGCTGAGGTTGGTGTGCAGAGTTAGGGCTCTTCCTCCTCATTGACATCTGCTTCTGGAGAAAAGAAAGAGACAGTCATTAGTGGGGTGTGTAGCCTCACCTATCCTCTCTTGAGAGTGGCCACTGGCTCCTTTTATATCCCTCTGTTGTCTCCAGGAATTCCGTTGCTCCGCCTTGCAGCCACGTGCACTCAGGCTGTCCAAAACAATAGGGGTGCTGAACCGGCTGTGTCCGTTTAGCACCCTGCCGGCAGTCATGTGAGGAGTGCTGGGCTTCTTTTGTGTTCGGGCTGCCAGCCTGCCGTCACAGTACCCCCCCAGCTCCGAGCCTACTGCCGGCATGAGATGGGATCAGAGGGAGAACCGCTGGGAGAGCCCATCTGCATTACCATGCTAAGCCCCCGCTCTGTGTTGCATGGTGAAATCGAAATCCTGCAGGGAGAGGAACCACTGTGTTACCTTGCTGTTGGTGTCCTTGGCCTAGGCCATCCACTGTAGAGGAGCATGGTCGGTCACTAGGGTGAAGGGTTGGCCAGCCAGGTAGTAGTGCAGCTCCTCTATGGCCCACCTGATGGCCAGGGCATCCCTCTCCACAGCAGAATATCTTCTCTCAGCAGGGCCAGCTTTTGGTTCACATAGATGACTGGGTGCTTCCCCCCTTGAAAAATCTGTTACAATACGGCCCCCAGACCTGTTTCTGATGTGTCAGGGGAGGTTGAAGTCGGGGTTCCTCAGGGCAGCAGAACTCGTTAGTACGTGTTTCAGCTCCTCGAAGGCTTGCTCGGTCTCCCAACTCCAGCACACCCGGTCTGGCTGGCCTTTCCTAGTGAGATCTGAGAGGGGAGAGGCAGTTGAGGAAAAGTTGGGCACAAAACGGCGACAGTATCCAGCCAACCCCAAGAAGACGCGTACCTGTTTTTGGTGGTTGGCCGTGGGGAGGGGGTAACTGTCTAAGTCAGATACCTGGTTGAGCCACCGGAAGTCAATACACAGCCGGATGCTCCCATCGGGCTTGGGCACCAAGATGATGGGGCTGGAACAGGGGCTGGTGGACTCGTTGATGATACCGTCAGGGAGCATCTGGCTGACCTCCTCCTCGATTGCCTTACAGCGGGCTGCTGTTGGACCATGACTCCCGGTGGGGTCTTTATGTCATGGTGTACCAGATGCGTTAAGTCTGGGGTGGAGAAGAAGACGTCGGCAAACTGGTTCACCAGCTCAGACAACTCCTGGCTCTGTTCCGATGTGAGCTCCTCTCCTCAGTGGATCAAGGTACGCTTCGAAGGTACTGTGAAAAGGCTCGCAAACGCAGACACCACAGGGGCAGGATCAGTCTACTTTTTCAGCAAGTTAACGTGATATACTTGTGTGTCTGTGCGCTTACCTGGCTGCTGCATGCAGTAGTTGACAGGGCTCACATTTTTGAGGACTGTGAATGGGCCTTGCCACTGAGCCAGGAATTTACATGAGGCATTGGGAAGGAGGAGGACCTTTTCGCCAGGCTTGAATTCTGCACATGCATCTGTTGGACGTAGTCAATGATGGAGTGATGGGGGAGGGCTGCTCTTCCTCCTGCATGCCTCCCAGGCCACGTCCAGCAGTCATCAAGGTTGCCATCCGAAGAGAAGCTCAAAGGGGATGAACCTGCTGGACGCCTGTGGGGTCTCTCGGACGGCGAAGAGGACATAAGGGAGGGGAAGGTCCCAGTTCCTCCCCTCCTCATCTACCACCCTCTGTAGCATCATTTTCAGGGTTTGATTGAAGTGTTCCACCAGCCTGTCGGTCTGGGGTGGTAGATGGACATCCTCAGGTGCTTCACCTGCAGCAAACGACACAGATCTGTCATTAGTTTTGACATGAAGGGCGTACCTTGGTCGGTGACAATGTCCTTTGCAACTCCAACCTGGCTAAAGAGGAGCAGGTGCTTTCAGGCAATGTTCTGGGAGGTGGCCTTCCGCAGTGTCAGTGCCTCGGGGTAGCGAGTGGCGTCCATGCCTACCTTCTCAAAGAGGACGCCAATAATGGAGAGAGGAATGAGGGGCATGGGAGCAGGCTTGTAGGGGTAGTCTTCTGACACTGGGGGCACTGCTGGCAGAAGGCGCGGACCTCTGCGTCCATTCCAGGCCAGAGGAAGCGGTCTTTCAATCTCTTCAGGGTCTTACAGGCCTCCAAGTGACCCCCCCCCCCCCAGCGGGTGCAAATGGGCCTGGTGCATGAGGGCCTGGGTACGCCTGCAGGGAACCACCAGCAGCTCGCAGGGTTGGCCTCACCACTCTGGCTTGCAGTAGAGGAGGCCCCCACGTACCAGGAAGTAGGCGGCTGGGAGACGCTGCTCGGGGTTTTGGCAGACCCCCTCAAAGATCATCGTGACTGTTTGTATTATGCTAATCAAACTTGCTCACACATCCTTCCATCTCTGACTCGTGTATGTTGAAGAGATCTATAGATACATTTTGACAGCTTGCTGTGTGAACAGTGCCTGCTTTGTGTCCCTACAGATTTAAAATCAGTATATGATTGATTTTAACATGGAAGATGTGATTTTTATATGCATATAAAATTACACATTCCAAAAGCTAAGGCAGTTTTGTAACAAGATGACAAGTTATTATATAATAAATTATACATATGTTTGTAGGTTGTGTTTTTGTTGTAACCAGTGTTCCATTTTGCATGTGAATTTTCTAGCCTTTTTTTAAAGTATCACTAACACAGATATGATTGATTCACATGGAAATAACAAGTTAACTTAACATAAGTGTAGGAGATGGATTTCTGTTGAAGTAACATTTGTGTGGAACCAATGTACATATTTGAATCAAGTATATTCAGTTGTATATTAAACTGGTTTAATGCTTTTGTAATAACTTTGGTTGTTGCATTGTAACATGAATTTTACTGAATTTACTTGATTCTAATGTGTACACTGGTTCGACATGAATTGATTTATTTGCATTAACACAGTTTGTTTGTGTACAGCCAACATGATTTGATCATATATAATCAAAGTTCTAGAATCAAATTAAACTCTACGGAATCCCCCAAGCTCAGCAGCATTGTTAACCACTACAATACCATAGCACACATGAGTAAGTCAAGTTACCTAGTCAGTGCTAAAATATTCCCTTCTTTTCAGAAGGGAATTTAATTGTAAATTGTTGATTATGCTTGTGTTTATCTGCTATTTATAAATCCTCTCTATCTGCATCTGTTTCTGCTGTTTATGTTGCTGATTCATCTGTTACATCTACCTCCAGACTGTGAACTACTTGTTTGTCTATCAACTAGTGTGGTTTTTCTTCAGACTCGGGCTGGGTGGAGTCAGCAAAGAACTACTTACCACTCGTTCATTAAGTCTCTGATAACAAAGCCTTTTGGGAAACACTCACAAAACGGTCTCGTACTTAATGTACATTAATGTTCTTCTTTACATTCTAAAATCTCAAATACATGAGAGAAAGAGCCATGACCTAAAGAGGATTGATTAATTATACAATGTAACATAATTTTTGTTCCTGGGCAGTAAGTGTTATTTTCTAATTGTTTATGTCTCAAAGTATAGAAAATGACTAGATTTAGAAATGTCATGACTAGTATAGAAATGACAAAAGATTTAGAAGTGAGTAGTTTTTCAAGATTTATGATTATATTGTTAATCACTTTCAGGAAGCAGACCCCAAATGTAGTCTGCCATCATGTTCTCGTTATACTGTCCTTGGTAGCGGTGTTCAAAATCCACTATATCCTGGTTGAATCGCTCACCTTTCTCTTCTGAGTACGTTTCCATGTTTTCCTTGAATTGATCAAGATGAGCATAAAGGATATGGACTTTCAGAGACATCCTGCATCCCATTGTGCCATAGTTCTTCACTAGAACCTCAACCAGCTCCACATAGTTCTTGGCTTTGTCATTTCCCAGGAACCCCCCTACCACTGCGACAGCTGTTCTAAGCAACTTTCTCCTTCCTAGTGAGCTTCTTGGGTAATTCCTTGCACTCCAGGGTCTTCTTTGTCCCTGATGTGGTCTGACAAAGACACCTGCTTTGACTTTTGCCTCAGACAGCTTAGAAGTCTTGAAGGTACTTGAAGGCTGCTGACTCATTATCTAGAGCTATGACAAATTGTTTCATAAGGCCCAAATCGATGTGCAGTGTTGGCATCAGCACCTTCCAGGGGTCCACCAATGGCTCCCACTTGACGTTCATCCCCACATCAAACTGTGGCTAGTCCCACCTTTGGTAGTGCACCTTGGTGTCCCTGCTGTCCCAAAGACAAAGATAGCATTTAAACTTGGTGAAGCCTCATTGGAGACCCATCAGGAATGCCACCATTTTGAAGCATCTGATGACTTCCCAGCCATACTCATCATACTTCAAGGTGTCCAGCAATGTCTTGGGGCTGTTGTAATTCTCTTTGAAGTACACCAAGTGAGCTAGGGGAAGAGATGGGTGCTTGTTCCTGTTATGGAGCTGTCGATGAAGAAGCACCACTCGTTCAGACTATCGGCGATTCCAAATGTCTCAAACTGACCGGCCACGTTGTGGAAGAAGCAGAGCCCATCTTGGCAGCAGCAGAAGAAGATGGAAAAAGCTTGGTGACACTTCCTAGGACGTGCAACTTGCACACTTTCATCCAAAAAGTTCTACTGCTTGAGTCTAGACATGAAAAGCACTTCGGCATTGGACTCGGTGAGACCAATATCTAAGAAAAAGCCATCTAAGAAAAATACTGAAATGTTTAGTTTTAGGCAGCTGGAACTAAACTAAACTGAGCCCCTGTATTTATATACTATTTATATTACTGGAAAGTTCTAGAAAGTTCTAGAAGTCTGGAATGTTCTGGAAAATAACATATTTTGAAATTTACCTTTTTCTGACTTTATATGAATGAAAAGATGGACATTCACTTGCTTTCTCAATAAAAATATAGATAAATTTCAAAATACCACTGTCACAAAACCAAAGCTTGAGGGGAATAATAGCCATTTTCTATACTTTTGCAGTATAAGCAATTGGGAAATAACACTTACTACCAGGAACAAAAATAAATAAATAAATTTGTTATCTAGTTTTATCAGAATTAAATCCTTACTTAAGATTTAGTAGCAATATATGATGATGCTATATGTATACAACAGTATATTGCACAAGAGTCAAACAGGCAATATTTATTGGAAACTGTGACAACGGACCATTCCACCCCATCACAAGCGGCAGATTGCATCTCCCCAAACAGACACAGTGGTGCTGAATGGATGGCGCTAGCTCAGCACCACTGTTATGGACAGCCAAGGTGCATGTGGCAAGTGATGGGAGAACAATAAGAAGACATGCCTGGAAAGAGATGATTGCCGCAGCTGCTCCCGCTCTCTGCGATAAAAGAGATAAAAGATGGCAGAGATGGGTGAGGAGAAACTGGTCAAGAACTAACATGATTTTGTATTTCTCTAAACATTAGAGATACGAGCCCGGATGAGCCATTCCAAAATTTCAAGGGGAAAGGGGGGATGGGGGATGTCAGTGTATGCAAGTCAAGTAAATTACACAGATATATCAAGGGGTTATTCGTGTACCACAGTACCTGCTGGTGGAAATACTGTACTGTAATTTTACAGGAAAACAATTTCCAGAAAAGCAGTCAAGAGCTGTATATTCAAAATACAGTAATTTTGTAAAGTAAAAAAGGATGTGGCACCATCCCCAGCAATCCAATGATCTTCAGGCCATCCATGTGGGGTCAGTCCCAGCAGCAACGAGCAATCTCTACTGATGAGAACTCCAACCAGAAGTAGGGCATCAGCTTGGATCAGGCAGGTCCAGAGAGCAAAAGGGTCAGAATCACTGGCTTCTCAGGAGTAGTATGTGTAGCTTGACAGAGAGAGAGAGAGAAAGAGGGAGAGAGAGAGGGAGAGATTGTTAGGAAAGCTTTGTCCCGTAATGGTTAAGGACAATGTACTTTGTGTGCAGAGTGCAAGCATGGACTCCGGCAAGACTAGCTGTGACAGCATAACTAAAAGGGAGAACCAGAAGCTTACGCAGACATGAGGGTGCCCTGGGAAATAAAGCAGCCAGCCACTCCGCCATCAACAAACCTGAGTGAGCGCATGAGAGTGGGTGGGTGACAGCATCCAAACATCACAGTTCACCACAACAATCTATGCCTGTGAACCCTCCAGACCTGCTCCTTACCTAAGAAAAAATTGTTTTTGACTAAACAAAAGGCTTGACTAAACAAATATGTTTTCAGCCTAGACTTAAACACTGAGACTGTGTCTGAGCACTGAACACTAATTGGAAGGCTGCTACATAACTGTGGGGCTTTGTAAGAGAAAGCTCTACCCCCTGCTGTAGCCTTCACTATTCAAGGTACCAACAAATAGCCTGCACCTTTTGATCGAAGTAGGCATGGCGGATCATAAAAGACCAAAAGTTCACTCAGTTACTGCGGCGTGAGACCATTCAGTGTTCTATAGGTCAATAGTAGTATTTTATAATCAATACAAAATTTATCCCCATTAACATCTCTTCAGATTGTGTAAATCCACATGACTGTATGCTCAATGTCCTTCTCCACATCACCAATGCCACAGGCCTGAGCAACACAAATACAAACAAAAAAAAACTGATGTTAACTCAAATAGAAAAAAAGCATTCCTAAATGATCAAATCCAAGGTTCAAGGGTAGCAGTTAGCTGCCACTGTGGAGGATTACTAATGTATATTCTATACTACACATAAAGTGTATCATGATAAACTTACTAAATCCTACTTGAAAAAAAAGACTCTGGGTCATCATTCAGGTAGATGACCAAGCTTTTCAGGATGTGATCTCTCCTGATGTTATTGTCAAAAAAAGGTCACAATTTAACCAAATGTTTGCCAAAATGTGTTTTATATAAAATAATACATTTAAAAAGGCAAAAGAGACATGTATGGAAATGAGTATTAATTCCCTCAAGGGAAGCCCTTACAATAACTACCCCAATACATTGAAAATAATATTACATGTATTTTTTTAAACTGTGATTATCAGAATGTCCTTGATCCTTCGCCCTTTAATTCCCCTTTTGCTCTTTTTCTGCATCATTTTGTTGTCATGGTTCTGCCTAAAGGGCACTGAAATACATTTCCCATCAGCCCCAGGATGTCACATGGCCTTGTCACATTTCGCATTGAGCACTCACACCTGTTCTGTGTTACCCCTAATCAGCACCCCTACTTAAGTCCTGGTCACTGTATGTTTTGTTGTCAAGCTTTTGTTGTGTTTTACAGCCTTGAGCATAGTCTGCCTGTTTTTGCTTTATATCCATTGTTTACATTTATGCTTCTTGTTTCATGGTTTTGGTTGTTGGTGTTACACTTTTTTCAATGAAATCTGCACTTGCATCCGCTGTCTCTACAAAATCCCCTACACTTGTTGAAAAAATGGTCCAGCTGTGACATGATTGCAGAGGCTTTATAGTGATCCACATGAACTCTGAATTCACCTGAAAGATATTTATAGCACACAAAAGAGCAAATTATTACATTTATATAACTACCACAAAACACCATGAACAATAAAAAAACATTTCATAACATATAAACATTGGTTTACTTACTTCACTCTGTTGGATCAGAGCAGGCCTTCAGTTCTTGAACTCTCCAGTCATGGGCCTCTGCTCCACAACCTCACGATGTCTGTGTGAGAAGGTCATTTCCATTTTTGCATTAATCACCACATCATTGTCACTTTTTCCACTTCTGACATTTAAGCAATTCTCTTGTTCTCCAAGCTTTCTGTAGTTATGACTTTTAGGTGCAGTGAAATGTAGTTAATTTCAGCTTTCCTTGGTTTCTTGATGTTGTTTCAAGTTGAGCTTTATTGTCATTCTGCTACATGTGTGGACATATAGTGGAACGAAATGTCGTGTCTCGCAGGACCA
>CM075026.1:2556736-2588485 GCA_037576675.1 Pangasius sanitwongsei | reverse complement strand
GAGGCGACACAGTCATGTGTGAACAGTGTGTAGAGGATGGGACTGAGAACACACCCCTGTGGGGTGCCAATGTTTGTTATGATGTTGTCTGAGGTCCTATTTCCAATCCTGACAGACTGCGGTCTACCAGTCAGGAAATCTAGGAGCCAATTGGCTTGTCCAAAGAAATGTATGGTAACGTGAAGTGTGTGGAGTTGTGAAAAACTGGGATTGTATATCTTTAGACTAGGTGTATGCTAGAAACTTTGGGCCTCAAATGTAGCTATTACAATGTTATTACAGAGTGGTTAAAAAAAAACTGATAACAGCTACAAAAATGTGCAAGTTAATTTAGCAAGAGTGTCTATGCAGGATTGCATCTTTCAAATTAGCTAAATAGCATGTGCTGCCTGAAAATAGCACATGTATTAAATTCACTTAAATGAATTACCACCAGTTGAGGACAAAATTTGCTTCGAATATGAATCTAGATTATGCTTTAGTAAAATAAGCAGAAAATTTCTCAAAATGATGATGTAATATAACTGCAGCAAATTTGTTTTCATATTATATTCACATATCCAATACCGACCACATTAGAAAATGTTTTCATTTTAATATTCATATTTACCCATTAAATAATGCACACTCATGTCTATGCTGTTTTATTCATATATTCATAACATATTCTAATCAGTTTTTCAACACGTCTCACTGTCTTAAATGGAAGTTATACATGAGTCTCAAGTTTAGTTTACTATTGTCGGAGTTTCTGAAGTCGCTTTGGCTAAAGGGTGAGAATGTTTAGTACGCATAAAAACACAATTTACATATTGTTTCAAATCCCAACTTTGCATGTGACATGATTCAAGCAGTTATTGTTTGTAAATCACCCGCAACTCGTCCACTATTTAGAATTTATCCCATTGCACACACAAATTAGCACTCATTATTTTGGTTTTTTTTGTAAATAAGGGCCACAGTGTTTAGGTAGGCGGTAATTACTGGTCCTAGGCGTGATTGTTTACAATGCAACTTTTCTACCTAAGAGTGCGAATGGCAGCTTTGTCTAATTGCAGCAGATTCCTTCTGGCACCTGATTAATATGGATGAGGACGCTAGCAGGACGATTTATGAAATTAAAGCAGTTTACAAGTGTGTAGAGCGAGCAACATCTGCACGACGAATACGGAAAATCTGTCATGGCATAATGTTTGTTGATTTCGGCTTCTGGATTGAGGAGGCGGAGGAAGTCTCTGTGTGTGTGTGTGTGTGTGTGTGTGTGTGTAAAATGGATTTAGGAGCTGCAGTCTTTGTATCTGACCTTCATAAAATTGTATGTTTACTGCCCTGTGTGTGCGTGTTTTCTTTCACCCACACAAAATCAACAGGCCTCAAGGACCTCAATTCAGACCCAACTGCTCAACACTGGTGTGTGCATCTGGGTGTATGAGTGAGAATGTGAAGCCGGAGTGTGTGACAATACACTAATAGGACACTATACCATGATAAGAAAACTAAAATAGCATTAATGCTATGCTATATAAATTTAAATACAAGCTGGGATGTGAAAATCAGAGACAAATCTTTAAAAAACAAAAACTTAATAATACATAATGTGAGGCAATGAGTGCTCCTCTGCACTGTTATATGGCATTTAGTGTCAACTTATTTGAAGTTGTAGCAGATAGCAGACAGCTTGATGTGCGAAAAAACAATAATGGAAAGGTTGTACTGTTATCATATAATGAATTTGTTATCATAACCATGAAGATAACATAGAATTCATACGATATGCAGTCCAAGTTTAAAGTTTGAGCCTTGGGCACCCAATGAATTTTACAGTCCTTGCATGTTTTGCATCCTTTAAAGTACTGAATCTCAAAATGAGGTCCGTGAAGCATAGCCAGAACGTCCGGAATTTTTAAAAATAATTTTATTGCAATTACTGTACATCGTATGGTCAGGAGGTCTAAAGTTATTATATTTATAATTGAGTTCTTATAGTTATTAGTCTGTTCGACTGGTCACTTGAATTGAATAGGTTTAATCCTAACCTCAATAACTCAAAAATTAAAAAAAAGACATCAGTATTGTCAACTTGTACCTAATGTGTTTTGGTTTTACTGTATTTCAGTAATGAACCTAATATCTGAAAAGGTTTATTATGCTTGTGTTTATTTAACTTGCTTGTGTGGCTATCTTATACTTAACTTTAGTCAGCCAGCTAACTTTTATTTAGTATACAGTAGCCTGGTTGTTTTTTCTAATATACTAATCTAGGGCTCAAGGGTGTCTCTAACACATCACCTGTCTAGGTTTCTTTTTAGTTCAAATGCAGTTTAGTGAGGCAGCTACATTCGGAGGTAGAAGGTATAAGGTAACAGATTTCCAGTAGAAATTGTTTCTAACCTTTCTGGAGTCTATTAGGCTGTATAGCAGACAAACAAAAGGGTACTCTGAGGATATTCCAAACCATAATTCCAGATTAAAATGGCAGGATAAGAATATTTAACCTCTTGTTTGTAATCTCCATATCAGTTTCTTGCTGAGATTCACAGCGGGTGTGAAGGATTAAAAAAAAAAAGAACACCTACACTAAGACATGCTGAGTTGCCTTATGATTGGCTGTGTAAGGAATGTGGTGTGATGTGGTCTGATGTGGTGCAACGTTGCTGTTAGCACCCTGATGCTAATTGTTTTCTAATAACAACGTCCAAAAGCATTTTATTCTGCTTATACCACAGCCATTGATGACAATTTTTAGTTATTAAATAAAGAACATATTTGTCTGTTTATTGTTACGTTTAATATTGGTGAACATGCACAAACAAGTATGTAACAGCTTTACCTCTGACACTGGAGACTCCTTCCATAAATGATAAATAAACATTTTTTTTAATGGAAAACTTCACAACATTTATATGTGTTTTAATCTATGTACCTACTACACTGCAAAAAAGTGAAAATATGTTGAATATAGTCAGATTTATCTAATTTTCTATTATAAGATTACCATAAATCAAATATAAGATTATTACACCTATTTCTAGCCTTTTTTTTTTTATAGTAATTTCAAGCTTGAAATAGTCTTGTTCTATTGGCAGAACATTTTTCTCATTTTAAGCATTTCTTTCTAGAAAGAAGCAAAATCATCTGCCAAAAAGAATAAGAAAATGTAAAACTTAAAATAAGTAAGAATGTCTCGAAATAGGTTTAATAATCCTACATTTGGTTTACTGTAATCTTGTAATAGGAATTGTTAGATAAATTTGACTATATTCAAGATATGTTTACTTGCTATGATGTCGGTTTTTGCGGTGTAAGTCCCGTGTACATTGTTACTCTAGAAATGATAATGTATTAGAATACATTATCTGGAAATATCATCATCAGCTGGAAACCTCTGAGCTGTGCTGTTACAGAAAAGTAATCAACACCTTCTGACCAATCAGGATCGAGCATTCAGCAGTGCTGTGGTATACGTGTGGGGAAGTCTGGTCACTGGGTAAAATCTAGACCTCCTGGAAATGGTGGCTGGTAGATGAATGGTGTCCAAATCAAAGACCATCATCTCCCACCAGCTACAAGGCATTCTTGTAAATCTACAGGACAGTCTAGATGGATGGTCCGATCAGTCTAACAGGAAATGGTAAAACATTTGAGCTGCATTACTTTTTATTCCTGTTTTGTTGCTTCCACTGTTATGTGCTAACTCCTCATTTGCGCACTGTCCTCTTTGGCTGCTCTAACAAGGCTATTTCCTTTACAAGATCAATAACACATCTATCCAGCTATCTATATCTTGATTCATGTCCTTTTTCTAAAGGAGCAATCAATATAGGTTTAATAGGTTATATGTCCACACACTGTATTTAAGTTCTCCTGGCACTCTCCTTTAAGACATACCCTAGCATTAGAGGCTGTCCTTGTGTGTCCTGTGAGGCCTGGCCTGGATAATTGGCCTGTTTGACACACAGTGATGGCACTGATGGCATCTAATCATGATGGTAGCCCTCATATAAGAACAAAAAAGTTCTTATATGCATTTATATGCGTTCTGAAGGCATTTATTAATTCTATAACAGTAGCACTATAATGGCATATTAAATAATCCTAGTAGTAAATAAATGCACTGATATGGTCACATTCTGTCAGCAGACATTTATTTAACTGTGTCCAGTGTCAGTGCTTTGTAATCAAATCTTTCATTCTTAAACCACAATTGTTTAGCTAATTTCATCATGTAAAGACTCAAAGAAAACCCCGCTTTTCTGCTTTCTCAGATCAGACCAAATGGCAATTAAATTCGCCCGGCAGAAAGGCCTATTCACTGAAGGGGAAAGGATATGGGACGCGAAAGACACAGTTTTCACTTCATGCCAGCTTTAATCTAGGTGAACTTTGACCTGTGAATTCACAAGTCTCTGCCAATAGAAAACAAATGTGCGGGACTGTAATCTCTTTGGAGGAGCCACGAATTATTATGCAGCAGTCATATTGGACTAGAGATGTGCATCGGGACTGTAGGACCCAACAAAACAGTTGGAGGAATGGGTGGCAAGACAAACAATGTGGGCGAGACAAACAAAGGCTAGGTTCATTAACATGGGAGCATATTGGGTGCTTGCGCAGCGCTGAAAGATGCATATACAGTGTTCATTCATTCATATTCATTAACTGCTTTGTGGTTTAACATACTAATTTGTTCATATTTTAGGAAATAAAATGGGTACAGACAAGAATAACTGTGGGTGAGACTGGTCAAACTTTCCTTCAGGAGCAGATGGAAGTGGGAATTAAAAAAAACAACAAAAAAAAACAGTCCCACAGACACTCCTACACTGGAGATTTACCATACTGTATTCTTACTGTTACTTGTTGCACAGTACTGGTTCTTCCTGTGTCAGTGTAGGTTTCCTCCAGGTTCTCCAGTTTACTCCCACCTTCCAAAAATATATGGCCGTAGGTGGATTGGCTATGCTAAATTACCCATAGGTGTGAAAAAGTGTGTGAATGTGTGTGGACTGGCTTCCCATCGAGGTTGTATTCCTGCCTCGTGCCCAGTTTTCTCTGGATAGGCTCCAGATCTACTACCACCCTGCCCAGGATGAATGAATAAATGATGTCCACCGACAAATGTGAAGGTGCTGTGGTGGATTTTTTTTCATCTGCCTTCTAGTAGTTTTTTCAAACTAATCTAGTTCCAGCTGAAGGACAACTTTACAATATCTATTCTAGGCAATTTGGACATTAGACCAGTGAAAACAGTAATGTCTATCCTACTGTGGACCTCCGAGATTGGAGCTAAACACCATTTATAGATGTCAAGCGCTGCACTGTGGTCCCATTACTGTGACAAAAACTTTCCGCCCAGTCTAAACAAAGTGTATATGAGAAAATAATGAGCTTAAATCCCTCTTGTCTTTTTCTGCCATGATGTAATGGAATACAAAATAAATCCAAGATCCAGTGACCCAGGTGACAGGACGTTAACTGTGACAGATACTTTTTTCAATAGACCAGGAAGTGTCAGGAAGGGAGGGGTGGGCTGACGAATAGCGAGAGCTGTCATGCTAATGAATTAGCATATTGCGGAGATTTTTAGTTCGAGACTAGCGAGGCTAATATGCTAGCGGCGGTGACAGAGCGACAGACATGTTCATGAATCAGAGTGATGGCTGACATGTCGCTGCAGATGGGGGCGGAGGAGCAGAGATGGCACTTTCCTCGAGCTAACAGATGGGGGGTGATTTAGAGACAGTGCCTTGCAGAAGATAGGTTAATTAGACCGATAAACAAAAATGTGTTGGGTTTGGCACGGTGACTCAGATAGTTTAACACTGCTGTCGCATTGTCATCATACATCTTCTGCCACCCCTGGATGAATGGCTGATTTCCTCTCATTATGAAAGCTAACAACGTGTACCGTTAGCATTCCAGGCAACATGCTGTTGATTTTTGTCAGTGCTAAAACCTTGGTGACAGCTTATTTAGCAACATGAAAGGGCACAGAAAGGGCATCAGACTGCAGCTGTGTGATGGTTAATGCTATAGCCTGGAGCACATTTAGCATAGGAGCACTGAGTGACTGATTACAGGGAGCAAAATGGAACGTGACCAGACAGTGAGCACAGTTGGCTCATTTCTAATGATGCTGTCAACATTCGGTGTGTGTATATATTCCCATAGGTATATATTTATATGTGACAGTTAAATGCAAACTGTATTTTCAAACGCAAAACTAAAGCTTGTTTTTAAAACACTTACAGTTCCATAAAATGCATAGTATCCAAAGATGACTGCTGTCAGAGGGGAAAATTAGCTGGTAATTACTACAGTTTCCAGGTCTTTCTTTCTTTCTTTTTTAAGCCTGTTGCCACAGGATGATGTTTTTCATCCATGGGTTAGGTGTTGGACATTTTGCATACATTCGATTAATTATATCATGGTTTGTTTGTTTTTTTTGTAATGTGTAGTGCAGTGTCATTCTTTTGTGCTAATTTATTAATCTTAATTTTCTTACTATTTATTATGTATTGGTTAGTTTTGTACGGCACTTTGGTCTTAAATTTGTTGTTCTTAAATGTGCTATATAAATAAATTTTGATTGATTGATTGATTCTAGGTAAGCTGTAGCCTACAATCAATATGTAGGCTATGAAAATAATACGAATGTATGCAAACCGTTTAGCATAGAAGCACAAAGTGAATGATTACTGGGAGCAAAATGGAACATGAAAAAGAACTGCATTTCTTGTATGAATATACTTGTGCATCAGCGAATTTATTTACCCATTCTCATAGCTATTCTTTATTTATGACAATATCTGTAAAACCAATTTAGGAAGAAGTATTTGGGAAAAGTATATTGTTTTAATACTGCTTTAATAGAGTCACTGGTAATATAAAACTGTACACAAGTGACAGTACTTTAAGGCTTGCTTAAACTAGCATAATTTACTTTGTTAGTTACTGTCATAGCAAACCATGAATATCAGCATTAATACGTTTGAATTCAATTAAATTATGTTTAAGAAAGGAAGAATTAGCAAGGTTTAAAACACTTTGGGGTTATAGGGAAATAATCAAAGGCAGGGTGGTGTTATGTGGCCTGACACGAAGCAGAGTTACTGTTACCACCCTGAAGTTGCTTAGTTCCCTATAACAGCACATCCTGATGTGCTTTATTCCTCTTATATCACAGCAGTTTGCCACCGATTACAATGTTTCATTGATTAAAAAAAACAATATCATACATTTTATCCGTTTATAGTTACATTTAATGTTGCAGAATGTCCAAAAAAGAAGTTATTGTTCTCACTTATGTTATAGCAGCTATAAACAGTCGTTCCTTCACAAGCCTCTCTTTTTTTTCTCTTTCTTTTGAAGTTAAGAAGAAAAAAAAAAATCACCGCTTATTATGTTACCAAAAACTCTGATGATTTGGTGGAAAATTTAAAGTGACAGCTTTACATCTGACTATTACAAACACCCATTCCATAAATGTTAAATAAACATCTCCTTCTGGAAAACTTCAGCTGGACTGTGCTATAACATGCATAATGCATTTTCTTAGATGGCTAGATGACATTAATAAATAATAATAATAAAAAAAAAAAGTGTTGCTGCAGCCGGACCTACTGTCAGCAGCTGTTATAGTAAAACCTAATCCACACTTTCATCATTGATTATTTTCCTGTAACAGCATACCCCCAAGTGTGTTATTCCTTACACGGCGGCATGGCAGTGAAGGATGCCATGATTATGGTCCATGAACATTCACAATGGCAGAGCACTCGATGTTCTCTCATCTTCTCTGTCTACCTGTGAGCTATCTTAAAAAAAAAAAAAAAAAAGATCACTGATCAACCATTCTGGCATCTTTATTTCTTCAGTGAATGCTCCAACTGTGTCTTTAGAATTTTTAAGAACAAAAGACAAGTCTTTAAGGGGTGAAACAGAACAAGTCTAACACACTCTGCGCTCCAGAAATTTCAATACTTTTTAGATTTGTGTTTGAACAGCATTCCCAACACGCCCCAGCCACCTTCCTTTCACAACTTAGAAATGCGTATAATATTTGCAGCTCAAGATGAGGAGTTGTGAATAGAAATGATTTTTCCCGTAGGAACAATGACCCCAGATAGATTGTCCTCCAGATTTTCACACTGAGGCTCTGATTTACTAAGATCCAAATAACGAGGCTAATTTGCATGTGCAATCTACTAAATTGTGCGTGCAGTTAATGGGTGTGTCGTGAGCGATTTACAAAAAGTAATTGCGCAAATGAAGTCACGTGCAAAGTTGCACGAGGAAGCAGCTAATTGTTCTCAATAGCCGTGACCAGTTCCTTCAACGAGTTGTTTTTGTCGTTTGTATCCCAAACCCCTTTTCATTCATGACACTTTCTAGAAGAGTAACTTTCAGGTTGCAATAAATCAACCTGTGTGTAATATATAGAACATATTTGTCTACACACTGTAGGTAGAAACACACCAAACTGCAATATTCATTAAGGCAAAACACACAAAATATGTGTAATTTGAAAGGAAATCAGCTTGATAGCTTTTTTCCGGGCGTTTAAAGATGTTTTAAACATGCAGATTCCTTTATAATTCTATAGCGTGTCATATGAAGTAGCATAACCAGCTATCAGTTAGCGTACGGATGGAGGATTTGGAGTCATAAAACTCAATCTGAATGCGGCACATGAAAGGTTAGAGTTTTGATTATATGTTATTTTAAATACACTTTGTTTTTTGCCTTTCCCCACCATTTTTTTTTTTCCCCCACACCAATTTATAAAGGCATTTCGTAACATATGGTTAGTGGTTTCAGGAATCAGCTTCTGCTTTTGGGAAAAAAAAAAAAGTCTATACACATGATTTTCACAAAGAATTTTGCACATACGGTCCAGGGGTTGACAAATCAGTACATTTTAAAAACAAATAGCCTAGACAAAGAGATTTCTAGTTCATTTATTCCTAATTTCTCAGTTAGGAATAACAAGTGCCCTACATCGTAGTGACATTTAAAAAAAAAAAAAACAGTAGTTTTAATTTTTATATGTTTTATATGCAAGTAATGTGCTTCACGGTGGTGTAATGCCCTGAGTTGTGTTGTGGATGTCCACAATTACAATCACTCTATCCCTTCACTAGAGTAGATATATTAACTTTAACTTAGTTTGGTGGTTTATACAGTATGACACAATTATGGTCATAACTATGATTAGCTTCATTACCGTTTTTTTTTTTTTTTTTTTTTTTTTAAACCTTGTTTTTCATAAGTATAGACCTGTCTAAAAGACCTAGTTTACTTTTCCATGGTTAAGCCTCCAGGTTTTTTTTTTTTTTTTTTTTTTTAGGCTGCAGGTGGGTGGTTGTTGATTTTTTGCTCTAGTTTATGCTTTTAGATATTTATGATTTGGCCTGTGAGTAATCCAGCATCTTTTATACTGGACAAACTTGCCCTTCACATTAACAGTAATATGACTCATCGTTCCAGCTGCCTTTGTAATTGCGATTCAATTAGTTTAAAATTAAAGCTGATTTGCATGTGGTCTTTGCTTTGTTTCATCTATGACCTACCTCTTGTCTTTCTCTATAGAAAATCTTTGCCTATCGTTTTATATAGGCCGGACTTATGCAGGTCTTCGAAGGGAGATGAAACCATTATGCACTCTTTCAAGTGACATTAAAATGCAGTAACGATGTATCACCAGCCTGTCTTTGCTCTCCGATCGGAATTTAATGACAATGTGTGTCACAGTGAATTTGTTTCTCTGTCTTATCTTATTTGCATTGGGAGATTAATTCCGTTTCAGCGATGTTAATGTATTGTAAATTGCTTTTGCAAGTGGTTCCGTTTGGTATTTAAGTCCCTGTGAGATGTCTTTGTTAGACAGGCTTTCAAACAGCATTGCATGAGGGCATGGAATACGGTTAGAGAGAGTGTTAAATATGCAGCTCCAGACATCTTATCTTAGGTGATGGAGGGAGAGATGCAAGGGAGAAAAAGCTGAAGGTGAGTTGTTCGACTTTGATTCTGCTTTGAACCGTTGGCCCACAGAGGTTTTTTTTTTTTGGTTGGAAATCAATTCACACATCTTTTACCCTTTCACTGGGTTTCGTCTTGTATCTATACTGTATATTAGTCATATTATTGATTATGCACATGCATAGCTTGGGCCGTTCCTCTTAATGATTTCCGAACTCTTCATTTACTTTTTCACATTTATGATGATTATGTTCATGAGATTCTTCTTTACTAAGGTAAGGGAGAAAAAAAAAAAAAAAAAAACACTTTGAAGATGCGCAGCAGGGTTCTTCTGGCTGAGGACAGCAGTTTCCCAGAAACCTCCTCACCTCTCCCCATGAGCACGGTCAACGGAGACAGCTGAGCACACACCAGACACGCTTTACTTTCCTATGACCTTCATGAACTCAGTATGTTCACTTTTACAAGTGTGTGTGCGCGCGCGTGTGTGTGTGTGAATTGAGTGAATTGAATGGTAACCGTACCTAGTAAGAGAGTAGGGTCCAAAAATCTGAATCCACCATTTTTTTCTTCTTAAGTTTATTTTACTCTTGCTTATTATTCTCAATTCTCAATTCAGAAGGTTTTAATTAACTGTCTATAACAGCAGCTCTGACCTGTATGGTGGAAGCGCCATGTAAACGGTTTTAAAAACATCCATTGACATAATGAAGCTTTCTGTAAGGAGATGTTTATTTAACATTTTTGTTCTTTAATAAATAGAAAATAGAAAGTAGGAAAAAAAAATGTATTCAACACCACAATAGATCTACAACCAACAGCAGAATAGATATACAAACCTCATTAATAGTGTAAAACTATCAAAGCACAAACATAAATATCTTTTTTTTTTCCCCAAAGTTTTGGGATTTTAGTATTGGTAAAGTTAATGAGTCACCAGCAGTCCACAGGTATCTGTTGTACACTTCTCTGGCCACGTGCTTCAGAATCTTGAAGGCTGCAATTTGGCTGCTGTGTTTGAGCACCTATGGGCACCAGTTTAATCCAAACATTTGAATACAGTAACTGGAGCTAGATATATTCACGGGATAGTCACTAAACTAGCTAACAGCAGCCCATCTGATGAGTAAACATGATCCTCTTGTAGGTTTGCTGACAGGCTCTGGTAAAGGTCTGTGATTGTTCAGTTGCAAGGTTTAGTAAAATAGGCCCTTGCTTCTGGTAGGAGTAAGCAGTTCTTGGCCAACTAAAGGTCTGCCTTATAAAGCTAGGTTACTATTGAACAAATCCATTTTTATCTGTTTGTGAAATCCTCAAAAAAAACTTTGATCCTGTTTACTTCATTAATTCAAATTGCCATATACAGTATATACATATTTATAACAGTTTGTAAAATGATAAAACTCCAGATATTGGTTCAGTTATTGTGGTACATACTGAATACTATAGGAATATTAATTTACAGTCAACCTCACACTGCAAATGATCCAAAGAACATTAAAAAAAAACATTTTAAGTAGCTGTTCATTAATTGCAATAATCTTTCACACAAATGCTTCCAGTGCTAACTCACAAGCCTTATTATTGTGTAATCATGCCTTTATGTCTAGCAGACCGTTCTCATTAAATCTCTGTAGCGGTACTCCAAAATCCCCTTCCTGCTTATCTCTGAAACGCTATTTCATCCCTTTTGTCTCATGAAGTGGTCGCTTACAATATGACTTTCCTAAGAAACCGAGCAGCTCCGTTATTTTTGTGGTGCATTATGACTCAAGTAACCTGTCCCTGGTTTAAAAATGTGAGCGCAGCTGTGCTTTTCCATCAAACAGGAATCCCAGATTGTGATGTTTTCATTTTTTACAATCAAAAAATATCCTGGATATGTGGTATCCAGCTGCTATAATCGAGTGTGCTGGTGGGAATAATATTCTTCTGCACACACTCCAGCCTCCCAGCTTTATTCTTCTTAGGTGAATTTTGGACATATAACTTCATAGAGAGTGTCACTTCTTTCCACCATAACACACTTCCCGAACTAACAATCTAGCAACAGTTCCTTTAGCTGGACGTTGGTTTATCGTGATCCAGCTATCTGAGAAGCTGGCTAGTGCCAGTGGCTATCCTGCTAAAGAATCCAGCTTGGTCTGATAAGACCTGGTAGACCAGCTTTTTATCGGACAGCTTAGGGCAGACATACATTGCACATGTTCTGAGCACATGCCTTCTTAGACTTTATGAGCCAGTTCACCTGATGGTTGTATAGAGTCATACAATCATATACTATACTCTGAAACAGAGAGTATGGCTTGGCTTTATATCATTCACAGTTTGCTCAGTCTTGGGTTTCATCTCAAATGGCATACTAAAGAGTGTACAGCAAATAGGAAGTGGTGTTGTACTATTTATATAAGCAATAAATCCCTCGGAGACATACTGTTATAGGAAAATAATCAATGATGGTTTGGTGTGAAGCCACCTGACGCAAAGCAGAGTCACAGTTACTACCTTGAAGTTGATTATGTCCCAATAAGAGCACATCCTGAAGTGTTTTATTCCACTTATACCACAGCAATTTGCCAACATTGTTTTAAAATTAACTAAATGATGACACATTGTACTTTTTCCCCATTTATAGTTACATTAATGTTGCGGACCATCCATAAAACAAGTTAGCACTTGTAATCGTTTTTTGTTGACAGCTATAAAGAGTCATTTCCTCACAAGCATCTCTTTTTGTCCTGTCTTGAAGTGAATTAAAAATGCAGCTTGTCATGTCTATCCTGAAGACTTTAAATTTATAGCTTTATTTATGACACTGACACTGGAGACTCCTTCCCAAAATGTTACATAAACAGCTCCTTACAGAAAACATCACCATCTCAACAACTACACATCTTTTTTTAACTTTATGTTTTGTTTATGTGTTCCTGTGAACAGTTGAAATATAGTGAAATGATAATGTATGAGAAAAGCACCTTAGAAAGCAACTTAAATGATAGAAAATTAACACCTTCTGCCCAATCAGAATCAAGAATCCAACAGTGCTGTGGTAAAAAACATGTCTATGATATTGTATTAATAGTGGTATTTTGTAAACTGCACCATCATACATTGCTGCAAAAAATATAGTCTAAAATAGCCTACTGGTTTGATGAGTTGGGTTTTGGCAGCTGGTAGGTGGTCAGATTACACTGAATTACTTAGCAGAATATTAAGAAATACTAATTTACATTATATTACAGTTTTAGCATTGGAGATTTTCTTTAGAAAAAAAAAAACAGGGAAAGGAATGTTTTATGTGAACCAAGAATGGCAAGATAAAAGGGAAAGGATCAAAATTCTTTATCCTAAAATGTAGCAAGAATTCAGGTCTAGTTGTTGCAACATGTAAACACACCTGGAGCAAACATGGCCAGCTCAGGTGCAAATTATACCAGTATTGGTGGGTAATTTTTCAGCTTGCTGTAGTTGATTGGTTTTTAATCCTCGAGGGGGCGTTATATAAACTCTGGCACCACATTTATACATTTCAGTACACATGTGTTCAGCTTTCAAAATGACACATGGTTGCAGTGTGAGTTAGGGATGAGGGCTGTTTTTTTTTTTTGTGCAGTTGAACATCCTTTATAGATGACAGATGGAGCAAAAGATTCCATTGCTATACTCGATGTAGTCATGTTTTTTTTTTTTCCCCTAATATGATTATGACAAACTTTGTACATGTCACTATGGAGTTAGCTGTATTAGATCATGTGTTTTCCCATTTTGCAATTATTTTTTTGACAGAGTGGCAAAGTCCTTCTGTTAACTTAATGCACAGCTTTGCACAGACCTGATTTAACTCAAATCTTAAAGCCTGAAAACCTGGACATTTCTAGTATTCCAGCTGGGGCAGTCCTTCATATTGAATTGTATTGGCTTCCTTTGGTGTAATTTCCAATTGTTTTAGACCTTTTAAACAACCTCTAGGTCTCTTTCATGCACCTGTAATTACAGGTTTTAATTTTGCCCTTCTCTCGACTTAGCAATGTAGTTGTTTTCAATATCCATCCATCACTTTTTTCCAGATCTTTAATAAAATTGTTGCAGGTCACTACAATTCAACTAACTGAAATGTATTTAGTATTTGTTTTAGTGTGAAGCTTGTATACGTCATGAGTAGAATCTGAAACGTTAGCCAGCCTAATGGCCATTTGAAACTAGCTTAAAAATCAGCCCAGTGGTAACATGGTAAAGCTGTGCTCTGTCTTATTAAATAGTAGAAGTTAAATAAGTTATTGTTATAGTTTATTGTTATAATGTAAATAGAACCACCTTGTTTTTCAGACACTCCACAACATTAAATCTAACTAGAAATGGATAAAAAAAATAGCATGGGTCATCATCTTATAAATAAATCATTGTAATCATTGGCAAATCAAGAAATAAAACACTTTGGGATGTTCTGATACAGGCAAATAACAAACTTCCCAGCTGGTAAGAGTAACTCTGCTTCGCATCAGGCCACAAAATTGCTGATTATTTTCCTATAATAGCATATCTTGTTGTGTTTTTTTAAATTTTTTTTTTTATTCATTTTCCTTCTTCTTTTTCTGGTGAGCATTGTAGTGCTAACAGGCTGGCAAGATCAGTCCAGACTTCATTATCCCCAGCCACAGATTCCAGCTCCTCCTGGCAGATCCCCAGATATTCCAAGGCTAACTGTTAGATACTTTCTCTCCTGCATCTGCTATGGATTCTCCATCCAGTGAGATGTGCCTTATACAGCTATAGTGGGAGCCAACCAGAAGGTATCCTTGTAATGTGTCCAAACCACCTCAACTGACTCCTCTCAATTCAGAGAACCATTGGCTGTACTCCAAAGCTCTCTCAGACTGTCAAGCTCCTCATCCTATCTCAGAGAGTAAATTCAGCAACCCTTTTCCATAGCCTAGGTGGGAATCGCATTGTTCCTACAGAGTCTCCTCTCCAGAACCCTGGCATAGACTTTTCCTGGGAAGATGAGGAGTGTGATTCCCATATTATTGGAAGACACCCTCTAGTCACCTTTTTTGCCAGTCCAAGAGCTTTGCCCGAGATCTCCATGCAACAATCCTGAAGAGAGGGCATCCTGAAGAGAGGGCATGTCTACTAGGTTAAGGAGTTCCTCCTACCATCACTCAACAATATCCACATTAGAAGTCAAAGCTACCCTGCCCTTGTGCTTGTGCATGGTCTCGTCTCCCCCTCCTGAGGCCAGAACATCTTTTATTCTTTACTTGTTGACCGCTAACCAAAACTCTGTGCTATTGGTTTACATAAACAAGACAAGAAAACAAGATTTCTTCAGCTGTACTTTGAACTAACTAAAACTGCTCTGACATTCATGTTCAAAACAACCTGTTTATACGTAGCTAATTTAACATTGCTGCACTGAGCATGTGCTCGCTTCGTGTATTATGGCCTTTGGCAAAATGCACCTCAAGAGAACTTCATGTTTGTGTCTGGGAACAATTTGTGACCTGCCGAACCTCATTGTTGATGCTCAAAAGCAGAGTCTGAATCTCAAATTCAGCTCTTTAATCTTGCCGATCGCTCTCAATCCTATCTGCTTGCTCTGTGTTGACAGATATTCCCTGGTCACGCCATATCGATTACTGTTTTAACATCTAACGGAGTGACTCCTCTCCTCCTGATCCACCATGCTCAATATTTTGTTTCGGGATTACGATTCACATTTAATTAACCAGCTCGCCCTAGACGGAAATCAATACGGTGGCTCAGGAGCACATCGGTGACTCCGGTGCTTATTTTGAGGATGTTTATGTGGTATTGAGTGTTTGAGATCTATGGGGGAATCATATGTCCTTTTGCACAAAAAAAAGTGTCAGTTGTCATGTTCATAGTGTAAATGAAGGGCTGGCAGTGTGGTTAATGTGGTATGGCATTCTTATAACCATAAGACTGAAGAAAGTCTGATAAAGGAGCAAATTATTCCTATTTTTCAACAAGTTTGTGTTAAACTTGGAGCTTCTTCAATTTTTTATAAAACATAAAATTGCCGTAACTCATCACCAATTACCATTTGAAGCCGAACAATCGACATTCACATCAGTGACTCTTCTCATACATAAATTTACTAAAACTCTTGTATGAACATTTTTCAGAACTAAATGAATTACAGAATATCACAATCCTCATTAAACACTTCAGATGCAGAAGGTTTAAGAATAAGAAGAGGTAGAATAATTGAAAGCGGAAGAGTGGAAGAGGTAGAAAGGGCCTAATGGTTAGAGAGTCGGACTTGTAACCCGAAGGTAAACCTGAAGGTTGTGGGTTCGCGTCTCAGGTCCGGCAGGGATTGTAGGTGGGGGGAGTGAATGACCAGCGCTCTCTTCCACCCTCAATACCATGACTGAGGTGAGACCCTTGAGCAAGGCACCGAACCCCCAACTGCTCCCCGGGTGCCGCAGCAAAAAAAGGCTGCCCACTGCTCCGGGTGTGTGTTCATGGTGTGTATGTGTGTGTGCAGTTGGATGGGTTAAATGCAGAGCACAAATTCCGAGTATGGGTCACTACACTTCACTTCACTTATAATTTGCCTAACTCTGGCATAGTTACTTTTGGTTAATATATAACCATTATCTACTTAGATCTTAGTCACTTCCTGGTTTGGTCATTGCTCCGCCCTGTCATCTGTAGGTCTTAAGTTACTCCACCTTGTCATTAGTAGTCCCAGGTGTTCCTTGTGTAGCTGTATGTGTATATAGCAATTCTCTGCCCTAGCCCTTTGTGAGACTTGTACCTATAGATTATCTGATGTTGGTTTGGTGTTCTATTTCTGGTCCTCTTGCCCATGTTTGTACACGTATTTTGAATGTTTCTGGGTTTATATATAGTTTAGTTTTGTGTAGCTGCTTGAATCCTGGATGTTCCTGCTCTCAACTATGCCACCGGTCGTATCTCAGTTTAATAAACCTGGCTCTCACTTACACCCAATAGCCTCATCATTTTTTGTCTCTCGAACCCATGTCAGCATTACACTGGCTGCTAAGTGGTACTATAACTAGCTTAACTAGCTTAAAGGCTAATGGTTTGGTAATTTTAATGCACTTAATCTAATTGGTTAGCTAACAGCTCATGTGTGATGTGTCTGAAATGGAAGCCCATCAAATGGCCAACAAAAGAGTGAGTAATCTAACTGGCTTTGCTGTTATTTAGTCATGGTCAGTGTGCCCATGTTTGCATATAGCATTGTGATTTTTAAAGCTTTCAAATCAAAATATGTAGTGGGTGTAGATGCCATTAGTTGTCCACATGTGTGTCTTGTTGCATATCTTCAGCTTTGCTATCGTAGAGTTGGATGTTAAGAGTTCTTTGGGTTTTTTCCCCCTGAGGATACTCTTAGGTGTGTAGCTATGTGTTGTGAATACTATGTGATGTGAATGAAAGGCTAATCTAAAATCAGTTCAAAGTCTCCAGTTTCTGTTTGCACGTTATATTAATCATGCAAATGACACACGAAATCAACACAACCAAAATTGGCTACATATTGGCTACATACTGCACAGAAACACAAAAAATAAAGGCATTTTACAACTTGATAGGAGAATTTCACGCTGTAGTGCTGTGGAACTGTCTGGTCGATATTTTTTGTATATTTAGTGTACTTGTGTGATTATAGTTTAGTACTTTATTTAATAAAACGATGACAGGTCAGTAGCTTTGAGATTTGATTTCTTTTTTTATGAAGATATTAGTATTGGTACAGTGGGTAGTGTTGAAACCTGACAGCTCCAGGATCTCCGGTTTGATCCTGAGGTCGGGTTACCGTCTATGTGGAGTTTCACATGTTCATGTCATATCGATTGAGGAAACGGGAAAACGGCCAGTGGAATTGAACATTTTCCTATTCTGTGGATGCTGTGGATGGTCCCACATGGACAACCTAAAGCAGAGCTAAGTCTTGTGAAGGTCCAGAAGCATAAAATTCCTTCTTTACAAAGGCATGGCAACTAACATGACTGAACGGTGATAACTAAAATGGCCATAAATAAAACAATCATAAGTGATTGTTTTATTTCACACTTTCGACTAGTGCCACAGACTCAGTCTTGAACTTGAAACAGGGAGAATAAACACATATTTCACCGACACTGGCATTTTCAAAAGAGAAAGAAATAAAAAACATCTGAAGGTCTGTGAAAATTCACCCCTTTCTGAGCTAATGTCTTGAGCCCTGAAGCTAGTCTCGGGTCCAGTAAATAAGTTCCATGAATGCACATGTTTGGATAAGCTGCATAAGAGAATGTGGTTGTAGCAGCAGGGACGTGGTCAAGCACCAGTTTGTGAACGTCGTCTTCTACAGGAGACGAGGAGACGAGCTGGTTCACATTAAAAAAAAAAAAAAAAAAAAACACCTGGAGTTTCTGAATATGTTCAATTTTCCATCAGCTCTACTACAGTATATTTTCAATTTCATTTGAAATATGGTCTGCCTGTTGATGACCCTTGTCCTAAAGATTTGCACTTCCCAAAAACAGAAAAAAAAGACTCATCCTTGCTTCAAGGGTGCATTTTCACCTGTAGAGCTGCTGCTGTAATCATAAACACTGTCCTGTTCTCATCCCAATCTGCTCATTCTGAACATCCTTTCAACACACTCTGTACTGTCTGTCTGTCCTCTATACACTGTAATGATTTATAATCCCACTATCTGTCAATGATGCAAGGTGAAATGGCATATCTAGTGTGTATACTACAGTGCATAATGAAAAAAAAACAGTACAAAGGAGCCATTATTTATTTATTTAGCCTTTGCTGATTGAAAAAGTGCATGAATTGCAATGCTTTATTATCAGTTTACTCAGTGCCTTTAGCTCTATCCTTCTGAACAAGTACTAATGGTCGAGTTTTAAAAGCAAATACTATCTATATGTTAATGATTTAAGGATTTCAGACATCTTTATGATGGTTTGCCATAATACCATTATACTAACTGGCTATCATTACAGTTTTTAACAGTCATTTTTCAGGAAGACTGACTAATTACTGCTTTAGAGAAACAGAACGGTAGAGACCGAGTGGCTCTGTGTTATAGTGTGACAGACGACCCACTTCCCCAAAATACATAATTAGGTCTTTGAGACTGATTACTGCGAGTGAGTTTTTCAGGGACAGTCAGCCAAAAATACGCTGAGATTTTTTTTTTTTTTTTTTTTTTTGTAAGTACCAAACTTGAGTTTGTTTATTTTTGGCCTTAAGTCAGGCAAAGTCACCTTTTCTTCTTCTTCTTGTTATTATTATTATTATTATTATTCTGTTATTCTTCTTGTTGCTGTTTTTTTTTGGTTTTCTTCTTCACCCATCTTTTTATGATTCCTAGGGACTCAAACTTCCATTTTACTTTAGCAGGACTGAACTCTGATAAATTGCTCTGGAGGAAGAATTTCAACATGGGGGAAAAAAAAAAAAAAAAAATGGCCGACCCTCTGCACAGTGCCGCTGATAGACGATTTATCTTCCCTTGTTCGGCCAGCAGATGCTTTTGGAAATGAGAAACGTGGGAGAAACGTGGGATGGGGGGGGTGGGGGGGTTACAAAGAAAATCGTGCTCCGTAAACTGTCACTTTGTTACTTTCATCGCTCTGTGTGTTTACTCGGGTGCGTTTTTGCAGCAGATGCACAAACAATGAGATGATAACGGTGGCGGCGACCCCTTAATGAAGACGAATGTCCTGAAATGATTTTCAAGATCAATAAAGCTTCTGTCATTTCACTCTCTTAATCAGATGCCCTTAGGGTACAATTCTGTGAGAAACAATCTTTGATCTTTGAATCAGCTGCCTGGCGTGTACAGTATCCTGTCCTAAAGATGGTTACAGTGGTAATTTGTTGTTTGTTTTATATAAAAACCTTTTTTGTTTTAAAAAAAAAAAAAGGTTGTGTTTATTAGAATTATTATTAGACATTTCTAACTTAACTATGAAAGGCCCTTAGGGAAACACTATTTCTAGCAGTGTATGGGTGTGCCACCATCATAAATAAGCAATAAAACATGACAGGCATGCTGTTATAGGGAAGGAGAGAGGGAGAAAAAAAAAAAAAAAAAAAAAAGGACAGGGTTGTGTGATGCAGCCCCAATGTGAAACAGTTCCTGTAACCGTCCCAAAGTTTGTTATTTTCCCACAACAGCATGTCTTGAAGTGTTTAAGTCCTCTTATACCACAGCAATGTGCCAGAAGTATTTTTTTTAAATAATTAAAACAAGGACAGGCTGTACTTTTTATCCATTTATAGTTACATTTAATGTTGTGGAACATCCATGAAAAACAAGTTAGCTCATAAAAGTTAAAATCTCAACACAGAGCCACTAACAGATGATTTATCTTCCCTCGTTCAGCAGGCAGATGCTTTAGGAAATGAGAAATGGAGGTGAAAGTAAAGGATGGGAGGTGGCAGGATTTTTGTCGAGACAGCAATTTGCCAACAGTTTTTTTCAAACGTTTTTTTTAACAATGAAAGAATGATGTCATATTTAAAAAAAAAATCATTTATAGTACATTAAAATGTCATGGAACATCTGTGAAACAAGTTAGTTCTTGGTGCCATTTTCATTCTAGCAGCTATAAACAGTTGTTTTCTTACCAGCCTCTCTTTATGAACAAACTGCAGCTAGTCATGTTAGCAAACAACAGGAAAGCGAAACTCCTGAATACTTTCCTGTGACGGAAAACTTACAGATTGTTACAAGCACTGTGGGATAAATTAGTATAAGTGAAAAAAAAAACTTAAAAGAAGATGTCGTTTGGCTGAATGTGTCACACAGAAGAGTCACTAAACAGAGAATGTCAGGAATTCATGTTCATGAAGGCTAAAGCGCAGCTACAATATTGAAGCGCAACACCAAAAAATTGTTTTTTTGTTGTTTTTTTTTTTTTTTTAAACACTGCCTTTTTGGACACTGTGACGTAAACATGGCTGGGTCAGCGGTAGAAAGACAGCCGTCTATAAGATATTTCCGTACCAGTACAAGAGCCTAGAAATAAACAAGCAATAGTGCCAAAAGTGAGGTGTGACCTTTCCGAGCCCGCTATGGATAGTATTCCTAAAGTAAGAGAGCGGAAAATTGATATCGAAAGGTTGCACAAATGCTGCATTCATGACAGCTGAAGACAGAATTTTCTGACTCTTAACTTTCTCCTTCTCAGAGTGCTTTTACAGCCTCAACTGTTTACGGTTGGGGAAAAAAAGGCCAGCCACGGTACACTAGCATTTGTTTGCACATAAATTGCTTTTCCATTAATCTCGTACGAAATGAATAAAGCTGTATCTAACTCTCCAGCTCCATTTAGTGGTCTTAGAACAGATCATACACAAATAGAAACTCCAAAGTCTGCTTTTATTTTTGGTTCTTACTTCGCATTATACGCAGCCATTTTGAAGACACCAAGGGGTTCCAACTAGGACTAATTTGCACTCCTGAGAAACCCAGATTTTCCAAGTGGGATGTAAAGATTAGAGGCAAGTTGAAATGGATTTGTTTCTACTTGGATGATTGTTGATGAATGCAGTTGGAAAATAATGTAAGCAAATGTCATGTAGCTAATTTACCTAGCTATCTATCTACCTAAACCTACATCATTTTATATTACAACTGATGTTAAGCAAAACTAGATGGTAGATTGCAAGCACTGCGGTTGTGAAAACCTGGGTGGAACGGAATCGTTCGAGGGCTGCAGGGAAAAGAGGCAGAGGGTACTGGTACTTGAGACTTATTTGGTTTAAACGCCGATAGTCGATGAATGGCCCGAGACCTCCCCCTTTCTTCTCCACAAAGAATAAACCAGCGGAGGTGGGAGACGTGAACTGGTGGATGTACCCCTGCTGGAGTACCTCCTGGATGTAGTCCTCCATGGCTTGCTGTTCAGCTGTGGAAAGGGGGTAAATCCTTTTGTGAGGGAGAGTGGCCCCGGATAGCAGCTCGATCACGCTGTCATAGGCCTCTGGCCTTGGCCTTACTGAATACCTCCTTCAGGTTGAGGCCCTCAGAGTTGATTGTGACCGGAGTGTGGTCCTCGGGGCTTTCCACTTACGTAGATGCCATGGAGAGCTGAGGAGTCTAATGGCACATTATAGCATGTACTGTACCTTCTGATGACTCATGTTTTCATCCAGAGTGGCAGTTCTGCATCCTAATCCTGCCTGTGCATGGAGCAGTTGATCTAGACCACTCATATTGGGTCAGCGGCAGGTGTTTGTTTACTGGGCACAGGACATGTTCCTGGTAAAGCGCCATTTGCCTCTATGATTTGAGAACAATCCAGGAAAGGACCTGTTGAGAAAAAAAAATATATATATATTTCATCTACAATACATAACCAGATGTATATTGTGAATGCAGTATAAAGTTTTGTGCTGACCTGGCCATTATTGTGTGAATAGATGATGGCCCCTGAGGTTCACCTCTTTGTCTGTTGACATGAGATGATGTGACAAACCACAAAATGATTTAATCATGTCTTTATCGTAACGTGTGTGTTGACATTCAAGCACACAGTGCATGAAAAAAAAGAATTGCTACACCCGTTACTATCCTGGGTGTTAGAAAGCCCATCAGATCTTCCTTGTCTTTGAAAATCGCTCAGACGTGACACAAGGTGTCTTGCTGATCCCAACACTTCATTGTCTCCCTTGTTAAACAAACATGACATGGATGCAAGATGACCAGTAGGTTAGCAAGATGATAACATTACTCCTTCACTATCATGTACATCCATCACTTCATCGCAGTTGTCAAGTTAATCATGCAAATGCAGGTCAATAGCAGGGACAAGTTCTCTTTAAAATTAAGACAAGGAGTAATAGTATTAAGATAAGGATGAATAGTCCTGATATGGCGGTCAGGATATAATTTTTGTTGCATCCTGTCATTGGTAACATAGCCAGTTGTAGGCAGCGTTCTATAGTGTGGGTACACATACAACACCACTCTCTGTCTCGGCTTATTATGGGGGTTTTGCAGAACGTAATGTTCTAAAACGTCATGTAAACGCCAACGGCTGGGGAATCCTGATGTAAGACTGCAACTGCACAAGCCATGATATAAAGTTAAGGAATGAAACACAGCAGCAAATATTGAACATCGTGAAATAAAGCAAAGCAACAGAGAGCAAAATATATGTCTTCCTCAGAGGTAATGTTTGTTCTTTACATCAGCGTCGGGGGGAATAACACTATATCCCCTTTGCTATATAGGGATGAGGGCATCTGCCAAATGCCATAAACGTAAATGGAGAAAGCTGCTTACAATACACGTACACGGTGGTAAAGTGTAACCGCTAAGACACTGAATATAAACGTAAGCACTGCTTTTGTGTCTTAATCAGCTTTTTCACATATACAGTATACTGGCCCTGATAATCATAACTAAATAAATAATGAAAGCGTGTGTGAAATGTTTCCAACTGAAATATTCAGAGCATAAATATACAACCATGTTGAATTGCAGCCTCCTAAAAAATGCAAGGCCTGAAAATACAATGCATTAAAATGCAAGAACTGTTAATGCAATGCATTTGTTTTTGGTTAGTGCAATTCAACATGCTTTTTGGTTTCAAAGACATATGTCATTATTTTTACTTCCATATTGTAGTCCAGTTTGTAGGCCAACACGTCCAACATGGCTACAACAAAAGGTAGTCAAACATAAAATAGTTAAAAAGGTACATGGAAAAAAAATGTGATAATTAATATCAGTGAAGAAAAGAAAGGGAAAAAAAATAGTAATAATACATTTGTATAAAAACATATGTATGTAAAGGTTTCATTCATGTTATATGAGTAATACTGCTCCAGTTATTAAGCTCAGAAGCAATAATGCTGAGCCATTATCCATGAATTTTGGTGTGCTCTAGACCTTTATCTAAATGCAGTTTAGATTCAATGATTCAAATAATTACCTTCTGGAAATAATCCTGCTGAGTACCTGCTGAGTTGGCTCAGGTGAAACTGAACACTTTGAATGCACTTCAGCTGCAGAGTTTTTAACAACAGAGTTTTTAACTTTAACAACCAAGTCTTGGTATCTGAGTTAGACAATATATTTTAATCCAATTATGCTTCCTTGGTTACAGGCACTGGCAGCATGTGTACAGCTTGGTGCTGGAAGAGGGAGTGTGATACTCTCTTCATGCATTGTTTGGCGAATATGTAGGCAGTTGCCTGCCAATTTAGCTGAGGACTAAATTGGATTAAGAACTCTGCTGTGTGGCTAAATCTGCACCTGAAGCCACTCACTGCATACTGCTTGTCCACCATCTTCACACATGCTGACTGGTACTGATCTGGGGGGTTGAATTCATAGCTGGAGCCTTAACCACTAAGCCACCACTGCTACAGTGAGTGACATTGATGGTGTTCTCTGATTTCCAGTTTTGGAAATGGTTGATGCGGTAAGAACCATACCTGCTTTTCTGCTGCTCTTCTGTGTGATATTAATTTCTGATGTGTCTCTAAGCACACCAAGTGATAGGTATAGTGGGATGGGGTGCTTCAGCAAGAGGGATAATTGACTAGTGACTTGTTGCCAGAAATGTTTAATGGTACCATATGGCATGTATGTAGTAGTCTATAGTATTCTGCCATGTGTACAGATTTCAGAGTCTATTAAGCACATTTTAAACATTTTTAGACCTGTGTAGTAGTGTATTCCAGTGGCGTCCAATCTTATCCACTAAGTGACAGCGTGGATGCATTCTAACCAATGTAGACTGCTGTTATTTGCATTGATGAAAGTGTCCAGAACTCAGCATCTCACATTTATCTTCAGATTGATGAAGATATTGATGGTAAGAATATTGTAGGTCAGGTTTATATATTGTTCTGTACGTTTTGAACAGTAAGTTTCACTGACAAAATCATTGAATATGTGCGTTTAAATAATGAAAAAAAACAGACGAATGTGCGACACCTGGTCACTATTGAGCTTATCCTCAGCACAACTTCCCAGAACTGGACATTCTTAATGAGTGCTGCTTTCTCCATCTTGGTGCTGCTACCAGCTTAATTACTCTGAAATGTTAACATTATTAGGTTAAAACAATATACGTTCATACCTTTTTCAAACGTTATTCAATGGTGGTATAGCTGTCAGACTCTGCACTATGGAAAAGGCTGTCAGCTGGCGTGTCAAGACTAAGGGTAACATCATATTTTGAAGCTCCATCAATAGTGCCCTCTGGTCATCTGTCCATTTCCAGTAAACTGTGATTTTAGAAATACAACTGGAGAAGTGGTTTTTTTTTTTTTTTTTTTTTTTTTTTTTTTTTTTTTAAATCTGCAGAACTGGCAGAACCTGCACAAAAAAAAAAGACTATATTGCAATTCTGTAAAAACATCCTTATTCTGAGACTAGTTCTATATATATTCTTTCTGGTAATGTGATGTCGTTGTTAAATCGTGGATCACTGAAATCGTAATTTGATCATCCAGGGAACAACGCACAGTATTAGGAATCAGGCACGTGTAAACATTTGAACGGGTTCATTTGTGTAAATTCAGTTCTTGTTTTGTCTTGTGGACTATATGAAAACATCTGTTACGTGAAATAGCTTATTGCAATTTTTTATCATCCCTCTTAATTTTTAAAAAATGATTAACATTTTGCAGATTCTGCAAGGCGTATGTAAACTTATGACCTCTTATTTTCCTACAACTGCACGTTAATCCTTTTATACCACAGCAATTTTGACTGCTGGTCGATTCATGTCCCTCACTTGTGGTGACGTCATTGCATGTGACTTGTGATAAGCCTTAATAGGTTGCATTTGTCTAAATTTAGATTTGATTAAATAGATAATAATATTAATAAGAGCTAATATTTTTTTCAGTTTATGTTCTTGTAATAATTTGCAATAATTCCAGTCTTCTAGTTAATTGGCTAATTAGATATTACCGTAAGCTATAGCGTTTAGCATAATTAATATAATCTCAGCTAAAGGCACAGAGATAGTAAAAATTATCTCTAGCTATATGTGACGGGTAACGTATGTAATAGCTTTACGCTTTCTATCACATTTGTAAGGCCACAAGTGCATTATGGGAAGAAATACCAATTTTTTTGTGCACTGAAATTAGTTCCATTTGAACACTACAAAAAAGAATGACTATATTGGCTTAATTATATGCCATTCTATTACGAACACTTGCTAGATATGAATTACAGCATCTGAGAAGGAGACGGTGTTTATAACCTCACAGTATGAGAGCTGTTCTTTTTATTCATCTCCCTTTTTTTTTTTTTGGACTACTGTCTCAAGGCACGTTAGTCACTAAAATCCTCCTGCAAAGTTACAGCAACGTTCTCTCAAAGGAGAAATGCAGAAATACAGACGCTCATTCGACTTCCTGTAATCTATAAATCATATACAGGTATAGTACCTTGTGCCTTTGATTAGTACAGAAAGACTAGGATAGATGAAAAAGTAAAATATGCACCAGAGAAAGATGGAAGAGCATAGCTCCTGGAGGATAGAGATCGTTTGATATTTTGAGAATGAGATGCATTGCAAGAAGTCCATTTCTGGGGGGGGAACAACATTTTGAAAAGTGTTCATTCTGAGATGTCATCTGAAAGCTACATCATTTTGAAAGTGGGTCCGAGTGGAGGCACGTTGGTATTTTGGTGATAGGATGGTCTGACCAGAACAGTTTTATTTGATCAGTTATGAATCTATTATTTAAAACAAAGACGAGTATCTGAAATCTATTTAGAGTTAGGCGAAATGTGCAAAGTGCACATTATTAATGAAATTGTGCACATTGCTATTCAGAACTCGGAGAGTTACACGCTATTCGTGTATGGGAGGCGACCAGACGAATGTCTCACATAAGCACAGTTCTGACCTTGAACAACTCTTTGTGGGAGCCACAATACTACGGAGCCTCTGACATGGCATTGGAGTTCTTTTTTTAATGAGGTGTGGCCGGATTATATAGAGACCATGACATACCAAAGACATGTAAATTGTGTAACTTGAGCCAATGTGTTTGCATCCTATTAATTATTTGGTGGGAAGAAAACTTCATAGCTTAACAGTATGTCCATGTCATAATGCCATTGACATGGATGTCTTTATTCGTCATTCCAAGATATAATATGTACAGTATAAGTATTAACAATCATCTCCATGTTTAGGTTCATGTAGCAAAATTGGTTTTAATTCAAATTTCTCTATCTCAAACATTTTTAAAAATACAATAATTCCCAATAATGAAGTATTCTGAAGCTCTTTTCGGAACATTACCTCAACATATTCTTTTGTCGCCATTGCCTTATTAAAAAAATAACCACCATCTCACCTCCCAGCACTGTACAATGCTTCTCTTGGGGATAGAATGTTTATGGCATGATAATTATTACAATAAAATGAATACGCTTATTTATGTGCGCTGTAACTTGAGCAGTTTCAAGGAGAACGCTAACTTGTTTCATGGACGTTCCACGACATTAAATGTAACTCGAAATGGATAAAACATTTACCAGTTTCCCATTTAATAAATGAAGTTGTAATCATTGCCAATATGCTGTCGTATAAGAGGAATAAAACACTTCAGGATGTGCTGTTGGAGGAAACTAATCAGCCTGCGGGTGGCATTTTGTTCGGTTTTCTATGAATGAAAGCTTAATAAATTCTGAACGCAAATTTTAATATATTTTGCATTCCGACACCTTCTATACAGGTTCACGTTTCACATTTCAGCACAGCTCACGCACAAATCCTTTATGGTCTACACAAACATCTTAAGCCTGTTGAGAATTTCAATTCCGAAGAAGACATCAGTTAAGCTTGCTGCCAGACAGTGTTAAACGGTGCGAGTTAGAAGACACTTTGCTGAATTATAAACGCCGAATTCGAAGTGACAGCTCCATCAGTATTTGTCAGGCGTTTTTCATCTCAAATCTGCTTTACGACTTATTTGGGGCCGTGAAAATGCGCGCCATCGAGCAGATGCAACGTTTTGGGGGGCGACGCTTTTCATTTTTGCTTTTACAAATCACAGGCAACAGCTCACAGAATGACCGCATATGGCACGAACCCTTCGTGATATTAAGGCGGTATATCACTTTGTGTTGTAAACTCATAGAGTTTATATCTCACACGCTAAAGATGAAGAGCTTGAACAGGATTTATTCTCTCTCTTTTTTTTTTTTTTTTTTTTTCCTCAAGACTTTTTGAGACTCTGGAGGCTTTTATGCCATGTAATGCATCACTCAGTTGTGTGTTTTTTTTTTGTTTTTTTCTTTTCTTTTTCTTTTGAAGCACTGAGGATGGATGTAACCACTGAATAAGAGGAAGGAGGAGAATACTTCATAGTGTCTACACACATACACACAAATCAAGCTACCTGGGGAGGAATTGCTGAAACATGGAGCCAAAAGCAATTCTTCCTGAATAAGCATCAAAGCATAGAAGATGTTGATGCATGAGTTAGCAAAGGCTGCTGTTTTAATCTTTTTGTAAACCCGAAGCAATTACCTCTAAGAACACAATGGGTAAAAGCACACACACACACATAGCTAACCAAAATGGGTGGTAAAGGCATGAATCTTTACAAGTCGTTTTATATGCAACAGCTGGCTGAAGATGAATGCAACACAGCGTTTTGTATGTGGTGTGTTTATTTACGTGCGGGCCAGTTGCCTTTAACGGTTAAACATTAAAGCTGCTGGGACATGTGTATTCGCCATCATAAACCAACGTGCTTTTATTCCCCGCCATTCAATCTGTGAGGAAAACAGAACGGTTACTGCAATGCTAAACACATATTTGACCAAACGCACAGATGTTGGTGTGTGTGTGTGAAGCATTATGCAGACTTCCGCTTACTGCCTGTCTTAAATGTATTTTTCGCTATGACAGAGGAATAAAACAGAAATGAATTATATTGCCCTGTGTGACACACACACCAAAACAACAATTGTGGATTCAGTAGAGGAAGATTTCTTATTCCCTTAAATGATGTACAATGTGTGAATGTGTGTTTTTTGTTTTTTTTTTCTTATCATTTTGGTACATAATGATTAAATCGTACTAATTTGACAGCATTTAATCCGTACTAAAGTTTGAACAGGCCTCAACCTTTAGGGGGTACAAACATATGTATATTCATAGTGGAGGGAAAAAAAGCCTATTAAATGCTGATTTATGATTGTGTAAGCAATAAAACACAACAGAGCTTCCTCTTCTAGTACAATAATCGATGTCGTGGGACGTCCTGAAGTGTTTTATTCCTTTTATACCACAGCAATTTGTCTATTGTTACAATTTTCCATTTAGTAAAGAACATCATTCATCATATATTTAACAAAGTGTTACCCAATATTCTATGGAAATGAAATGCAGTTGATGGCTGAGAAGACCTTGGAGTTCCGTGTTTGGGCCGACTGAAAGAAGTAACACACTCCTCTTTACTAACTCCTCACACAATTGGGATATAAAGTGAAATTACAAATTGAATTTTTTCAGCTCTCGGTGATTTTGACCTTGAGCCTCTGTGGATGTTCCTGTGTGGAACTGAAATTGTTTTGCAGTTGCATGGTCATCTGCAATTTTATGCCAATTGCTTTTTAATTCAGCCAATTTTGTGGCGAGATGAATTGAACTTCGCTTGATTGTTTGGTTTAATTTCATTACACTAAATATGGGTTTTTGTAGAAGCCACTTGACAATACCATGTTGAAATATCCGCTTTATTCCTTATACTGTGTAAGTAACAAAACCAAGCAGCTTGTCGCATCTTTAAGGGATTTATAGTTGGGATCTGGCTGATGGACTTCAACTTTGGTGAAGGTAACTGCTGACTTTATGGTTTTTAGAAGCATGTTTTAGATTGAAAGTTGTGGTCATGATCATACATCTCTTGTTTGATGGAAATGAAGCCAATTTCACTTGATTATTGTGTAACGGCGAGCCAGCACGAGTTAATTAAAAACATGATAAACACTGCTAAAACCAGCTGAATTTCCCAATTAGATTGATCTAAGAACTGCAGTTCTGGGCAAGGTCTAATATTATAATGAACAAGCTTGAAGGATTGGACAGCCATCTGTCCAAGACCTCCATCCTGCTCTGCCACTCAAGCTTTACTAAACACAACAGCACAAGCAGAGAGAATTGTGTTTTTTTTTGTTTTTTTTTAAATCCATGTACAAACCTACGTTTTGTTTGTTTTTGTTATTTTAGGCTTCCCTCGTTAGCTTAATTTTCACTTTTGGTTGCTCAAACTTTTAAACAGGATAGCACTGATTCATTTTCTGAGTTCTCTGGTTGGTGAGAGTAAAGAACACAATCACGGATTTATGTTTACTGGTGCTGTAACACTTGTATCCAGGGGATTTAGATGGCAGGCATGGCCGTCCATGAAGTACACAATTAGGAAGTCACCGATTATCTGTAGTTAGTACAGCAACTATGTAGGCTACACTCACTAGTAACTGCTTCAGGTCTGTTTAGTTCTATGGAGTCTGATGCATTGTTATACATTTGCTTGGACAGTGACACAATTTTCTTTACAAGTTCAAGAATATTACATTTTACATGTTCTCCATCTAAATTTAATGTTGTGGAACAACTGAGACACAAGTTAGTTCCTGTTAACACTTATGTAAATCAGTTTTAAACAGTCGTTCCCTCAACCGCTCTTGACATTAGAGCTCTTTCTCTTGACGTTAATATGATGTTAACCAAAAAGAAATGCAACGTCTCTTGACGTTAATATGATGTTAACAAAAAAAAAATGCAAAAAACGTTAACCAAAAAGACTCTACAGTGGCAGAAAACTTTACGACAGCTGACACTTGAGACTTTTTCCTGAAAATGCTAAATAATCATCTCCTCACAGAAAAATTTACTAAATCAAATCAATGTTTGTATGGTTTCTTTGTCAAACAACAATACAATTTTAATCCGTTTATCTTTAAGGCTTATATCTGTGAATGAATTGTTACTATAGAAACAATAATATATTACAACAATATATCAGATTCAAGAATTCAACAGTGCTGTGGTATAAAGTGTGGAAATCTACAAGAGAATATATATATATATATATTTATTTTAGCAATCGTGGGATTAAAATCTATGGACTTCCTGTTACTAGAACAGAACCTTGACTTTAGCATTAAATTTGGTCCTTTGTTTACGTACAGTCCTTTGTTTATGTAAGATCTGACCTTAATTCAATGATATTGAGGTGAAGGATTCAGTATGGGAATACCTTTTTATAATTACACTTTCTGAGCATCACAAAATATTTAGTGAAACTAGGCTCAAGAGTAAATCTTGGGTAGAAGCGATCGATATTGGCAGGTGCGCTTGTCACAGATATCCATATGCACATGTTTGAACCTGTGATGGAAGGTTCAGGAAGTGCTGTGGCATTTACTGAATCTCAGGGGGAATGAGCTGACCCAATGTGGAACATCTTTCGATAAACGTACCCTCATATCACAAGGCCGTATGACATTTTCTACTAATTGTCTTTCCTCATAAGGCCAACATGTTATTGCTGATCCCAAGACTTTGAGGGAGATAGCTTGTGAAATGTCACTGCCAGTGAGAAGCAACTCAAAGGTGTTTGTTAAAAAAAAATGAAAGAGAGAGAGAAAGAGAGAGCATATATTCTGGACATAAATTTTTTTCCATGCTGGATTATGTACAGTCAGGTCCATAAATATTGGGACATCGACACAATTCTAACATTTTTGGCTCTATACACCACCACAAT
>CM075026.1:2393076-2551654 GCA_037576675.1 Pangasius sanitwongsei | reverse complement strand
GCCTTCTCGTCCAACATCAGTGCCTGACCTCACAAATGCGCTTCTAGAAGAATGGTCAAAAATTCCCATAAACACACACCTAAACCTTGTGGAAAGCCTTCCCAGAAGAGTTGAAGCTGTTATAGCTGCAAAGGGTGGGCCCTTAACTTCATATTAAACCCTACGGATTAATAATGGGATGTCATTAAAGTTCATGTGCATGTAAAGGCAGACGTCCCAAAACTTTTGCCAATATAGTGTATAATGAATACTGCCATAACAAAAGATGTTTTATTCCATGGCCACAATAATATAGTTTCTAACTGATCAAATGACAATGATGCAATGTTATGAAGAGAACCTATTTTGGTCTGTGTATTATATATTTTTATTCTACAGTGCTGGTGAATTCTTGGTTGTCATTATTGTTGTTTAATAAAGAAAAACATCTTATCATTATTATGGTATTATTTTCTGTAAGGAGATGTTTATGTAACATTTATGGAAGGAGTATGTAGTGTCAACTTTCTAACAGTCAGTAAGTTTTCAGGACAGAGGAGTTTGTGTTTTTTTTTTGTTATGTAACCTCACAAGCTTTTCTCATTGACTTCTAAAGAGGAAAAAAAGAGAGGCTGGTGAGGGAAGGACTGTTTATAGCTGCTATAACATAAAAGTGATTTAAAAGCGATAACAGTGTAAGCGTAAGCAGATAAAAAGTATGTCTAGAGAATACAGACAACAACTGGAGAACAAACTGCCATTATGACTTAAAGCAATGTACAAAAGCTACAATGATGCATTTATAACATTGGTCGAGGTTCAAGTACCTTGTTACCAAATGGTCCATAATATTGCTGGTCTCACTAGTGCTTAAATCCATACCGAACCACCGAAATCCTTACTGAAGCACACATCCCCATTGTCTATAGCTACATGGATGGAATTTAGCGAAACAAGCAAAACAAATCCTGCTGGGCTAACTGTGGGAGAAAGCCTCTCCCTGTCCCTGTCACAACATGTCGCCTGTTCGTCTAAAATAAGTGGCTCCAAGTGCAGCCACAAGCAGTGAAGCCTTTCCACTGATTCTTATCCAATTTGTGGCCTGTACAAGTGGATACGGCTTATGCCTCCAGTGAGCAGGACAAGAATCTGGGATTTGTATTCAAAATGGCGCCAAGATGGCATGGTAAATGGGGATTGACGTTCCTTTTTTGACAGCGCGCACACTTTTCACCCTCCAAGGCCCATGGGGTCGGGCGAGTCGGAGAGCTAATAGAAGGATTGGTAATCCCACCCATCCTCTGAGAGCGCCTGTGACGGAAAACAACGCTTCTGCTGCACATAATAGCGTTATCTGTCTTGCTGAGATAAGTGGGTGAGAAGAGCAAGTAAATGGATGTAGTCGTGCTGTTTGGATTTATGTTTCTAATTTGAAGTCCTTTATCAGAAGTACAGATATAGGTTGAATGCACAGGTGTATGCCTCATGAGATGAGCAGAACTTGTCTGGACGACACTGCACACGTTCCTTTTCAAAATAGTGAAAAAAAAAATGAAGCTGCCTAAAAACAAACTCTTTATATTTCAAGGATATAACATTTGATTTAAGTGCATTTGCATCACAACAGCTGACACATGTGATGTCCTTTACTCTACTAGCTAGCAAGCAAGTTATTATATTATCTCAGGCGCATCTGAACACAGATGCATTGTGGGAAAATAGGCTGTTCACCAGTTGATCTCATCAATCTGGAATAATATTTTAAAAAATGCCATAAAAAAAACCATATGGGTCCTGGAGACTTGCTGTCAATTCAATTATGAAAAATCCAACAGATTTATAAAAAAAAAAAAAAAAAAAATGCTGATCAAAATTCAGGTCATTTCTCCATTTCGCAATATGATTATCTGTGGCAAATTTCAAGGACCTAAGACGATCAGTGTGAAATATAACCCTACAGACTGAATCAAGTGTGTGGAGTGTGTGTGTGGAGTGTGTGTGTGTCCTGCTGTGTTTTCTCCTGAGTAAAAGCAAGCCGCGGTGCAATCGGCCTTTGACGAGCTGTCGATCAGTATTCACTCTCTCTGCTGAGATGGGGAGAGAGGGAGAGAACATGGTCTCAGCCTAGCGTGAATTCTGCCTTGCAGGCTCTCGTCTGATTGATGTCGACTGTCTTGTTCGAAGCAGATCTGTTTTTCTCAAGTCGTGCCATATGTTAAGCGCATGCAGCAGGTGTAAAAAAAAAAATAAAATAAAATAAAAAAAAGCGGTTTCATATCTAAAATCCACATGCATGAATGAACATGAGCAAGTGTTCTTTCTGGATATGAATAAATCTGGATGTGAATTAATTGCCACCATGTTACTAAAATATCAGTTGAGTTATACCCCAAAATAAAGATACTAGGCAGCAGCAATGTTTTAGAGGGGTCAAGTACAGCTTTAACTGTAATTTGGGAACAGAGTGTAATGAGTACAGTAATGGCAGATCTAATCTAACTAGCATAATTTTTCTTGCCTAATTTTTTCTAAGCCATAACAGCCAGCTGAGAATTAAGAAGCTTTTGAGGAAAACATATTAACATTAAATGTATTTGTTAAGGTTTCACATGACAATTCCACCCCACACCAATAGAGGTCCCCATCACCAGAACACTAGGCCACTCCCAGGTCACTTGAACGCACCACTGGTTTTCATTAGCACTAAGCTTTCACTTCTCATGTTTGTTTTTCTTTGTTTCTGATATTTCCAGATTGTTTACCCATTGACACCCTTTGGCTGTTCCTCTTGTCTTGATTGCTGACTGTTTGTCGTTTCTGCCTTTTGGACTATTCCAAAATACTCTTCACTTGAATCCTACTTGAAGCCTTATATAGGCACTATATAGCCTTATATAGTCTCATACAGACATACATGTTGCTAACAGTCCTCACTTAACATTGATTTGTTCACATAAATGAACAGATGAAATCATACTGCAGTAGATATGTACAGAAGCCATCACCAGTGTTTTGGATCATGGTGCATTGTGCGATACAATTCTACAAGGCTTTCTACAAGTAATCCATCATCAAGTTATCTTTGGCTTACTGGACATTTGTGTTGTTCACATCCTGTGTACTACATATTTCTTTTGGGTGGGGTTTAGTACGAGTATCACACGAGAAAAGGGGTATTCAGCTAAAATTTGGGATGGTTCAGTTTCTTAAAATTGATTGCTTACAAAGGACTGGATGAGCTAACACGATGAATGATGACAACAGGTAATGTTGAACGTTTAACCCTTAGCGATAGCAGAATGTAGCGAAGCATTTCGTATTTTTCAGGTACTCAGGAAAACAGATCTGGGCCGTGGTCCGTCAGTTGAAAACCCATTATCTAAACACTAACATACAAGGGACAGAAAAGAAAAACGCAAATATGAATGAGTTTTCTCATTTATCCGGCTACATAGTAACTGTAAGTTTGAAGGAAGGAGATTGTATTTCCAAGCCATTGTTCTTGCTGCCAAGGTCAAATGTTTCTGTCGATAAACCCAAATCTCCCCAAGTTGTGAAGGGAAGACAACACGTGTGGGTAAATTGGAACGCAGGCTTCATCTTGAGAACCGATTTAATCTCAGCAATGATTCTACACCAAAGTTTGCTTTTAATCTTGGACTGGACTTAATCTCTCTCTGGACTAGTGTGCGCTCTCTCTCTCTCTCTCTCTCTCTCTCTCTCTAGATATATATATATCAATCAACATCAATACTCTGCAGAACAGTAAAGCCCAGACAGCAGACAGAAAGAGAGATAAAAACCCAGCTCTCTGGCTGAATCACTCTCTGCCACGGCTCACCCGCTCTTTAATTTCAGCCCATGTTTCTGTTTCTCGCTTTTCACTCGAATTAGAAAGAAGGAGCGGTGCATGTTTTATTTATTGGACATGTTTTTTTTTTTTTGCTATTAAAAAAAAAACCCCTCCTGGGATACTGCTTTTCCATATTAAAAATGGTAGCGTGCACTAGCTGCTACATCAACTACTAACCTAAAATTTGATTTATTAATCTGCAGGAATGACAGCCGTTGAGGCGCGCTGATCAGTTTGAGTGCTGACATGTACGGTATGCGGTGCGTGGAACAGAATTGAACTCTAGATGCTAATGTTGCTGGTGTCTGGTGTTGCACTTTGTATTTTATTTTCACTGCTATTTTATCCGAACATGAAATGGAGGTTTATTTTACAACATAGTGCATGATACTTAATGTGGATTTGGACATTTTAGTGGGCTAGTCTAGTCACACTCTGCTAGTTAAGCTCTGTAATTAAACATTTTGTATTGAACATTTCGGTTGTCGGTTTTTCCTGATTGTACTCGTATGTGTTAAAGATTGTAATGCTAGCTATGAGAGGCTAAAGATGATACAGACAGACAGCTAATATGAGCTAGACTGGGTACCCAGCCAGTCAATATGCTTATTCATGCTTGTGGGAAAACAAAGATGAATTCTGCCCTAGATTAAGGCAACAGTATATTTTGCGTTTTGTTGTCTGTTTATTGTATGGGCATATCTTAGTTTTATGGGTTTGATTTGTATTGCTAGTGAAAAATAAGTAAGGAAACCCTTGAGGGGCATGTTGTTATAGAAAAATCAACAAGGACAGAATGGTGTGATGAAGCAGAGCAATTGTTACTACTCCGAGTTGATTATTTTCCAATAACAGCACGTCCTGAAAAGTGGTGCTCCTCTTATAGAGCAGAAATTTCTCAACAGTTAAAAATAACTCGCCAGCCTCTCTTATTTCTTGCTCCTGAAGTTAATAAGACTTAAAAAAAAAAAAAAGCAGCTTATTGTGTTACAGAGAATCCACAAGGCTTTCCATCCTGAAGACTTTCATGTGTTGGAAAACATAATGGAACAGCAATACCTTTGACTGTTACGCAAATGCAAGTTAAACTGGTGTAAGGGAGTCATCAAATCTGGTTTTGCTTAGGAATTCAAAAATGCTTAGGAATTCAACAGCAAGTATAGGTGTTTGCTGATTTTTCCCTCAACCACTAGCACACGATTTACACATAATCCTATGGGAAGCGTTTTGATTCCGCCCACCTTGCACCAAAACTATTGCCAGAGTTTTTTTTTTTTTTTTGGCAGAGCAGAGGTTCCAAAGTTGAAAAAATTCAACTTTTCAGGAAAAAAAAAAAGTAGAGCAATGCCAAGTGCTTTTTGGACAGTGAGGAACGGGAATGCAAGCGGGGAGGATGTGATCCTGAAAAACAGAGGCACATCTTTATCAGAACTCTGGCTTTAAGCAAGATGACGTTTTAATGTGGATTAATTTTTATCTGAGTAATGATGAAATTTTTTTTAAAAATCTCAAATGGCATGCACTACACGTAGTACACTATGGAGTGCGTTCAAGGCAATTATGTCATGCCCTGGATAAAGTAATGAACAGGAAGTCATTTGGTATTTGGTATCTTTCTTTTGAATAAAGAATATTCCTGCGAATAGACACACAGATGGTGTGTAGGTTAATAAATCGTATGCCTTATATCTGTGAAAGTATTGTACTAATTCACACTCCTAACCACCGGGGGTATCAACACCTGGAGACCTTCTTGTATCTATATAGACATGTCAAGACCTTTATGACCATATGATGCTCCAAAACTGGTGACAGTCTCATACTAACTAAAGTTCTTCAGTTGGCTACTAGCTATTGTGGATCGATCTATCCATAATAGCTCTCGGCATGACAGGTCTTCATCTGGGCATCACAGCTTGGGAGAAGGCCACAAGCATGGTGGATCGGGGTGGCCTCATAGTTCCATGTTCAAAACACTGAGATGCAAAATGAGTTCCAATAACTACCATACATACGGCCGTAGTTACAAAGAAGGGTTTTCATCCATCTTCCTGTATTAACACAGACTATGGTTATCTTTTCCATCTCTCAGCAAACGCCTTAGTGGCTGTCAACTTCTGGGTTGCGGCTGTGGCTTAAGGCACTCGTGGCTAATCTACTTCATCATGTGATCAGTGAACTGGAGCCATACTCTCTTATTTTCTTCTGCGGAGTCATTGTTGAATTCAATTGCTCCTCAATTCATTCAGTTACAGCCTCTGCTTCCAGAAGAAGTTTCTGGGCTTTTCTGGGAGAACTGCTGTCAGAATAGCAGTATCTTAGTAGCGATTTGTGGATTTTCAAACACACTATTCACAAGCTCCGGTCCAAAAAGAAAGTAAAGCATAAAAAATTCAAAATTTCTGCTTGTGTGGGCATGTCCAGGCTCTCTCATCGACTCATCAGTTCTGTAGTTGATGTTTCATCCTTGATCATCTCAGAGAGGCAGGTGTTAGAACAGATGTTTCATGTGCAGAATGTACATTGATGCTGATGCCGACATGGCATGATCATTTGGTGGATCTAGACCCAAGTTTGGAGTCAGACATGATTTGACTGCCAAGGCCCAGGAAGGCTGCTAACCATAAACAGCTTTGGATGATCAGATTAAAAGGCCAAAAGAGAGCTTGGAGTATCTTCCAAGACAGATACAGTCGGTCCATAAGTATTTGGACACTGACACAATTTTGGTGATTTTGCCTCTGTACACCACCACAATGGACTTGAAATGGAGCAATCAAGATGTTATCGAAGGGTACACTTTTTCAGCTTTAATTCACGGGGTTTAACAAAAATATTGCATTAAAAGTTTAGGAATTATAGTCATTTTTCACATAGTCCCTCCATTTTCACAGGCTCAAAAGTAATTGGACAAACCAAAATAATTATAAATATCAGGATTATTTTTAATGCTTGGATGCAAATCCTTTGCAGTCAATGACTGCCTGAAGTCTGGAACCCAAGGACATCACCAAATGCTGAGGTTTCTCCCTTGAGATGCTTTGCCAGGCTTTTATTGTAGCCACCTTCAGTCGCTGCTTGTTTGTGGGTCTTTCTGCCTTCCGGTTTGTCTTCAGTAAGTGAAAAGCATGCTCAGTTGGGTTGAGGTCAGGTGGCTGGATCAACTGTAGATGAACTAGTGTCAGGCTCATATGAAATCCATGATAATGACGTGGAGGCCACATTCTGACAAATGGCAGAGGCCAATTTCTGCTCCTGCAGAAGAATGTGAAGAGTGTGAGAATGCTATATCTGTGGCTGTATCTGAGAGTCTCTTTTTGTTTGACAGGGAATTGCCTGCGGAGTCACAGTAGTCATGGTCATCTATGCCAAAGAGTGGATCTGATTTATCCTCTACCAGGTCACAGGCTTAAGTAAATGGTTCAAAAATGAGCATAATAGCCACCCTGAAAATTCCAGTGACCCCTGTTGGACTCAGAAAGGCAACACTTGGTGTCAAACGAGTTGTAGTCTGCCTAAGAGTCCAGCTTGGGACCTCACGCTTGTGTTAGAATTACCTAGAGTCTACATTAGTGAGCCCAAGCAGGGTGTCACATTGAAATGTTCTCTCAAGACAACTTTCTTGCTGGAGTAAGTGAGCTGCAAGTCTTGGCAATACGTCCACCTTGGGTACGCAGGTAGCCAGATGATACAGGAGTGGCAAGAGTCATATAAACCACCTTTGTGAATCAATTGGTTGACCTTTTTTGTACCTTCAGTGTTGGTCTGTGCTGCTACTTCCTGGGCATTACCATATATTCTTCCAAATTCTATAAGATCAATATCACCCCTCCCAGTGGGGTCAGTGTGGTGATTATATCTGCAGTCTCAGGGCAAGTCTACAGGTATAGGTCATACAGATGTTGAAACACCACCAGTGATGGTTAGGAGGGGTGAAATAGAACCTTAGATTACATATGTAACCCTGTTTTATGAACTCCAGATCACTGCCAAGGTTCCCTGTCCCTCAGAACCAACACCAGACATGGTAGTAAGGTTCCAGGTAACTGTTAATGATGGCATTATATAGTGTCATGTAGTCACCATGTGACGTTGTGGTAAAGGTCAGATAGGTAGACCAAATGTTCATAGAACACGGTTATTTATGTAACTTTATGGAAGTTTACATTAATGCTAGAAAGGCATTTATATATTTCTTCCTTTTTAATTTATGTCACAAGTCATGGTGATATTCAACACCTTCATTGCATATCATATACTTTTGTCAATATTGTGCAGCTACAATCCCAAACACACGGTGTTCCAAGTAAGCATGCTAAATCAGGATTCTTTTTGGCTTTTTGTGCTTTAGTTTAATATGATCGCATGATCCAACAGCCGTATTCTTCTTCTGAGACTGCTAAAAACTAAGGCCACCATCGCAAGTCGATGGCTTGGACATTTTGTCTTGTGTGTCGTTTGATAAATGATAGCCATAGAGCCAAGCCTTTCTCATTGGAGAAAAAAAAAGTGCATGCTGGGAGTGTTTTTTACTGCTGGTTTTTAAATGCCAGGTTTTATCTCCGCTCCCTTTGTGGAAGTTGGAGGTGCCGCTACTGATTTAACACACTGTCAGGAGATGTTCTGGCACGCAGCTACAGTCAGCGTCGAGGTTTTCACTGGTTCTGTGCTGGTTCTGCAGTTCATTAAAATGCACCATGTCACCAGATTTTCTATTGAGCCTTTGTTGTGTTCGGGTGATAATGGGACGCTGACAAGGCAGGGTTCACGTAAAAAAACAATCATATATCACACGTACATGCACATGCAGTAAGTGGAAGATCTCAAACACGTCCTTTTAACTCAATATGAAGATGCTTCTTTCTATTTCGAGGCTCATTTACTGCAGAGGGCAAAACACTTCAGGTAATCAGCAGGTATTTCCGGCACATCTGCTTCATCTCTAATCAGTGGAACGTTTCATTTTTGACCCTTTCTTCCAGTGTAATCACTGTCACTACATCAGTCACTCCATGATGTGATGACTTACTGATATGATTGTATACAGTGGTGATGAAACAGCATCTCCAAATGCAACGTGGCTTTTTCAACACAGGAAAATAAGAGAAAATTTGTATTTTTGTATCGTTCTCATACATAACCAAATGTTGCAAGTGCAAACGATGGCTGTGCTCCATTCTGATGTCATGAAGTCTACAAAGGGCACAAAGCAGCTATTTCTAGCATCCTGAATTGAAAGTAGGGATTAAGACTGCTTTCATCACTGGCCTGGGCACTTTTTGTGCTGATATGTGCTGGTAAACGGTTCACTGTAACCATAACAACGCTTCTATGAGTCCTAGACTTGCATGGTCTATAGAGAATGTGTCTTTGCTGTAGCTTTGGAGGCAGGAAATTGAGGGAAAAAAACACGTTGCTTTTATTCATGCAGCCCCAGTTAAAGTGGGACGTCACATCACGTACTAGTCAAAGCCCCCAAAATAGACACATTGCTAGTTTTAGTTACATTGCAATGTTGGAATATTCCACAGTCCCTTTATCTTCCATGTTTGTTTTTCTCTCATGCCCCCCAACTTGTGACCTGGTTGTGAACTGGTTAAAAACGTGCTTAACATTGCTCAGCACTTTTTTCCTGAAAAGTTGAACTTTTTTCAACTTTTGGAAGCTCCACTGTGACCAAAAGAAATGCTGGTGGTAGTGTTTTTTTGTTTTAAGCAACTGAGTTCCTCCTGCCTTGCTGCCGCTTCCCGTAGGATTACATGTAAAACATTCACTGGCAGTTGAGAAAAAAACACCAAGTGCGAAATCATTCTGAGTTTCCGTCTTTTTTTATTGGAACCTCAGAAACCTATAACATTTGTATTAGCATTTGCATTTGTAAACGGGCTATTTTAAGCAACCCGTAATTGGTAAAGAAACCGTTGATTGCATGATGAAGTTTCTGCCACTTAGTGCTTCTCGTCATGATTAAAAGATTGGTCTGTTATATGTCTGATTGTGAGGCAGTACAACACTTCGACTTGGGCTTTGAAAACTGACAACAAAGTGCATTCCAAATGGCTGTTACTTTGAACCTCTACAATAAGGGACCTTTCAGAGTTTTTGCTGTGAAAGGCGTAGTCTTGGAAAAGAATAGGGCATAGTCATGATCACTTCGGACTGGACTGCAGCCAATATTGTAGCACCAGTCCTAACCAAATAATTAAAGTATTGCACTTACACTGTGGCACTACAGTATGTTCATTCATTCATTTATTAATTCATTTATTCATTCTTCTTCCCCTATTTCTGGTGGGGGTCATGATGGCAACAGGATAAGAAGGCCAGTCCAGACTCTGGAGCTACTAGGGGATTCTCAAATGTTCCCAAAGCCAACTGTGAGAGAGAATTTCTCCAGCGGGTCCGCAGTCTGCCACGGGGTCTCCATTCAGTGAGATGTTCCTGATACAGCTCTAGCAGAAGCTTTCAAGGGGCATCTGTCAAAGGTTCATCCAAGGGGCCATCCATCAAAGGTGCCCAAACCACCTTAAATAGCTCCTCTCAATTTGAATGCTCTTTTCCTGCTAGCGAAGCGACATGCAGCCACAATTCACATTCCCAAATCCAGTTTCTGCCAGTTTTTGCCAGTTCTAGTCTATCGAAAAATTGTCCATCAAATGCCAGGCCTTGACCAGGCCTCCGATAGAACCCATTTGGGCTTGAAATGACAAAGAGGAATTCACCACCTGCCAGATGGTGAATTCCACTTTGTCATTTCAAGCCCAAATGGGTTATATTGGAGGCCTGGTCAATTGGTGCTTGCCTGCAGAGGCCTGGCTCCAAGCTTGGGTCCCAGTAACCTTAATCCAGGCAGAGTACACTTTTTTTTTTTGTAACTTTCATGTTAGTCTGTAAGACTCTTTGTTGGATCACTCCCTACTGAGAGCATTAAGCTCCCGTTGACATAGCCCTGAAATTCACCTAAGGACACAACCCTTTTCTCCATTACAAGATCTCGATCCATGAAGGGAACCATTCAAAATCATTTCTCATTTTTTTCTCAGTTTTTAATACCATTCCACTCTAATAAATGCCTTCTTTCAAACCTGCTCTGAGTCACTGGACTACATTTATTATACTGTTCAGAGCAAAATCTAAATTATGGCCAGTTTCAGTTGTTATATAACAATGAAGTATGTTTGCTTTCCAAAGTCTCAGTTATCCACAATATTTATTTAAAAATGTACTTTAATTTTTCAGAAAGTTTTTTTTTTTTTTTTTTCATATTCATATACATCATAAACTTAAAGCACAAAATGTAGTGAAACAGCTGTAGTGGCAAAATTAATCCACTTTGGCATTGCAGTCCATTCTATAGTTATAATCTGAGAAATCTTTATTAATTGGAGAAAAAAAAAATCACCATAATTCGGCATAAATCATTTAGGCATTTTATAGTGTTTTAAAGGAATTTGTGCAAACCTAATGCAGAAGTTCATTTATCAATTGTATCAGGTTTATTTATCCATCATTTATATATTATACATATACACTACCCCTTTAAAAAGACCTATTTTTTTCTTCTTCTTTTTTTTTTTTGCACACATATTATACCTAATCGGCTGCATCCTCTCACACATACCTGGCTCGCTGTGCAGAACACTGAGCTCCAAAAGATGGCAGTTAGGCTGTTTATGCTCTTACCCATGGCATATGAGTTGGCCTTAATTTGCACAGCACACCACTGCCTAATGATGGATGACAGCGCTTCTACATTGACAGGAAGCTTGGGAAAGTTTATATTCTCACTACCTTGCTTTTTGCTTCTTTTTTTTTTTTTTTTTCTTCCCCCCAGTATCCCCAGTATCCAGCATGCTCATTCAGCAGCATTCTCTTCCTTACCTCCAGTGAGTTAGTGCATTAGGCTTGCATAAATTTGTTTCAGGTTTGGGCTTTTAGCTGGATAGATTATCAACAAGGTTTGGGTTGAGTGAGCCTACCAGCCAAAGTAGGCTTTAGTGACATGTGACATGAACTCATCCAGCCTCCTTCTATCTCCATCCATATCCTGATTTATTGGAAATTGAAGACAAATTGTGCTGATTCCACCATATAATGAAATTATCTGAAACATGTTCATAGGTTGTTGTGAATGACACTCTACCTTTAGTTTAAATGGAACCCTGGATGTGAAATCACTTTCAGTAATTAACTGTGGGGGGAAAAAGAAATGATTTACTCATATAGAATGTTAATTTGATTTCCAAAGTGAAATCTACTTCTGTACTAAGGCCAGTGCAATTCCTGTCGTATGGTTGCTAATGCTATGAGAGCTGCAGCTTTGTAGATCACTCAAATCTTGCGTGATGTAAATGAAACGGGTGCGAGGCGAGTGCTCAATTAGCTAGCCTGTAATTGCTTCATCTTGTAAATAGACTTGCCTCAAAAAGGAAAAAAAAAAAAAATATCACAGTTTAATTAAAGCAAACATGCAACTGCTTTTAATCGAGTGCTGGCAAACAGCTATTGTTAATCATCTGCTAATCACACACAAAAGCCCATTTCAGAGCTCAGAGGGCTGCAGGAAGCAGGAGAGCATGCGCTGGAAACATTAAACGACTTTTAATTCACTTCCTCCGAGGGACGGCTTTATATATATGGAGTATAATTATGGCACCACAAGCATTTTAGGCAATCCTAGTGGTTTATACAGGAGTATACTAATACTTTTATTTATTTATGTTTTAATCCCCAGTCCAAGATCTAGGTTTTAGATATAAAATATTAAAGCATGATAATTACAATTTCAGATGTGCTTGTAACTAATAACTGAAATAAATGAGGCATCGGGATTTATTGTGCAAAGGCTATTTATTAGGGCTTATCCAAAAATTGTAGTCCTTGGCCTGGGTCAAAACCCAGGCAGACAGAGCCATCGCAGGGAAATCCATAATCGGTATTCACAAAGCAGGCAGAGGTCAAACCAAAAACAACTCCAACACAGGAGAATGTGGTGATATGGAAGAAGGAAGGGTGCTTTCACACCTATTAATCAGTTTGTCAAGTCCCAGTGTGAGGGAAATGAATATTTTTGGTATTTGGTTTTGTTTGGTTTCACACTGCACATAATCAATCAAAAAAAAAAAAAAAGGGTTTGGAAGGCAAATCTGACAGGATATGAGAACGCTATTGCCCTTCTTGGTCTCGATTTCGAAAAAAAGCTCTTGCACGTCCGGCGATGGATGTTCTGGTGTTATCATGCTAACGCTACTTGAGGCATCGTCCACATCCTCCTCAATTACAGGAACAAGAGTATTTGTAATCCATTACTTTGGGTCAAAAAATGTTATGATGACTAATTTCCTAGCTTGTTAGCTTGTTAAATCGACTATAAGCAGGTTGATTTGGCTAGTTTGTCAAAGCTTGTTATTTCCCACACTATATATGCATACGTAGTGCTTTTGTGTAAAACAGAGAGTCCTGAAATGGTAATAAGAAGCAGTTCAGCCTTGTTGAGTCTGTCAGAAAGATGCTACTTTTAGCCTCACGCTCTACTCTTCATCTAGACCGGACGCCTTCTTCCACTGATTTTTTTTTCTGTTTTTGTCATGTCCCATGTGACTGCTGCTTAAGGGTTAAATGTCAAAAATTGCAAGCTTAAATGATGCATATAATTACAGTATACCATAGATCTGCACCTGGGATGAATTGTTTGGAGGTCACTTCATGGATACATAAATCCATTGCAAAGTAAAAGATATTCCTCAATGCTTTTCCTGTGGTCTTATGTAGTAGTTACTCGTGTTTTTAACACGTGCTTTTCTTTTTTATTTTGCACTCCATTTGTGTAGAACGCATTCTGTTTTATCTGCAGGCCACAACAAGCTTTTCTAAGCCACCGTTAAACTTGAAATATGAAGCGACATGACAGCACCGGGGTTTGAAAACAGTGATGACAAATGGCCAAATGTGCCAAACTCTGGACTATGGACTGGGAAATAAAAAAAAAATGGTGTGAAAACACCTTGAATGTAAAACAATAACCTGATAATGCCAAGATACCATGGTGACTTTGTGTACGTGTTATACATATGTTATACATATACTGCATTGAGCTTTAATTCTAGCCTTGATGAAACCCACTGCTATACATCAGCTGTAATCAACGTTACGTTAACATTAACGAACCATGAACTTCAGCATTAATAAATCATAAATAATGTTAACAAATTAATAAAGAAAGTTAACCCATGTATTAATTAACGTTTGTTTACCTCAACTCTGTAGAATTCTCAATTCTGATTGGTCAGAAGGTGATTAATTGTCTATAACAGTAGCTCTGACTGCAGTGCAGCTGCGAATCACCGGTTTATATTCATGCACTCGTACTAATACGTCATCATTTCTATGTATAGTAACAACTAACACAGGGACTTGTGTGCTGGATGCGTCGCAACATGGGAATTTGTTCAGGCCGGAGGAGTCTGCGGTTTCTTTGCAATTGTGGTTTTGTCTTATTAACTTTAAAAAAAAGATGGAACTACTATTTATAGCTGCTGTAGCATAAGTCACAACAGGAACAGACTTGTTTCACAGACACAAAACATAACTGTAAATGGATAAACAGTACGATGGAAAAAAAAAATTGGCAAAATGCTGTTGTATAAAAGGAATAATACACTTCTTCACAACAACACATTGTTAAGGTGTTAATACATTAAGACATTGGTTATGTGGCTTATTTGATATATTGTTGTTGTTGTTGTTGTTGTTGTTTTAAGTCAATTAATAAACGTATTAGTGACTTTATTAATGTTACTTATGTGTTCATTAGTGAATGTGTTAAATAATGTTACCAAGTAATGAAATGTAAAGTTGTTGATAGGGGTCATAGCTTTAATTATAACATCAATTGTGTTGTAACCCAATGAAATTCTTCTTGGCTATTTGAATTAGAATTTCTACAAATGTGTGAAATTGGGTTGTGGAGCCAGTTTTAGGTCAAACGTTGTTACGGTTTGTTATGAAAAATCTATATTTGGGTGATATGGATGCGAGTGGGTACTTCATTACTGCAGTATGTGGTCAAAACATGGATGCTGTGAAGTCCTGATATGTGTTTAGCCTCATTTGTTCCTATTCTAGCCTGGTTTTTCTTAACACCTGAATGGAAAATTAAACCCAAATCAAGTCTCTGTGACCCGTGTCATAAAGTTTTATTCTCATGACTTGTGCTCACTTGAACAAACACCATCTTAAATCATGACTGGACTCTCTTGGCGCTTTCACACCTGCAACCTTTTTCATAAATTTAACAACGCGCTTCCATTTAGAGGTCATGTGTGAATAGCTGCCATTTTCCAAATGCCTTTAAATAATCTCTGGCAGTTTGACGGCTCAAGACACATCGTAACATTTTCCGTAGCAGCTTCATATTGACCGTTATGTCAGGACAGTGCTGTAATATTTATGGCTCGATGCTGTACTATTATATTAGGATAGGTTACTCGCTTACATAATGACACTCTCTCTATGTATGAGCCAATCACAAAGCTCTTAAGGATCTACTTTTAAATCAAATTTAAGGGTAACGTCCTTTTTCTTTTTTTCTGGCACAACGAAACCTGCCACCGTTTTCAGCAAAAGTAGATTCCAGTATGAGTACGAGTCAGTTGCATTCTTCTTGAGGAAATGATGAATGCAGTTAACTTGTAAACAGTAGCTTATAACGAGAGATGAGCTCATGTGTGTACGTTAATATTCAGACCTATTTACAGATTTAAAACTTAAAAGACTAAAAGACACTTAGACAGGATACAAAGTCAGGTCAAAGTCTCCTGTCAGAAAAGAGACCAAATACGGAGAGGTTTCTTCACAGAAATACTGATGAATCTTTTTCACTTAAGTCGTCAACCTGCTCCAATGTTTGTAAAGTAGGAGATTTACATTTGAAAATGTGGCACATTTTTGTGAGAAACGTTCACAAACTGGCCATATATAGCTGACAATTTACTAAAGTAGCATAGCCAAAGAAAATGTAATTGGTATTTCTAGGAAATTGGCAATGGATGAATTTAACAGCACTGGCAACGTTCTGTAAGTAAGGAAAAAACCACTTGGGGGTGTGCTGTTATAGGAAATTAATTAGTCATGTGGAAATAGCAAAATAAAGTTACTGTTACCAACCTGAAGTTGAATAATTTACCTATGACAGCAAGTTCTGAATTGTTTTACTCCTTTTAATATTTACCAATTTACCAACGCTAATCATTTTTATTTATTAAAGCCTGACCCATCATTCTTAACAGTCGTAATAAGACATAAAATGACAGCTTGTCATTTTACTCAAAGCACGAACTCCCCTGCCTTGAAGACTTACCCATGTCGCAAAAACTTAAAACTACAGCTTTAAGTCTGACTATTCTGAAGTGTTGACACTGGAGACTCCTTCCATAAATGTTAAATAAACATCTTTTTAAAAAACCTCACCATATTAAACTGTATTTTTTAAATTTATCTGTTAATGCGGAGCGTCCACCCTACAGGCACATTAAAATAAACCTGTGATTAGTCAGACCTGCTGTTATTGAAAATTAATCAATACCTTCTGACCAATCAGAATGGAGAACTCTGCGTTTGAAAATACCATTGTACAATTAGTATATGCGCCTGTAATCCAATCTGCCCATAAAGGAACCGTTATGTTTCAGAGATTTGCAAGTCTCATCTTCCATCTTGTGTTGTAAAATCCAATGTGATTTATTTATTTTATTTCGCCTGTCTGATATTCCTGGCTCTAGCTGTGATTTTCAGAATATCCTCAGGCCTACGGGAGGCTGTTACTGATTTATTGATCCAAACTGAGGTCAGTGAAGTGCATCGCTCTAAGTTTCTTGCGTCCCCTTTAGATCTAATTCACAACCCTTCGTCCTTTCTCTAGTTTATTAGATGAAAGACGGCGGGTTTCATTGCTAGGTTACAAAATCATAACAATGACAGATCAATCGTATATAATGAGCAGCTCATTCCATCACTTCGAACCAATAAATATTTGGTTGTTATTGGAATTTGTGTTTACAGAGTATATTGAGGTAGAATTCCTTTAACTCTACAGGAAAAGGCATCAGAACAGCATGACCATTATTTGCGTGAACATTAATTACAGGGCTTTCTTAACAGCAGTTTATATGGTGAAAAGTTATGAATTGGTAAATTTGGTGTTGGTTTTTATTTATCAGGGCCTAAATAACAATTGTGTGGTCCTCACCAACATCTATAAACAAGCAAATAACCTCAATTGGAAAAAAAAAAAAAAACAGATTTCAAGTCATTTTTTTTTTTTTTTCCAAAAAGTAAACCAATATTCAGAAACCAAGTGGGGAAAAAAATAAGTACAACCTATAACTCAGTAACATGTAGAACCACCTTTAGCAACAATAACCTGAAGTAAATGTTTCCTGTAGGAGTTTATCAGTCTCTCACATCGTTTTGGAGAAATTGTGGCCCACTCTTCTTTACAACATTGCTTCAGTTCACTCATGTTTGAGGGCATTCGTTTATGCACAGCTCTCTTAAGATCCCGCTACACCATCTCAATGAGGTTGAGGTCTGGACTGTGACTTGGCCATTCCAACACCTTCATCTTTGTCTTCTTTAGCCATTCAGATGTTGATTTGCTGGTCTGCTTGCTAGGGATCATTGTCCTGTTGCATGACCCAATTTCAGTCCAGCTTAAGCTGCTGGACAGATGGCCTCACATTTGTCTTAAGAATATTCTGGCAGTGGAGTTCATAATGACTGCAGTTCATCCCAATGACTGCGAGTTTCCCAGGTCCTGTGACTGCACAGCAATTCTACATGATGTAGCTATTGGGGTTTTATTTATATCTCTGAGCATTAAACTGTCTGACCTTGGACTGAATTTGCTGGGAAGCCCACTCCTGGGAAGCTTGGCAACTTTCTTGAATGCTCTCTATCTGTAAACAGTTCTTCACACTGTAGAATGGTGAATTTCACATTGTTTGGAAATGGCCTTATAACCCTTTCCAGATTGATGAGCAGCAACAATTGCTTCTCTGAGGTCATGGCTGATGTCCTTTTTTCTTCACATGATGTAGACAAACACCTGAGGGCTCCAGAACACCAAACTGCTAAACATTCTTTTACAGAGGTAGTCACATTTCTTGATAACTAACTAATCTTGTGCATTTCATTAGTAAGACCTAGCTGCTACTCTCTTAATGATTGTGGAAGTAGGAATGGTGTGCTTATTTTTTCCCATGTAGTATGTTGATTTACATTTTGGGGAAAAAATGACTACATATTGAAATCTGTTGTGGGTTTTTTTTTTTTTTTTTGGTCACCTGAGTTTATTTGTTTGTTTACAGACATTGGTGAGGACTGCACAATTGTTATTTGATAAATAAAAACATAGAATTGAAAGAGGGTGTACTTTCTTTTTCCCATGACATGCTTATAATTATTTGGAATTTGGTAAAATGCTTAGAAATGACTAAATGTTAAAAGATAAGTGTTTAGAAAAACTTTTTGTTGTTGTTCTACTTTTTTTTTTGTTTGATGTAACTGTAGTTTGGACTTCAATAGTTTCACTTTAGTCTATAATACATGCATGATACATTATATGCACAATCAAAATAAAGAAGATCTAATGAAAATCACAAGAGGTAATGGCCTCTTTGTAGAGCTGCTAGAACCATGTCAACTCTACATCCAAGTAGATATCTTCTGGTCCACTCTGTGTGATGAAAGGGTACACAGAAAGTCACTGAAAAAAAATCAACCCCACTTTCAAGACAACTCTTGGCTCAGGGCAGCCGGAATGACTTTGCCATTAGTGTTGCCACACTGCACTTCAAACAGAGTCCGGAGATTGAGCTGCCAGGGTGGATAAAACATGGGGTGTTTGTCAAATTCCTCTTCCACTTGTGCACAGTTTGGTTTCACCAGAAATGGAAGCTATGCAAGGTTTCGAAAATATTACATTTGAAATATATGGGAGCCAAATGGAAGTGTAAAATGTCTTTATTACTGCGTGTCCAAAATGAATTCAGAGGGTGGTCGATCATGTCCACAGTTAAATAAAATGAAGACTGTACTAAAGTACAGAAAGTACTTTTGAGAGTGAACCAACAAATCAATGTTCACAAAAAAGTTCTGTCCAATTTCTGTGGCTGATTTTGTTTAACTGTCTGTTTCCATGAATCATACGTTGAATTGAATCAATCTGCTAATTCAGTTGCTTCCAGGGAAACGTAAAACGTACAACTTGTGCTACATAGTGCATGTTTGTACAGTATCCAGAGCATACTTGCATTCACAGATTGTTCCTGTTGTTTTATGTGACTTGTTGAACAGTTTTTTGAGGTAACAATCTAGCAAAGCAATACTTAATACTAAAAGTATATACTTACCACTCGTAAGTTCTTCATGAACTTAAGATTCCAGCTGTTCAGTCTCTAAAAAAAGGTATGTGAAATGCATATATTCAGTGGCCACAGGTATATTTTTATATCATCACAGGATACTATCGTCTATCAGCTTAGCACACTCATACCTGCCAAATGTCACATTGGTCTGTTGAGTTTTGGATGCGAAAACCTACCAATAGCTGGATTGGCTACACTAAATTGTCTCTAGTGTGAATCTGTGTGTAGGGTTTGCTGTGGTGGACTGGCAACCCATTCAGGGATGAGTATCCCTGCTTTGTACCCAGTGCTCCTGAGATTATTAAATGTGATTGTGGCAGGCAGAAAGGTGGCGCTTGGTGGGGAACATGGCAGAGAAAAATGATTGTGTCAGTAGGAGCTTCACTTCTAAGTGTGAAGGAGAGAAAAATGGAAAGCTGAGCTGAACGGTCATCCTCGTTTCCTTGCTTCAAGTTTTGTTTTAAGGTCCAGAATCAGAAGGCATGGGAATACGTCGATAGAACAGTCCTTGAGTCCGGTAGTCCCATGCCCAGACTCATATGACTAATAAGGACTAATATGACCCATAAGTATTCCTCAACATTTCTGAGAACTATCATGTGGCCTTAAATTTCCTAATGTCACATGTGAATCACACAATTCTGAGAATTTCCCATCATTCAGCTGATCAACTGATAAAGAATATAATAAGTTAATTATCACAAGATGGGCAGTACTTCTGAGATGTTTTCCTTATAATCCACCCTTCCACCTACATTGTTTGGTTAGATACCCATGGATGGGGGAAAAAAACCCTAAACAAGGTCTGGTTTGACAGATATACAGTAAGCGGTAAATAACTATTTATGCCCCACACTACTGTGTATCCCAAGGATTTTGCACTGTGAGGAGCATGAGGTGAACTTTACAGCCGTTGTTTTGTTTTTAAGTGCAGAAAAGGGGAGAGAGGAGGTCGTTGGCCCCCTGTTGCATCCGCTGCCTCTGTAATTATTCGCGCACCTGAGTGGAATGTAGCTTGACATTTTTCTATTCCCTCTGCACGCCAGGGAAATTGGAACAAAAGCATGCATTATTGCTTACTCCTCGGCCGCCTGATGGCCCCGGACAGATGCGCCTGGGTTTGTTAGTGAGCACTTCACTCTCTCTGGAACCGAAGCTTCTGTTTCTGACCATTAGTTTATTCAAGGATGCTTTAAAGATACGCAGAGTAATGGTTTTGAAGTTTGCTTAGTAGAAACATGGTGTCTCTTTCTCATCTCTTTTCCCACTCACTGCCGCACTTGTTTGTGGGAACATTAGGGGTGTAACACAATGAACCTATCCTTAGCTGTATTTGGTCACAGTTTGAAATATCTGTATCTTTATTTGGATTTAAACAAGAAGTAGGTGTGGCCAAGTGTAAACAACTTGTTGCACCTATTTTGTCCCAAAAGCTTCATATCTGACCACTCATGGATGTAAAAAAAAAAAAAAAAAAAAAAAAACTCTTGCTGATTGATTTTTTTTGATGCATCCTATGGGATCGCAGTCCCTGTGCACATATGAAATATACAATGAAACTAACTGTACTAATGGCAAATAAACTAGGGTATTATGGATTTTTTGAACACTTTACTAGGCAGATTTTTTGGAGTGAACATCATTTAGCTTTTAAATATAAGAGCAGTAAACTGAGGTCAGAGTTGGCATCTTATATTGTAATGTATACTGACATTGGTGTTATAATGAATGGAGATTTTAGCTAATCCTCACCCGGTTCAGAAAAGGAAGTTTTCTCCGTTTCTTTTAGGACTCTCGAATGATCTCATGCAACATTAATATCCCAATTGAGATCGCTTGATCGCCTACCCCCTCCTTCTTGCTGTAAATGAATGAACATTTGCTATGAAGTACACACTGATGCCTGACACTTTGAACATCCAGGAAGATATACTCACATGCCAATCATTTTGCAGAGCGACTCTGATCTACCACGCACTGTTCAGATTGGTCAGAAGGTTTCGATTACTTTTTCTTTTTAAACAGCTGCTCTGACAGTAGATCCAGCTTCAGTTTTTATATCAATGTGCTCATCCTAATAATTTATTGTTTCTATAGTAACAACTTACCCATGGGCTTATACCGTGGACACGAACTAACCTGTTTCACAGACGTTCTACATCCTTCAGTGTAACTGTAAATGGATAAAAATGTGTCCTGTTTTACTGCTGTAGTATAAGAGGAATAAAACATTTTGGAATGTGATGCCAAATATTTTTGTTCCTTATAAAGACCCTCCAGTTCATTAGTATTCCACTTTGACTAAAATGTGGCCATTCTGTTGTTCATCAATACTGGCTGACATAACAAAAAAAATGTTCGTCACACCTTACACACCTGTATATCTATATCTATATCCTGATAATAGAGTTAAACTGGATTGAAAGTGAACAGAATGATATTCAAGTCACTCTGTGTAAGCAGTTTGGTGTGTAATGCTCCTCTAATAAAACGTGAACTTTTTTCACTCCGAGTTTGGCTGTTTGACCTTTTGCTTCATTGAAATGGAAAGACATTTACATGCATACCGAAGTGAGAGATTTTCTCCCAAGAGCGTATAATCAACCTCCCTATGGGCTACAGAAATGAACAAAAGAAACTCTGTCATGTGCTATTTTTCATTTCTTTTTTTTTTTTTCTCTCGCTATCTTTGAATGAGAATAAAGAGAGAACTGAGGTTTTGAGGTTACCGTTTTGAATTGGTTGATCCAGCGGCTAATTATTGTAGGGTGTACAAATCAAGCACCTTTTTTTTAACTGCCTGCAGATGAATCAAGGGATTGAAATGAGTTTGAATTGAATAGGCAAATAACACAGTTAAACGTCAAGAAAAGTAGTCCCTCTTTATGATTAGGATATGTGTTATTTCTTTTTACAAGTGTTTAATGACTTTATTAGCGCACACGCCAACCAGTAAGCTTTTTCCTTTTATAAGAATAATATGATTAATCAGTACCTTCGTTAGATGTAAGATGATGAACAGGCCAATTTCCAATCTTACTGCAAAATGTCATGATTAGATTGATCGTGGATGGGTAATTAAAATAAAGCCATAATGAAGCAATTATTTTCTGCAACAGAGTTCAGTGATGTTAGCTTTGGTAAAAGCAACCCCGCATAGTCCAATTATGATACAACTGTCTCGGTGATTAACAACAATAGTTTCAGATTAATTAGCATAGAAATATGACAAACTAAGATAAACTATGATAATGTTCTAAGAAAGCTCTCATGAGAGCAGGGTTTTTTTTTTGTGTGAATATTTACATTAAAAAAAATGTGTGGAATGTAATGAATATTTTCTCACATTTCCATAAATACACTGTCAAGGTAAAACGTGAAAATAAAGAAAATTAATTAAGAAAAAAATAAGAATGACTTATTAAAGGATATTTTTCTTGATACTGTATCTTTGCCTTGTAAACATAGCTCTGTGTGTGTGTGTGCGCGCGCGTGTGCGTGTGTGTGTGTTGTCCTGAGGCAACAATCGGCTCACGCTTGCACTCACACTTCCAATGCATTGAAAGACTGCAATACTGAAATACTGGAAACACATCATCAAAGATTCTGTTTTGTAGATGGAATTGTTAGGAGCAGCACTGCGTGATCTCCCGTCAGAGGAATTTGCTTTTCAAAATGTGTGTGTTAGACTGGGAAAACTTTTCACATTATGAAATTTTGACATTTTCTTTCTACTCTATATAGCTCTTGAATGTATCAAGCACAAAAAAAGGGAGAAAGACGCCAGCACACGGATTGCCTAAAATCAACTGCTATTTAATTTGCATTTCATTAAATATATGATAAATAAAACATGAAAATAATACATATGAGCCACTTTCGGGACATGCTGTTATAGGAAAATAATCAACAGTAACCCCACTTGGCATCAGGCTGCCTCATACCATCCCTTCATTGATTGTTGTCCTATAACAGCACCGCCTCACCCCACCCCCCGCATGAACACACACACACACGTGTTTTATTCCTTACATAGATTTTTACAGATCTCGTGACATAATTATAGTACGCTGTTACTACTCAGGCTGTTTCAGCTTTCCTTGTCGCAACATAACATCATACAGGTATATAGTCACAGCCCCAGCTGCAAGACGCAACTGTGTGTGATAAGAGAAATGAGCTGTTTTTCTTCTGATCCCACTAATTAGACATTGACCTGAAGAGGCATAAGATGATGGTCACAAGGTCACCATGATGGTGTGAAGGTCTAGTAGCATGTTGGCCAGAGGGAAGGTAACATAGTGGAACAGGACTGAAATTAAAGCATATGTTACTTTTTCTTTTGCAAACCAGTTTACACCCACACACTTCTCTTCTCAGGCACAAACACCATAAAAATGACTCAGTGAAGTTGTTATCCCACTAAGGCATGTGTGTCCTTCAGTTTCTAAGGATTTTGGGATATAATACCAACTCTGCACTGGAGACAGAACTTCTAATGAGCTCTAAAGTTCAGAGGTCATGCATTTAGTAGTTCTCCAGTATACTAAGGCAAGGAGAGATCTGCTTTGAACCTGTTTTGTTCCAAAAAAAAAAACTCACATGTGAACCAACATGTAATTTATTTTTGTCATCATTCCTCCTGTATGGTATTCATTAATAAGACAATGGCCTGAGCTCAGGGAACCTGGGGCTATTGGTGACCCTGGTGGCAATACTGTCCTCTACTCCTCCATGGTGTCCAGTTAGATTTCCTACAACAACCAGAACTCTGCTTCTGAATCTGGACAAACAACTGACCATTTCAAAATTTGCATCCTCATAGTTCCATGGTCCCTGAGCTCGAGTCACTGTCTGTGTAGAGTTTCTGCGTTCTCCTCCATTGGTTTCCTCGCACCTTCTGAATAATGCCTTGGTGCTGCACTGGCTTCCCCAGCCAAGATGTATTCCTGCATCACACCTAGTGTTCCTGGGACCACTGGCTCCAGATCCATGTCAAACCTTGACCAGGATAAAATGCGTACAGAAGATGAAAGAATGAATAATGCTAAGTTAAGATTTCCTTGTTTTGCTTGAGAAAGTGTATGCAATGCATTTTGAAGTGCATTTTTAAATATTCACCCCCTTATGGATCGAGACCTTGTCTTGGTGATGGGGCTAGTTAACCTTGGTGAACCTAAGGACTCTGTCTGTGTTGCTACTTTATGACGTCATATTTCAAGAAATTTCAAACTTATGCATGTCAGACCCCATCTCCATCTTGTCGCCACTGCTGTATGTGGTTTTTAGAGGTGTCCAGTATGGGGGCTGATGATGTTCTTCTCTTGGCACCATCTGAACTGGACCTCCATCATGCACATGTGAAAAGGCTGGGATGATAAATCAGAACTTACAAGTCTGAGGCCGTGGTTCCGTCCTGGAAAAGAGACTTTGCCCATGGTGGGGGAGTTCAGGTTTCTTGATGAATCAGGCCAGCAGATGCAGTGTTAACGTTGCTCTACCTGACTGTGGTCCTGAAGCGGGAACACAGTTTGAGTACAGTCAGTACTTTCCTTGATAGGGTGATGAACTTGGCAATCGGGAAGATACTGGGAGTAGAGCCACTGCTCCTCTGAATCAAGAGAAGCCAGCTGAGGTGGTTTGGGCACCTTACAAGGATGCCCCCTGGCCAATTATTGGTAGAGCTGCCTCAGGGAATAAGAGGTAGACCGAGGACCCGCTGGAGAGATTATATCTCAAAGTTGGCTTGGGAATGTCTGGGGACTCTCCAGGAGGAGCTGAGTATAGATAAGTTTGGACTGACTTTCTCAACCTCTTGTTACCACAACTCCCAGCAGAAAAAATGAATGAATGAATAAATAAATGCATTTTAAATATTCACTGTTATTACTCATTGGGATCCACTGATAAGTGATTCTAGATTTCTGGCATATTTAGACTATTAATGGCTATGATTCATCAGAAGAGATGTCAAATTATAAAGGCTGTTAAGTGTTTCATGCGTATAATTCCTGAAGCAACCTTACCTTTCTTCCCGTCCTACCCAAACACATCTGTTTCAATGCAACCATCTCCAATTTCCAGATGATTTATTTTCAGCATTTAACAATTTTCCAGATGATGAGAGGCGCAATTAATTGCTAAAGGGGCTGTGCTTATTTACTCAGAGGTGGATTGCAATTAGAAAAAGAAGCATAAGTGGTTTACACTGTGTAATTGCACTACTGTTCAGCTGGAGAGTCGCGTCCACGGTAATTCTGAAGTGCTCATCAAATAGCTCGAGCTCTCTCTGAAACATTGCTCTCGCCATGTTTTCCTTTATAAACACAAGCTTTCGCAGATTACCGCCTGAAGAACTGCATACAGCAATTTAAAACAATGCCGTGCTGTTTCATATTCTGATATTGTTCACTAATACATGTGCAGAGCTGTCAAAGCCACCCACATGCTGTCTGCAAAGAAGTTAATTGCAGGCTTTACAGAAGGGGATGCTCACGTTCATACACTAGGACTGTGACAGTGTATCAGTATGATTATAACATTAACATTAAGCAGTGCTGGGAAGTTATTACACTTAAGTCTGATTTTTCATGCTCAATTATCTGTACTGTAATTTAGTTTTTGACTTTTACTTATTACATTTTAAAAGAGAAATGTCTACATTTTTTTTTTTTTTTTTACTACACTACAGTGCCTTGCATAAGTATTCACCCCTTTGAACTTTTCCACCTTTTGTAGTGTTAAAACCCTGGAACTGAAATGGTTGTAATTGGGAGTATATGTCATTAATTAATAAATTCATTATATGAATCTACACACAAATAGCCCAGAATATAGAAATGGGAGAAAAAAATCTATAAAGTCTGCGAAATTGTTTACAAATTTTAAAAAAATTTAAAAGTTGTGATTGCATAAGTATTCGCCCCCATTGGTGTGAAACTCCTAAATTAGTTTTGGTTGCCATCAGAAGTCACATAATTAGTTGAATGGAGTCAACTTGTTTGCAATTAAAGTGTCCATGTGATCTCAATATACAGTAAATACACCTGTTCCTGGAAGCCTCAAACAGCACAATGAGAACCAAGGAGTTAGCAAAGAAGTCCAGGACAAAGTTCTGGAAAGCTATCAATCAAGGTTTATACAAAACGGAACATCCCGTGGCGCACCATTAAATCCATTATTAAAAAAATAGAAAGAATATGGCACAACTGGTGACTCTGCCTAGAGGAGGCCATCCACCAAAGGTCAGTGACCGGGTAAAGAAGGCATTAATCAGAGAAGCAATATGACAGCGCTACCAGAGAGATTGATTCGGCACCAACAGGAGTCTTACGTTATGTTAAAGACAGGTGGGGAACCGCATGATTATCATCTAGAATGTATGCATATCAGATTATGGACATTACACACGTGATCTAAATTAATGTATCAAGATTTTCTGTCATTTATAGCTGAAAACAGAAACAATGAATTTGTACCTGTGAATCATTTCTTCTCATTTACGTAAAAGCCGTTTGTGAATCAGTTGCAGCTCACCCATCACTAAAATGTGGTGTTGTCTAAGTAGCTAAAAATGGACAAAAAAGTTTACTGCTTTAGTGAATATCCTGTCAGTTCACAGATTCATAGTCACCTTGTTGAAACTCCAGTGACTTGAGAGTCTCAGTGGATTTACTCCTGCTGCATCATCGTCTACAGAAAATGTTTCATTTCTTAAACAAAGTAGGAGCTTGTTGAGAGCCTGTCAATCAACTGCTAGAGACATCCAGCATCCACTTTATAAAAGCAGCAGAGAATTTGTCATCATCCAAACATGAACTATGAATGCTAAAAAAAATATGTGTGGGTATCACAGGCATACGACAGAAAAAAATTCTGCACTTCTGGGTTTCAGCTTTATTACAGATGGACATTTTTTTAAAGAACAATTTAATAAATGAATATAGATTTGGTTGTAATAAATACATTTTCTTTAAATACTTCGTTGCCAAACACTGTGTTGCGTTCATTAATACAAGAGTGTTAATGTGTGAATTCATTCTACAAGACTACAATAACCAAGTGCACAAGCTGCTTATGAAGCTAGTTACAGTTGTCAGAGCAAGATGGGAAATCGTTCCATTCATTCAATAGTGAATGATTAATACATAACATTTACAGTTTGTGAGTTAATTTAGCTAATTTTTTGATTAATTAGATGTTGGCCTAGATAGGGGATTGGCAATTCCTAGCACAGTAGCTAAATGCCAATGATTAACTAGCCAGTTAACTAATGGATGTTATTCTAAAGTAAGTAAGGAATAAAACACTCGGGAGCATGGTCTTTTATGGAAATAATTTAATTACTATTACAACCTCAAAGTTAATTATTTTGAGATAACAGCTCATCCCAAAATGTTTTATTACTCTTGTACCGCAGCAATTTGCCAACAATAAAATCTGCAGTTTTGTGTTAATTAAATGCATTGTACTTTTTATCCGTTTAAAGTTATGGTGGAACGTCCACGAAGCACGATAGTTACTGTTAAAAACAGTCTTTCCAATACCAAACAAAATAATAATAAACAAAACAGGAGCTTGTCATGTTACCGAGAAATTGGAAAGCATTTTTTTTACTGACTGTTACAAACTGCTGACACTGGAGACTCCTTCCATAAATGTTAAATAAATGTCTCCTCAGAGAGAACTTTACCGTATCAATGATTCTATGGGTTTTATTTGCTTTTTAATCTGTATACTATTAGTAGTATTTCCTACAATATTATTGTGCCACGCATGCCATACACCTTGACTTCTGCACCATGACAGTTTCAGCACTTGAAATAAAGTCTCCATGTTTGGCAAGCTTGTCTCCATGTGCCTCCACTGCATTTCTTGGCTCCGGCTTCTTTAAATAAAACTCACCGTGCTCGTCCATGCTACATCTCTATCGCTCAGTCTCTGCTGCAGATCTCGGGCATATGGTGCCATGTGTTGTTTTCGCACAACGAGCCCCCGAGCACACTGAATTCACGTTATTTATTTCTTTTTCCGGCGAAGTCGTGGGCATCCGTTCGAATCGCTGCGTGTCGCTGGGGCCGCGTGGGGGTGCGCCAACTTTTTTCCTCACAGATGCCGCCGCTCCTCCGTTTGCAGGTAACATGCCTCTAAACTCAATGAGGGAGAAACAGCTTGTGTCGTTCAAAGCACCTGAGAGAAAATCACCAGCTGTGCCACACCGTGAAGATTTCAGGAACTCGGAACTGACGGTCTTGAGGTTTGCTTGTTTAGCGAGTTCACATTCATTTGCTACAGGGGGAAAAAAATATCTCCATAGGCCAATGCAGGATCTGGCTCACATGCAGCAGATTATTAATATGCACTGTCCCTGTTAAACAAACACGATAAATTAGATACACAGATTCACCACAACGGTGTTTGCGCAGAGTCTCTGGTGTGAATTGAAATGTAAAACCTACAGAACATTTAGACGTGCTGTTGTACATGTAATTAAACTCCTGCCAGAGTTATGTTTGCAGAATTATAATGGAGGGAAGAAAAAAAAAAAAAAATCAAAATCAACAACATTACATTTGTGCTCGGTTAAGTGAATTTTCTTCATTATAGACTGTCGGGAGATGCTCATCTTGCCACAGGAAGTAAACTTTCACGATTTGCCATCTGTCGCACCGTTAACGCACTAAAGCTAGCTGTTTATGAGTAGCGGAAGATGCAAACAGCTTGAGAGGAGATTTCTAGGAGCGCTGCATTACACAGTGTGTTCATTTTGATTTATTTGTGCTTTTTGCGAATTATTTTCAAGTAAGCTCGATAATTACAAAGCAAACGAAACTTCATGAGGGAGAAAACGAAAGAATAGTACACTCTCTACTTACTTTTAATGCTGTAGAATGTCTACGAAACAAGTTAGTTTCTGTTATCACTTGCATTATAGTAGCTATAAACAATCATTGCCTCACCAGCCTGTCTTTTTTTTCTCCCTGTTGAAGTTGATAAGTAAAAAACAAACAAAAAAAAAAACGTAGCTTGTCATGTTACAGAGAAAACGTAAATTTCCGGCTTTATCTCTGACTGTTACAAAGCGCTGACACTGGAGACTCCTTCCATCAATGTTAAACAAAAATGTACTTACAAAAATAGTTCCAAATAAACAGTTACAAACATTTTTAATCCGTTTATCCACCATATAAACCCCTTCAAATGTGCCTTTACTACAGAAACAATAAAATATCAGAATAAGTGCATTAATATAAACCTGTGATACGGAGCTGCTGTAATAGAAAATGAATCAACACTGTCTGACCAATCTGAGAACTCAACAGTGCTGTGCTATAATAAGAAACAGTACAATGCCTTAGTTATCCACTGTAATGCATAAATTCACCCTTTCTTTCTGACAATAAAGAAATAAAAAATGGTCTAAAATCATTCTAAAATCTTTATTAGTAAAAAAAAAAAAAAACTGCAACTGAGGAATAAATCCTTTTTATTACTATATGCATATATCTTTTTGGCTGTGTTTTTGTTAGAATAATGGCCAGAGCGCTTTTTGAAGCCGTCTGTGCTAAGGACAGAACACAGAGCTCTACCACTTACTCAGCTGAGCGAGATAAAGCGGATATGAATCGAGCTTATGGAAGCTCCCGGGTAATAAAAGAGAGATTTTGGCCATGAGAGAAGTGCCATTGGTATTTACTGCTGTGTGGAAAATATAGCTTTTTTTTTATCCATCTGAATGGATCCTACCGATGTTTTTCATTCTGTTTAGTAGATTGTGCATAATAAACTTGTGCATAATATAGTAGGAATCGGCAATCGAATACTGTAAAGCGTATATTTTATGGGTTTGGGGATGATGTACATGTTGTTAACATTCACATTTACTGATTTGGCAGACAATATTTGAATATATTAATATATGCTAAATATATAGACAATATTTTCAGTCAAATAGTAAAGCTGAGCAGCTTAATTTCATGAGGTGCCATTATGTGTTCTCCTGATATTACGTTTACAAATATACAAAAATGTGTAATGGTAAAAGACATTTTAAACGCTTCCCTAGGAACGTCACACATTTATGTTTCAGATAAATCACTTAAAATATGAATAAAGCACTCAGAAAACATTTTGTCTGTCCCAGCCCACTATACCTACATTACCTACATTTTACCTTTAAATATAATCATTAAAATACTTCAGAAATCATATTTTATTAGATTAAAAAATTACCCCAATATTTGGAATATTCCCCAATAGGAAGTTGGTTCATCAAAATTTCCTGAAGATCCTGTGAAGAAGAAAAGTAAGTTTTCTCATTGATATTTTTTTTCCCTTTATGTTCACTGATATTGTGATATTGACTGATGAGGTCACTTTAAACGTTCAAAAAGTTACCCAAATCATAGAAAATCTTTTTTTTTTTTATTTTAAATTAAAATAATTGGGCCATCCATCATTCCGTTGGTATGGATGCTAGTTCAAGACATTTTGAGTATTTGCTAATTCTACGCTAAAAACACTATCCTGTTTCTCATTTAAGACAAAATGCAGCCTGTCAGCAAAGAAACCTTGTAAAAGAGAGAGAGAGATTGTTACCCAACACATTTTATTTATTTGCAGGGTTTCCTTAGGCTCAATGTTGAACAGCTTAGTTGAAAGTGAAATTTTGAGGATTCAAAATATACATTCATTCAAATTTATTTTGAAGTACTAAATAGAATCAGCATAATGATCTCATTCAAAAGCCATAAAGAAAACCACCATGCTTCCTGTCACTAAGAGACAAGTTCCAACATCCTTAACCTTTAACCTCAGAATGTGTTTGTCTTTGATAAAAGGAGCCTGACGAGGACTTATTGGCAGCTTGGTGGTAATTTACTGCGTGTGATGGTATTGACTGGAAACCGAGGCTTCCACGCTGTAGGCCAATAGCTGGAATGTGTAACTGGGTCAGCGTGAACCCACAGAGTCAGAACATAAATCATCACTGGTGTCGCTGAGTGCCTGAAGGCATGGATCTCCTGTCCGAAGAGCTCAGACCCCTGAGACAAAATGATTCGTTCCTCATAATTAGCTAATTCAATTGGTCCGGTTAATTAAAGATGCCACGAAAAGAAATCTAATAGAGTTTGCCGGAGGCCTGCGCCCTCAAGAAAGCACTCGAGCGGATTATGTTAAATGTCACTTTCAGACCATGTGCTAATTTTTCACTCGGATCGTCTCACCGCTCTCATCCAGAGCCCACAATGCATTTCATTTAGCATTAGTGAACACCACGGCTCTAAATCATCTTCCGAGCGCACGTCGCATTTGACTCATTCATTCATTTTTTTTTTAATCGATATCACGCAGCCATGTTGTTACTCTTTTATCCGCTTTAAGAATAAGTTTACTGCTAAGATGCACTTAGTCTGTTTTAATTTATCTGTGTGTCAGGAAGTAATCGCACTGAAAAAGAGGTGTTGGGCAGCAGCAGAATAAACACACAGAAGTGAGGACAGGAATTTAGCGAGTGCAGGAATCTTCACACATATTTAGTTTCCTAATACACGTCATCGACTGTACAGCGAACAATGTTCACACCATTCACACGTAGAGGGAGAAAAACAAAACAGTTGCCTAAAATATCATGTTTAATGCTGTGTTCAAGTTTAATGGAGCATTTTAGTTCCTTTTTTTTTTTTTAAATTCAGGGTAAGTTGTGTGTACAAACATTTTAACGTCAATTATGTGATTTCTGAAAATGAACAGCTTTTATCTAGGAGTAATGAACATTCATACAGTAGCTTTGGGCTTCATCTGAATTATCTACAAAAGGCATTACTGCTTTTACACTCTTCCCGAAAAAAAAAAAAAAAAAAGGACACTTTTTGTGTTCTTTGGTTCTTTCTTGTTTTCTTTCTGCGCTGTGACTTTAAAAGTGGTCACCATTTTGCCCACCTTACAGCCACTTCCCATAGAATTATACGTAAAATGTAAAGTGTGAATGCAGCCTTAAAGGTTCTTCCATTGTCCTTTTTTACGTAGAACTATACGATTCCCTATCAAGAGTTCAGAATAAATCCTTTTCAGCAAGCTAAGAATCCTTATCGTTGTATAGTTACGCTACAATCTCTATGTGTAAGAATTATTTTGAACCAATCGGAGTTGAGAATGCAGCAGCGCTGTGGTATAAATTGTGATAATTCTGGGCGTGTCTATATTTATAATTAGCAATGAAATCAGAACATTGCACACTTGCTAAACAGTGCAACAAAACAGTAGAGCCAAGTCCAATGGTGACTGTCCTTTCCTGCTTGTGGTGTTTTGTGGTTGAGTGCAGATTGAGATCAACTCAGTTTATTGAATCTGGGCACAAAAAAAAAAAAAAAAAACGCCAGCGGGAAAAAGATTTGAGTTTCCTGCCAAGGCCGAACTCACAGCCCAAGATTGCCTGGAATGCTAATTGCTAGAATATGCTATATGGACATGTTAGCCTTCATCAGCAGCTATCAGAGCTTTGGTTTTCTCTCTCTCTCACTCTCTCTCTCTCTCTCTCTCTCTGTCTCTTGTTATCCCTCTCTGCCTGTCCTTTATTTTTAGTCTGGCTTTGCTCTGGGCGCTAAGGTCTCCAGTGCTCATTTCTTTCTTTGACACTATGGGACTGATTAAAAAGGGCAGAAGTGATGGCCACAGGCCCCTACTCTCATTCACTCTCCTTTATCCTTCCACAAGATCTCTCCACTCTCTCCTCTCTAACTCTGATTGTTCTAATTCCCACATGTTCCCACTGCAGAGCCTCACAGGACCGTATCACTCAGAGACATCGACCTGAGCTGCAGGAGGAGCAAGAAGAGCGACAGAACTGCACTCTACTTCATTCTTTTTTACTTACAATATGTGATTGTGTTTATTGTGTGTATGACTTTTTATCTATTTAACATTCAATATCCTCATCGAAACAACACGATCGATCTATCTATCTATCTATCTATCTATCTATCTATCTATCTATCTATCTATCTATCTGTCTATCTGTCTGTCTGTCTGTCTAACACCAATCCATCTGTCCAACACCCCCCATCTGTCCATCAATCCATCCATCTGTCCAACACCCAACCATTTGTCCATCCATCCCTCCAACCAACACTCCCCATCTATCTATCTATCTATCTATCTATCTATCTATCTATCTATCTATCTATCTATCTATCTATCTAACACCTGTCCATCTTCCCATTTGTCCTTCCATCAATTCATCCATCCATCCATTAATTTATATATCCAACATCCCATCTGTATGTTTGATCATCTATCCAAGAGCCCTCCATCTCTCCACCTGTTCAACTATCTATCTATCTATCTATCTATCTATCTATCTATCTATCTATCTATCTATCTATCTATCTATCTAACACCCATCCATCTGTTCATTCATCTATCTATCTATCTATCTATCTATCTATCTATCTATCTATCTATCTATCTATCTATCTATCTATCCAACACCTGTTCATCTGGCCATTTGTTCTTCCATCAAATTCACCCATCCGTTATGGTCTTATATCCAACATCCCATCTGTATGTTTGATCATTTTCCAACACCCCTCCATCTCTCCACCTGTTCATCCATCTATCTATCTATCTATCTATCTATCTATCTATCTAAAACTCTGTCCATTTTTTTCATCCATCTATCCATCTGTCCACCTTCCCTGCACTCAGAATCTATCTATCCAATATGTGGTGATCACTCATGTGTATAATGCCAGGAAGATTTATATAAGTTTTTTTTTTTTTTTCTGTGCAGTTCAAAAAAGAAAAATCCTATTAGTGGAATTCAGTAGGAAGAGTCTGTGGTGAATTGGGAAGTGCTTTTTTCCGCCTGATTAGAGAAATGGAAGTGAAATTGATATTGGCCATGTGCTGTCCGTAAAAAACTAACCAGAAATAGCCTTGAAAGAGTCGCCCATCACACATGGTCTCTAAATCCTCCCTCTGCATCCATGCTAGTTCCCAAAATGGCCCTGTGTGTATGTGTGTGTGTCCGCGGCCAGAGCTTTCAAGCTAACAGCACTTCAGTCAACTGCAGCGAAGTCACCTATAGATGGGACAAATCCCCCGCAGAGAGGAGAACATTTCCCCCAGATTGACTTTGAACTCTGAATCACCAATGTCCGCACTAAGCGAATGCGAAATGAGGGCGCCATTGGGAAGAAAAATGGCTGTCACGTTTAGAGGATTGGTGGCATAAATCCTGAGGTAAACTATTTCACTTTATGTAGTCCCCCATGCTGTAAATCTTCTCCGCATCATCCTGTTCTCCTTCTGTTCCCTTGGTTAGGGCTCTTAAAACTGGCTTTGTCTACATTTCATTACATTTGTCTGCCTACAGATGTAAATACCCATCAGAAACAGACTCATTATGGTGTCATTAGGTACCAAAAATGCACTTTTCTCTCGAAATACAAAGATCTCATCATTATTATTATCATTAATAATGTAATTCATACCACAACGTTGTTGAATTCTCAATTCTGATTCTCCAGTGTTGATTAATTGTCTATAACAGCAGCTCTCACGGGTGTATATTGATCATTATATCATTATAATATGTTATCGTTTCTATAGTAAAAGCTAATTCACAGGGACCTTTATGGCAGAATGTCCACATAAACGGATTAAGAAAATGTGCTGCTATTTTAACAAAGACAAATGCCTAATTGTTGACATGGTGAAGCTTCTGTGGCGTTTGTTTATTTATTTATGGGAGGAGTCTCCAGTTTGTAACAGTCAAGAGGTAAAGCTGCAACTTTAAAAAGGATTTTCTTGTTACCTTCAAGAGAAAGTACTGGAAGGACTCTTTATAGCTGCTATAGTGTAAGCGATAACAGGAACTAACATTTAAATATAACTATAAACAGATATAAATTACAACAGATATGATAAGTAATTTCTGGAGTTTCAAAGACCTAGAGAATCAAGTAAACAAAACGAGAATCTAGGACACAGGGAGAGTAAACAATGGACCCATGGCTAAGAATCACAGTCGTCATATAAACAAGACCTCAAAATGGTGACAGAGAAACGAGTGTTATGAACATACTAATGAGACATGAGAAGACTAATCATGAGTAACAGGTGCACACACAACGATCGGAGGTGTAGTCAGTTTGGAGGTGAAGCAGGGGTGAGGAAAACGAAGCAATAAACAGGAGGCTTGTACCGCAGCATTATATGTAAAGGAGTTTGCTATATGAGTCAGTACAATGTGTTGATGGTTAAAAGAAGACAATTAACAGCCATCACACATCTCCAGGGTCCTCGGTGTGATTCAGAGCTCAGATGACTCATTGTGTCGTGTTTCTTATGTTCTCCCTGTGTACCTGTGGGTTTCCTCTGGCTTCTCCAGTTTCCTCCCACCACCCAAAATCATGTTGGTAAATGGACTCTGTGGATGTGTGCACGCTTGGTCCCCTGTATTCCCGCCTCACGCTCAGGGTTCACTCAGTGATGAATGAAAGAATGTACGAATTAACTGTACCCTGCAAAAATGTGGGCAAATGTACCCAATATTTCTTACTACGACTTTATCATAAATCTAAACTAATGTTATTCAGCCTGTTTTTTAGATGCTCTTGCACGTTCAGTTTTCTTATTCTATTGGCAGATCATTTTTTCTTCGTTCTGGGAATAAATTTGAAAAATTCAAAATATTATCTGCCTGCGGAACAAGACTATTTAACTTGACAAATCAGTTAAATGTCTAGAAACATATTTAATTATCTTAAATTTGGGAATATAATAGGAAATACTGAATGCCTTTGAATTATTATAGATTTTTTTATAGTATTATTATAGATGTATATAGATTATTATAGATTACAACAAAAAAACTTCCTTCAAGGGTCTTCCTTGATTTTGATATTGTATTCTTGAAAAATAATTAACCGGGAAAAAGTGCGTATTAATTTTGCCAAATGATGAAATGAAAAGCGTTGTTTTTTTGGTAAAGCTTCACACAAGTACAAACATTACACTTTCCCCAGTAATATATTTTGCTTTTGTCTTGTTTTTAAAGGCCAGTTTTTTTTTCCTTCGCCCAGCCTAATGTCTCTTTATTTTGTCCTTAATGTTGTCAGCGGCCAAACACTAAATCATGTCGCTTGAAAACTGTGACGAGAGGCCGTTGTCAGGTCAGCCGCGGCTCGATAAGGGTCCCTGATTGTATTTGCTAAATTCATGTCGAATCATGGGGGGGGGCATGTCTGAGGTAAAAACACTTGACTTCGGTTTCAGGCAAGCTGCCAGGAGAAATTACTCTCAAGCCGCTGGGACAGAATTGGTGCTTGTTCACTGTTATACAGCCATGTTGTTTTGCACAGACGATGAAAAGATTCCCACTTTCACACTCATGTTTTTGCAGTGTGTTCATACATGACACAAAAAAAACAAGCATAACTATAAGAAATACAGGTAATAGTAGTTTGGTTCTGACTGAATTAAGCAGATTTTGAATTAGCGCTATTTATTTCAAGCAGGCAGTGGGATGGTATCCATATTGACCATTATCCTCAACAAAATAGAATGCAGGAAATTAGCATCAAAACAATTAAGTATGGCTTCTAAAAAATGGTAAGGTCGTTGAGACTAGACTACACAGGTTTGAGTTGCCAGTTTTCCTGAACTCATTGTCACTATGTAGGTGTACAATTACGGATTGCAGCCCATCTGTTGCTCTGCACAACATCCACCTTCTACCACAGGACCACCACTAGAACAGTTAGCTATTTAAAAGGGGAAACAACAAAGAATGTGATTTTCAATTGATCTGCAAAGTTCTTGCCGATGGTCGTAGTTCCGGACTGGAGGGTCAGATCGCTCAACTCAACTATTCTGAAGGTCACACGCGTAATGTTTTCAAATTCACAGACTCTGTTTAGGCATTTGGATCGATTGTGCTTCAAGTAGAGATTAAGCACTCCATGCCCTGCAGTTGCTGGTCCTCAGATCATGCAGAGAAATGTGCTGGGTGGGTTTCGGCGCCTGCCGCTTAGCTAGCATGAATCAAACAACAGTAGACCTTTTCTACATCAAGTGAGCTTAAGGAGTCTTTCTGATTGCGCTGTGAAATTCTCCTTCAGCCTTCTGTCCTTGTGTACAGTGTCTGACTCTTCCACATTCTGTACATGATTGCTGTCTTTGATTACTTTAGCGCTCCGAGCATTTGAATTACATTGGAGAGGGCAGAAGTGCTAATGAGAGAGAGAGAGAGAGATAGCAAACTAACAGCATTTCAGTTTGAACATAACGAGTATACTTACATTTGAAAACAAAGACTAATGTTATTGGCTATATCATTCATATATCATATCAATCAATATCAAGGAAGCTAAATTATCTGACAGTAGAATAAGAAATTTTAACAGTTGGAAAAAAACAGGCTTTTTCACTTGCTGAGGATTTTTTTTTTTGCATTATCGTTTCTATAGTAACAACATACAGGGACTTTCATGGTGAATGCTCCACATAATCTAAGCCTAATAATAAATGGATTAAAAACATTGTTTAATAATGAAAAACAACACTTTTTAAAAAAAAAAATTAACTTAATACCATGTGTTAAGTGTGTGATGTTTTATTATTTGAAATAACAAAACAATTTAAAATTTGTTTTTAATTATATATTAACGTTTTCTTGAATATTAAGTAGCGACTAAGTACAATCTTATTTGTCTTTGAAAACAGTTCTTTGTGGTGGAGACATTAGACCTTTCTCTACTCACCTTCCTGCACCTTCCAGAGCTTGTACGAATATGGAAAATTATGTAGCGTGAAAGAAAGATGAAGCTGCAAGTTATTTATTATGGAGAAAAAAAACAGCAGGAAATTGAGAAGGAATGAGACACAGCTCTGTGACCTCAGCAGGTCTTGGGTTTTCTCTGGGTTTTTGTTTTTTTTTGTTGTTAAGGTTTATCCATGAATCATGTTCAGAGTACATAATGTGGATCAGAAGAATCAGACACGATCAGTGCACACAAATACCTTAATCATAATCCAGATCAGACACGCAGAGGTCAAAGGCAGAAGCATAACTAACAGGATTACAAAACAGAAGGAACTAGAAGTAAACTAGAACACTGTGTACAATCTGGTCCATTATTCACTATTCCCTACACCGCGAAAAAAATCTAGAACACTGTTATTAGAAACAGAAATGGTGATTGTGGTAAACGATTTTGTTCTTTACACAGGTTTGCTCATCACTTAGTCATGGTCCATCACATAAAAATGCACAAGGTTTCTTGGCATCTACATCAGCGATAAACAAATGTCTTAAAGTAGATTATTTTAGATTGTTGAGGCCTCAAGTGCAACGGCACCTCCGACAGTCCTAATAAAAATACACAGAATGGTATAAAGAAGTGAGATGTGACGCTGGGGCTGATTTCATTCTATCCCAGACTGTAGATTCATGCAGCCTATCAGTGACAGTTGTGTCAGGTGATTACTTTGCATGATATGCCCCGCAGATTTGACAGATCTCCATTTGGGCTGATAATTTTCAGCCCAATTCACTGACACGTCCATACCCAAACTTTTCTGCTTACCATATTTAGTATTTAGAAGCAAAACAACGTGATGCCAGTAGAGCATTGCGAACTTGAAACGCTTAAAACAGGGATGTCTAAGCTTGTCCAGGAAGGGCAGGTGTAGGTGTAGGTGCAGGTTTTCATTCTAATCAAGCAGGAGCCTGCCCTGGCTTAAAAAAAATATATGGCTGCAAGCAGCGATTAAGGGTCCAAGCACTTTCTGGCCTCACCCCTTAGGAAGACTAGAAACCATTAGGAACATCAGCGCTTGTTCCCATGAAGATATACTATATTTGGTGGCAATAAGTCAAGACGTTCTTGAGATATGGCATAACATCCTGCTAGGCGAGTCCATGATCAGATTTGCTTGTGCGTTACAGACAAACCATGCTGAATATTAAAAATTCAAGAAATATGTTTGGTTGTTTTTCGGCGTGGTCTGACAATGCAAATAAGAAGAAGCAAAAAAAAAAAACAACCTTTTTTGCTAAATTTAAAATGGCTGACTTCCTGTTTTGCAAATCAAAAAATTGTTACATCTAGAACAGTCAGCACATTCCAGGCAATCAACAGAATGAAGAATCATGATGTGATGTTTTAGGGGCTCAAAAGTTCTGAGCAGTTTTAGTCATTGTTGAGCTGTCGATAGATATCAGATTTCACGACTAATATCACAGCCACCTGAAACTGTGCACAACGTAAACTAATTTGATATCCAGACAATAGCAGAGAAACAGGACATGTTGGGCATCAGCTGTGCAAGCAAAATGCTTCTGAGGCTAAAGGAACCAGGTGTTTTTTCCCCCTCCAACAGTTTCAGAAGCACTTTGCTTGCACTTTTTCCAGAACTTTGTGTGCTACACTTAATTTTTACATATTTTATATGCTGCTATGGTACATTGCAGTACACTTCCTGGATTCATTTTCAGATCTCTATGTTTGGCCTCAACAGACTTTCCAGAAAAGACTTGCCTCTTGAAACATTACCTTTACGTATGGAAACTCTCAGGCTTGGGTAAAGGGTCTTGGTGACTTTGCAATGTACTTGTAGTGCGAACACTCAACTCATTATTCCATCTCTTTCCTCACAAAGGAATAGTGCTACAACAGAACTCTTTTAATTCTGTGATTATAATTCTGACTTTGTAGTTGTTGTGTTGGTAACACATCCAGTAAGTGCTTTGAGAGTGGAAAAGTCTGAGATCATGTCAAATGGTCAACATCTGGGAAAGACATTTGGGAAAAGAAAAAGGAAACACGCTAGGAAAAGACATGGCAGAAACAAACGAGTATTAATATGCAGATTAACGAGAACACTATATATATGATTGTTGCTATGGTAACATCTCAGAAAGCGTCTCATTTGTTATCAGATAGCCTATATTTTGGAATCTGTAACCTATATCAATGCTTGTTGTCATGGTTATACAGAGTCAGAGGCATTGATGTAGAGCTGTGATGTTTGAGGTTTCTCGATGTTGGAAAAATCACATCCTGCGAATCAGACATTAGAAATCTTACGACAGTTTTATAAAGTTTGTGTCATAATATCAGTCGTCAAACATATGCTAACCGGAGCATATGCAACAAAATTAGCATGTGACATCAACAATTATGGCGAGTATAATGATTTATTTTGTTATGGAAAATCTGTCTTGACATGTCAAGCTTATGATGGAGGGTTCTGGTAAAGTGTTAGCTAATACTTACCTAGTCTATAAGGAAACATTTTAATGTGCATTACTGAATACGTTGTTAGTGTAAATACAATTTCGTTTTTGTTTTTTTGGATAATTGATTAAACAAAAATAGCTATTGGTTGTCTTCCAACCCTACAGAATTTAGAAGTTTGAACGATTCTGCTCAGGAACACAAAGTTCCTTGATAAAGTTGCTGTATCAAAGTGCGGCTTGAACTTAGCTTATTAACTATTTAATGACTTCCACTGCATCAGTGTTAGAGGAGATCGACCCGCGTATGCGGATCATTATCAGCCAGGCTGCTCCTCAGCAGCTTTAAACGTGTTATTTACTCAGCCAATTACACCGCCGATGCTGTGTGTTTAAGTTGAGCGTATTGTTCTCCATTTGTCTCCTTAAAAGAAAAAGGGGGAAAAAATCTCCTTCAGACACCTTATTTGACCTGCATTGCAGTACTGTGTGGTTAAAATGGTTCTCTTGTTGGCTATCTTCAAATAAAACAATAAATGCATTATTAATACTTAACCCTTGTTGCCCCATTGACTCATGCATATTAAAATACCTAATATATCTTAAGCTGCAAATATACTTCAATTTCACTATGCGTATATGTATGCGTGCAGCTGCTTTATATGTATTAAAGGATTTACTCACTAGGGGGCAGGGTAGGGCCCGAACAGCCATGATCGGCACTGAAATATCTTCCTTGACCGTTTCTACAAATTTTGCACATCAACACTGCAAAACAGCGACAGTCAAGAAGGTTACTTCACTGTTTAGCTTGTGAAGATGGCAGAAACAGTGGCAGCGTCACCAGTGTAGATGGGATGTTAGGCCATTAAATCAATCTCATCACGAATGCGCAAAGTATGTTTCACTTTGTCTGGCGTCTTAGTACATCGCCCCACCATTTACGATGGCACGGCACCAGTATGATGCTGTAGGAGTCATACGGCAGCCATCTTGTGTACGCATAACGTAAGGAATAAGCCACGAGGCTTATTCAGCAACTTTCAGTAAAGAGGTGGTGTGATGTGTTACTGTCACCACCTGAAATTTCCTATAGCAACATGTCACGACGTGGTTTAGTACCCTTTCACCACAGCAACAACTGGCACTACTGTCAGAGCTGCTGTTATAGAAAACTTATCAGCAAAATTAATACACTAGCACTGTGGTATAAAGCAATATAACCATTATTGATAGAAATGACGCCTCTCGATGTCATATAAATCTGATTTTGTTTATGTTTGTTATGTACATTACATAAATTAGATGTTGGAAAGAACCATTTCGAGCACCGTTCCATTTTAAGACAAGTCATTCTGAGCCAAACATGAGATAAAGGTTTGTTTTTCAGGCAATAAACCCACCAGACAACCAGCGCTACATGCGAAATGTTTTCTCAGAGTCATTACTGTCTTTTGGCGAAGCTGCAGAATGCAGTATTATCTAATAAAAGGCAAAGCAGTAGGATATTCAAAACTCAGGCTGTGCATTATGAACAATAAACGCTAAAACCGGCAGAGCCGAGGGCGGGTGTGTGAAATGTAGTCACCATGAGCCGATAACTCGTCGTCTGCTGGGTGCAAAAATATCAGCAGGATCAGAAGATGACCCAACGTGTATCTTATCCGAATGCATGTACATGTCTTTACAGGAAAACATATGCTAACTATATACTCAGAAATTATGTAACTGTGTGGTAACCAAATTTAATGGCAGCTACCAGGTAAATTACTGGCAAATGCACTGACTGAACAAATCCCTGTGACATCTGAAGTAGAATTCAGTCAATTAGTGACAGAGAGAGTTAGTGCGCGGCATATCTCGACATATCTCGTTCATCATTTATGGTTATACATTGATGTATGCTATATTAATATATGGTATGATTATCAAATCATGAATTTTTCACACTCCGTGTTACATTATTAATATGTTATACTGTATATGAGCACATATAATGAAGACATGAGCATTCAAACCACACAGTTCCCATTATTAACACATCCTGCATGCCAGCTATGCTAGATTTATACTTTGGGTGCTGATTACTTAATCAAGAACGAATATAAGAGGCCTAAATCAGACCCTGTTAACTTCATCGCTTATTTGTGAAAGTGGGTGGGAGGGGGAGTAAATCTTGGACTTAATTAAAAGAAACTCGATTTACCGCTCTTATCTCCTGTAATCACGTTAACCAACAAGGGGTCGTGAAAGCTCATTAAGAGTATGGATTTTAATTAGTGGCCCTTTTGAACCTAGATAAATCACTGATGCTCCACAAGTTGCCATTAAACCTTTCATGGCTTTTGTTTATTTATTTTTAAAGTACCACTGAAGGTGTAATTTAACCCATTAACTATAATCTATGTTGAGTAATAAATTATGTTTTAATGAGCAAGAAATGAGTAAATTGTTCTAAGTGCATCTCTAAACCGGTATCCTTGTGCAGAATGCATGCAAGAAAGCATGAATATGCATGAATATGCAAATGGGAAATGTTGCCATGTCCTACGGCCATCCCGACTTCCCTCTTTCCCTTTTACTACACCCCTTAAGCTATGTGATTACCCAATGTGCATATATTATTGGTATGTAATAGAATATGGTATATACATTATTCAGCTTTAACAGTGTTAAATACAAATACAGACACGAATCGTCAAATTTTTCGACTGGTCGACAGTTGTGGTTGAACTCCAGATCCCCAAGCTTCCACTGGCCTTCTATGAGCTTCCCTTGGAAAAACCAGCAATCCCGGTTTTTGTAGTGTTTACAAAAAAGAAAAAATAACTCTTCAGTTTTAGACCACGCCCATTTCGGGTTTAAATGCGAATACAAATACAGCCCTAAACAGATACAGATACAAATAATAGCATTGCGTTACACCCCTAACGCAATCTAGTACAAAGTGGTTGGAGGCAATAAATGGGGACATAAGTAAACAAATGTAGCTATTTATAAAGGGTAAACACAGTTTAGAGTCCATAGTTAGTTACATGATTAACTCTGCCTATCTATGTTTCTTTCTGCAACTTGAAGTGGATCTTAAATCCAGCACTCTCAACTAACACCCATACTTTACATCAAGCCCTGACTCAGGAAAGAAAAATGGAGATGGGTAACAACATTAGCTGAGGAAAACAAACAGACACACACACACATGCATCATATTATGGCTTTTATAAAATCAGAGTTTGATAAACAGCATCTCTAACCAAAGCAAATAAGCGCTCATAACGGCATTGTGTTAACGCATATTGACCGCTGGATGCCCGTCATATACAAACCATCCAGGAAAAACTCATAAATCTGTGTTAAGTGAATCTGAGCAGCGACAGAGGCTCATGAATATCTGTGATCATGTTAGAAAATGTGTGTGTGTTTGTGTGTGTGTGTGTGTGTGGGGGGGGGGGGGGTGTGGTGCATCTCAAATCGACTTCTTCTGTATGGAGCACACTGAGAATTCAGCCACTTTGTAGGGAAGCTAGAGCTCAAAATAGAGGCGATAATTTGTGCACTGTGAAGCAAACCAAGAAAGAAAAAAAAAAAAAGAATTCAAGATGCAGTTGAGAGTTTTATTAGGTACATCTTGCGTATACCTCCATTTTGTGTAGATATCAGGTAAAACTCTGCTATAGGTCACTTTGTAGGTGTACAAGTACTGACTGAGATTTCAAAGGCACCATCATATAATTGTTAGCTACATAACAACTAATGACGTAGCTACTGATCACAGTGATATAATTAAGAATGTTATTTTAAAAAAAAAGCAATAAAAAAGTAGAGGTACACACAACTGTGCTATTGCTACTTAGGTTGTTCTACATGCGCCGCCCAATACTGTTTCTTAGCTACGCGATGCTGGTCCTAGCTAGAGCAATCCCCACCCACTATTATCTCCTAGCCTCTTTGCTACTCCAGTAATGCTTTTCCCAGTTATTGGCCTCGCAAATGTTCCACCCACTTTCCAGTCCCACTGTTCACTACTATCTCCTGGTTCCTATATTCCTATAGTTCTCCCCCACATATATACAGTATGTATACTACTTTCTCATAGACACACTATGCTCCACACACTATCATCGCCTAGCTGTAGTATTGCCGTACTGTTTTAATTGCAAAGGTCGCAGGTCCATTGCTGATTGCTGGTGAACCAAACAAAGTTCAGCAGTAGATTGCTTTGCAAATGCATGCAATGGCCTCCTGTGATCTTGATCAATTCATTAGCGAAACAGAGCAGCTTCCTTAATTATGATCTGAATTCCGATTAGCAAAACATCTGTTTTCCGTTTGATTTTACACTAACAAGAGCAACTCCCTTGACTCTGATTCCTTCGTGAGCGACATTAATTAGTGATGACAGATACAGTTGAACTAATTAAACTGACAGGCCTCTTGTGAATTGGGACGACATCATATGAAGTGTGTGCGCATGTGTTTTTAGCCAAGATGGATTAAGCAGAACAAAAGTACTAAGTTTACATTCGGAGCCATTCAGCCTGACTTTTCAGAAACTCTTAGCATGAAAGTGGATAAATGTGCATAAAGTCAGATCTAATGCGAGTCCACTATGCCGTTTAGAAAAACGAATGTGATAACGTACAAGCTGTCACACCCCAGTATTCCAGACAACAACTAACACTGATCGTTAGGGACTTACAGTGTGAAAATATTAAGCAAACACATATACATATTCATAATTATACCATGGCACTGTTGAATTGTTGATGTAGTTCCAGCTCTAAGTGCCACCATGGGAAAGTTTGTATTTTACCACTTCTCAGTAACATCAATCTGCTTTTTATGTCTTATTACCTTCAAGAGAAAAAAGAGAAAACCAATATTCATCATATACTATATTTCAATATTATATAAGGCTTTCACACAAAAAAAGCTAAACACATTAGTCTCAGTTTTTAATAATGATAAAATAAAAAAACAGCTGCCAGGATAGTACATATAGTACAACACAGCTATATTCTTCCTCTTGCTAAAATATAACCAAGATCATTTTTTGCTTTAGAAGTGGTGGTTAAAAAAAAGGAAATAAATGTTGTGGAGCGTGACATTGCGTTTGCACATCCGTGTGTCACGGGTCTTGGAGAGTGAATGCCTTCCCAGATTTACAGGATTGATTCTTATGGGCACGAAAAGGCACTTTGTTTTTTATGAGGGCCTCCTAATGAAACTACAACAGTCCCTCTATCTGTTATGAGAACTGAGGCCTGGGGAAGGGATAAGTCACTTTGAGTATTGTTTAAATTCACTGTGTGACATCGTGTAAGGATGTTGTTTTGAAGCTTTTATAAGCTCTGTGGCCCAGATTTTGGGGATCTGACATCATTTCATATAGAGTCAACTGAAAATAAGCAAATATGAAACTATACCATAAATTATTCACTCAGAGTATATTTAGATTTTATGGGAACTCTGTATAGCTATAACGTGCCTGTAGGGAATGCACACAGAGCGTGTCATTTATTAAGGCAAATCATTATCAAAGTCTGCAGCAGGGGTCAGAGCACAAGCAGTCAGCAAGAAACCTGGTTAATCGTAATCAAAACAGGCAAGGGTCGAAGCAAGGAAGAACAACTAGTAGCAATGAAACAGGAAACACAGGCTCAGAAACAGGACATTAACCATATATGAGACTTTGCAAAGAGACAGAAGAACATAAAGGTATAAATAGACAAACTAAACAATGGAAGAACTCAGAACAGGTGTACACATTAGGTAACAGACCAAGGACTGGACCAAAACGAAAGGACATTGCAAAGTAAACAACTCGAAAACGGAGCATGAAAGCATCACTCTGCGGGAAGTCATGACTGAGTTAGACGTATATTTGTCAGCTGAATTCCAATAAGTCAACATCTAGTTTACTTACTATCTGGGACACAGCATACAGAATAAGATTTATAAGCTTATATTCAATAAATTAATCTTAGTGATAATATTTAACACAGCACAATCTAAGTCAAAATAATGAGATACTGTGGCTCAGGGCTTCTTAAGAAATATAACTAGTGAGGGGAAAAATCTGATTTTGAAGTTATAGTCATCTCCACAATTAATATTACATTAAGCCCTCTATGGAGAGAATAACGGCGCCAAGCTTCTTCCTGTAATGTCTAATAAAGTTGGAGACACTTGTGTCTTTTACTCCTCCATGTGAAGTATTTTTAAACTTCAAATCTTGAGACTGAAATCTTTGCATTGCAAATTAGATTTTATGTCTTGCACCCACTTCTGTGTTGACAAGGCGTTGGATACCTTGTTGAATGATCCATCTACAGCCAAGTCATAACCTCCTGGCAGAGACAGCCTAGTTTTAGACTAAAATAAGATTTTACAGTGGGTTTGACACACATAGTGTGTTATTAAAGTGTCAGGCCATCACAAGCCACCAGAGCAGCTTCAATAGTCACTGGCATTACTTTTACAAGTTTCTGGAACTGTATTGGAGTTTCTTCCAAAGCATATTCCCTCAGTTGGTGATTTGGCTGAAGATGGTTCTCTAATGTTGTCCAACACATCGCTCCAAAATCTCTCATAGGGTCATTTAGGTTGAGATCTGGTGAATGTGAAGGCCGTAGCATAATCCTCATCAAAACATTCAGTGACCCTTTGTGTTCTATGGATGACCTGTTTCATCATAGGATAAAAGTGATCAGTCTGAAGAACCGCAGTGTTGATTTGCAGAGGAAAAATAAATGCACCCTTTAATTTTTCACTGCATAAGGTGGACAAAAAAAATTCTTCAGCAGAAACTCCTTGACAAAATCTTCCTGAGAGTCTTCACTTTCTATTTTCGTTTGGCCACTATTTGTGCCCGGTTAACAATTACTAATTCTACAGGGTTTTTTTTTTTCCACACTAGTGTCTCCTGGTTTTCCCTGATTTCTCTTCTTCGAGTCTTCTCTGAGGCGCCGTGATACATTTACATTTATTCATTTGGCAGCACTTTTAATCCCCAGGAAATTACAAGTGAAGCCGAATCCGTTCTGTGTGCAGAACTGAATTCCAGCAGTGGCTCTCTGCTAACAACCTTCCAGTCACTAGCAGAGAACCTTAACCCTCAGCTGCACATTGTTGCCATGTAGCAAAATACTGTAAATGTGGATATTTTTAGCATTTAATGCAAATCTATTCTCGGACTAAGTACATAGATGAAACACTTGACTTCCCACAAACCTCCTCTTTTCCAAACTTAACTTTGAACACTGAGAGCCTCCAAATACAGGACAAATACATCAATATGCATTGATGAACAGTGTTGGCATATGGAAATGTACCCCAAAATACCCCCTAAAAATGGATTTTTTTTAAATGTCTAAGTCATTAGGAGTTATCAAACTCAAAATAAATTCTTTTTCGCATGAGAATATCATAATGTGTGCAGTAGAGGGTTAAATGCTGACCTGTGTTATGTGAAAAACTTTCAGTTTTGCTCTTGCTGAATTAACTAATCTCTCACGTGAATAGGATTTTGTGTATGTAAGCTTATCAGGTCAGCGGTGTGGTCTGAGGAAGAGAATTGGATTTAGTTGTATATTAAATAACCCTGGCCAATACCACGAGTGCTGACATGCTGCTACATTTTTCTTTTGTCACTTACACACACCTTCATGCACACGCGCACACACGCACACATTCTTTCACACTTTTTTTTTTATTTTGTTCTGCTTCTGCACTATAAAAAAAAATCCAAGGCTGTAAAACTGTCCAGATAAAAACGTGCTCTTAGTTTATCACAGCTAGAAAAGCTTTAAACGAGCTGAATAAATGGCATTTGGGTTTATTTAGAAAAGTTTAAATGTGCGAAAGTCTGAAGGAAATTTCGCTTATTTAACTTTATGTGCATATATGAAATGTAGTCATTCACTGGGACATAAGAAGTGTAAGAAGCTTCTTTCTTTAGTTCTACACTAGACCTACAAGTGCGTAGCTAACAAGTAAGAGAAGCACAGAGCCACCAGTTTCAATGACTCACCTCAAAAGACATGAAGCTGTGTGTAAATGTTTTTGCGGGACAAACCAACTAAAAACAACAGACAACCTAAAGGGTAGAATTATTCAGTCCCCTTCAAATGTATAGGAACGGCCATGTTCTAAGATGCTTAACACTTGTTAAATATCAGGAAATGAAAGCTGAAACTCTATCATCTCATATTCATCTTTGGATCTCAAACCCAAATGTCTTCAGTGTATAGCAAAAACAAAAGAACTGGCCTTGCTGTTCCAATACCTTCGGAGTATTATAAATTCATTTGTCCAACACCCATATGACCTACTATCATGGTTCTCCTATGGCAATAAACGTCTTTGGACAATGCAGCAGAAGTGCAAGGCCTAAATAATTAGATTAATGTATATTTAGTTCTTTTATTATCAGAGCCGTATAAAACATCAAATCTGCTGACTGATTCATTTTCACTGGCACGTTTTAAAGTGTAATAAAACTAAGAACATTTCTGCATTTGGTCCCACATTTTATCATCCCTAATAAAAATTGTAAGGCTTTAAAAGTTTCAGTCTGGAAACAGAATGCGTCACTAGCGAAATGCTTTTGACATTGAGGTAAACTCATGCAATTGATGCCAATGTCTTCAATCTGAGCTTCTCAGTGTAGCAGATGCAGCCATGATTTGAGTTAAAGTGTAATTAATTTCTAAATTTCAACAAAAACCTCAAAACAAATGAAAGATTCCTAATAATCATACATTTGAGTAAATATGAATGTAGTTTGGTGTTTAATGCAGCACATATTGTAACCTCATACTCCAAAATTATTGGCACCTTTCATGGACAATGAGCAAAAATTAACATTAAGATCCCATATTGTGAATTTACAGTAAATTATAGGAATCTGGCTTTTCCTGAAGAATTATGGGATCGATCCTCATTTGTGTCGATGCTGAGCTGGCATAAATTTACAAGTGATGGTATGAGGAACAGTTATATAGCATTATAGTTACAGAAAATTATAGTTAGATTCACTTGTCATTTTTACTTATATTATGTATTTTTACTGTTACTGGCAACTTAATTGACTTTTTTTTATAGTATGGTGATGTTAAGTGCTTGTTTTTCCAATTGCTAGTTTTTTCAGACTGAGTACAAGTAGGAGTACATTTTTTTGGTACTTGTCGATACCAAATTGAGTAATCTTGTCACACATGGAGGGTGGAGATGGATGCAAGTGGAGTAAAAGGCTTAATTAATAAAGGCAGGCAGACAAATCCAAAAACAAAGAGCAATCGTGTAGTCAAAGAGAGGCACAGGGTCAGGTGATCAGCAAACAGGTGTAACTAGGCATAGGCGGGAAACATGAGAATGAAACATGAGAATGAGACCAGATCAAAACCAAGAAGCATGGACACTACACCAAAGGCTCAGTAGTGTACAGGCAGTAAAACACTGATACAATAACTTCACAATGTTACAGTGAAACACAAGGGTATAAAAAGACAAACTAATCAAGGGCAAACCACGAACAGGTGATAACGATGATGACACAATAGGAACACAGCCAATAACAAGACAAGAGAGAAGACGGAAACCACACATGGCTATGTAAACAAAGTTACGTCAACCCGGAAGAGCGCTGTCACTCTACGGGTAGCTTAAACGCACTGAGCACTCCGAAACTCACCACGAGGGGGAAACTCCCAGACAAAGTCCCCCCCAAGGGCACTTCTCTTGAAGCGGCGATAAATACTCCCCCTATTTATCTACACTTAACCTAAGGTCCCGAGGTAGGCATCGCCTATCGTATGTTCTTCTTCTAGAAGAGCTGGGACTCAGACATGGGGCATACTGGCAGGAAGCAGGCAGGGGTTCAGCTATGGGCTCACCGGGGTCAGGAGGCCAGGCTAGGACAGGCTTGCCAGGGTCAAGAGGCAGGGCTAGGACAGGCTTGCCAGGGTCAAGAGACAGGGCTAGGACATGCTCGCAAGGGTCAGTTGGCAGGGCTAGGACAGGCTTGCCAGTGTTACTGGGCAGGAACCAGGCTTGGGAGGCTGTACCGTCAGTCTCAGGCGTGAGCTGTTCTTGGAAGGCCTTGCCGCCGGCCTCAGACTGGAGCGTGTGAGACTGTCTCGTCAGCCTCAGATGTGAGCGGGTCATGGGAGGCCACTTTGTCAGCTTCTAGCAGGAGCAGGTCATAGGAGGCCACGCTGTGGGCCTCTGGCATGAACAGGCCTGGGGAGTCCATGCCATCGGCGTCAAACTGGAGCAGAACTTGGGAGGCATCATCGTCTGCCTCAAACTGGAACAGAACTTGGGAGGCCATATCGTTGGCCTCATCCTGGAGCTTGGCATGGGAGGCCATCTTGTCGGCCTCAGGCATGATCAAGGAGGCTGCCCTGTCGGCCTCTTGAAGGAACTCTGCAGGAGAGACCGCCCTGTTGGCTTCTGGTTGGAGCTCGGTTGGAGACTTTGCTTCCTTCTTGTCTCCAGCGCCACCTCCTGGCAGGCTGGACTGGTGAGCCAGGGCTTATATTACATAGAATCATGTGGTATTGGATGTTGGTACCAGAGCATTTTTTATGAACACGAATATGAGCAAATGAGTGTGGTATCAGAACAATAAGAATACCAGAATCAGTTTTGATGCATCACTACACAGTGCAATCAGTAGGAACAGCATTGATGGTAATGGAGCCCTAAAAGCCCTTCCCCATGCTTAGAGAGGATGGAGAGAATAAGACAGCGACTTAAAGCCTCATTTGTGGTATCAGGTCAAAGAATTGAGTCGAAACTGGAAAAATCTCTTCATGGAAAACCAGAATGGTCGTTTTGACCTGAACCTGATAGAAGTGCTCTAGCGTCAATCTCCAAGGGAGTGGAAACATCACACCGCGATGAATAAAAATCGAATCCCAATGAGCATGCGCTCCCTCTATCTCCGACCGCTCCATTAACTTTCATGATGGTTGAGTCCATCATACAGTGCCTTCTTCAGCCGTCGCAGTTTAATTTATGATCTGGAGTGCACCGCTGACATAACCTGAAGCCACTCTTCCTCACTTGCACTCATTGAAACAGGCCTGAGCATCGTAATATTGATACAACACTGATGTGTAACATAAAACGGAAAGGGTAGCCCACGGGTGGGAATGCGGCAATTTTTAGAGATCGTATAACTGCTGTGAAAATAGTGATGGAGGACTAAACAAAGTCAAGTCAAGTTTTATCGTCGTTCCATCCATCATCACTCGTATAAAGATACAACAGTGGCTTGGAACACACCATACCACATGTAAAGGTGGAAAGATGGAGAAGTTTCTGTATTACAGCACTGGATAGAGATGAGTGAAGCAGCGGAGTAAAGTGCGGTATTTTTATTTAGACTTTTTATTTAGGTCAGAGGTCAGATCACAGGCTAACATGATAATCTAAGGCCAGGATTAGGCTGAAACAGAAGTATTCAGAACACAATACTGATAGCTGTATTCAGTCCATGATACATTTTAATGATGCATGTTTTAAGAGAATCATGTTTAAATACTTAACTATGGAGCTACTGCAGTGACATGGTGGATATACAGTATTTAATAAGGCATGGCCATGGTACATTGAGGCCACGAGGTGAAAATTTGTGGCCATGACATGACAAAGTCATGTCCATGAATCATGTAACTTGAGCCCACAAACTATTATGTTGTGGAATACCATACTTAATATGTGACCTCCAGGTAATTAGTTGGCAGGAATAGGTGAAAAAGTCTGTTCACTTTGAGAAATTCACATGTATCCCTGTCACAATGCCAGTGACTCCAGTATGTCTTCATTCCAAGATTGAAGGGCAATGTTATCAATCATCTCCATGTCTAGGTTTGTGTGGTCACAATGATCTAATACTACTGTCTTACTCATTTTAAAATACAATTGTGGCCATGAGTTAAGCATTTTGTGGCCGCAAGATAGATCTCAATAAACAATAATTTGTGGCTACAAGAAACATATCTCGTGACTTGATTTATTGGTTTGGAGCTTTGGTTCTTTGGTTACCGAATGCAGGTAAAACCAGAACAGATCAAAAGTAACCAAAAATGACAATGAACTTGAAAACAAATCTGGAAGCAGAAAATAGGAAGGAGACAAGGAGACTGGATTTCAGAAACAAGTCTTCAACTAGGGACTGGGATACCAAGAGACAATAATGTAAAAACTATGATACATTGAAACTAGAACCAAGCACTGGCAACTGGGAAACACTGAGACTAGAACTAGCAAATAGGAACTATGTGTAGAATTAGACACTAGAAATGAGAAACAACGAAACAAGGGAGCTAGGAAATGAGGAGTACTAGGAATAAAGAAATAGGAATCAATGAGCCTAGAGCTAGACACTAGGACTTGGGGGACCGATTGATTACAACAAGAATTGAGAAACCAGGATGTGAGTAGTGTAATCCTAGGAATAAGGAACTAGGAAACAAAGGGTCTAGAGATAGACAGCAAAGGCTAGGATACCAGTAGACTTTAACAAGAATCAATAAACTAGAAAGTGAGGAGTTTAGTACTAGGAATATGGAATTTGAAAAACAAGGGGTCAAGAGCTAGACACTAGGACCTAGAATACCAGTAGACTACAACAAGAATCAAGAAACTACGAAGGAGTCTAATACTAGGAATAAGGAACTAGGAAACACAAGGTCTAGACCTAGATATTAGAAACTAGAATACCTGGAGACTACAACAATAATCGAGAAACTAGGAAATGAGATGTCATGAATATGAATATGGAACTAGGAAACATGGGGTTTGGAGCTAGACACTAGGACCTTGGATACCAGTAGCCGACAACAAGAATCAAGAAACTAGGAAGGAGTCCTAATACTAGGAATAAGGAACTAGGAAACAAGGGGTCTAGAGCTAGGCAAGGAAACTAATGTACTTAACAACTAGAAATGCTGTAATACTTGCAAATACTGTCAGCTCTGGAATTATTGGCCCCCTTGACGTGGACTATTAGTGGAACTTGGCAGTAATGGATAGCATGCATGAGCTTAACTACAAAGTGTTTTTGTAAGTAGTGCCATTTTCCAAGTATTGTTGTTTCAAAAACATTTTGTGATGTCTGCCTTGAGAGAATAACAACATTGAATCTCTTCCTGAAAAATCTAACAAGGTTAGAGATACTTGTAGAGGAACTTGGTCTCTTCTTCCATGCAGAACATTTCAGCTTCTTTTGATTCAAAGCTATGTGTATGTGGATTGTCCTCTTAATTTCAAATGACAGATTTTCAGGGTTTTTTGGGGGGCTTATGTCCAGAGACTGAGATGGTATGGGAAAGCATTGATTTTTTTTGTGTCCTGCAGCCATTTCTATGACCCTATGTAGGTATATGTAGGTTTGTGGGCTCATCATTTTCTTACAACCTCTATCATGAAGAAGGCTAGGACCATCAATGATCCACCATTCGTTCTTCACTACTTCCTTGTCTGGCCAAATCCCAAATGCTCCCTATAGCTGTGCAAGACGTCGGTTATGAATTTGGAGTTTCCACACCATCCTCTGACATTTAACCCTGATAATAAGTGCCTCTGCAAAGGTTAAACAAATTCCAAGCCTCATCACATTGTCTGCAGATTTATAACAAAAACACTGCCTCACTTTCTACTCTCAGTATTCTGCTGCCGCTGTTCTCTTAAACCATTACGATTCCAGTTACAGACATGTGTCGAGATGAATATCTGAAGTGAATTGGCTCAACTTTATTAATCCCGAAGTGACAAACAATTGCACATATTGATTATCTTCATCTAATCAGTCTAGAAAACATCTATAATAAAAATTGACAGGTGCATTCATCTTAGAGTGACTTTTTATTTATAGCTTACTAGGAAAAGATTCAGATTCATTTATTAAAATGGCTGAAAAAATGAGTTTATAATTAATGCAGCAAGTGCAAAATATGTGAGTTAATCACCAGGAGCTATTTTTTTTCACCTTGTGTATTTTGTCACATTTGTGTGCCTAATTAAGATCTTTAAATGTTAAGGTATCTTTGAGGTGCCTAATTAAGACATTACTGCAGTGTTTTTATTTAATATCTGCTTAGATTCAATATCGTGAGGAAGATTAAGAACAGCACAGATGTGTTATATATTTTATATCTTCTCCCTTAGGCCTCCTGTTTTTTTCTTTCATTTCTTTATTTAATTTTCTTTACTTCTATATATTAAGGTTCTTCTTCTAATTAAATTCTTTTTTTAAAAAAACTTTTCTATTAATCTAAAATTAAACCACATTAATTACCACAAATTAAATTACAATATGTTACGAAATAACGATAATAACGATAATCAACTCAGATAAGTGGGTGTAAATAATAAACTCATCATTCAGCCTCATTGAAGGATTCTGCCAATAAACCAACCAAAGGGAAAAAAAATTTATTAAATGGATACTTCAGTTGTAATAGATTTTCTGCTTGAAATGCTGATGGAACTTCTCCGCTCCTCTTTTATACATCCACTCCTACAGACGTGCGTAACTTTTTCTTTTCTAAGATTTGCTTTTATCGTTTTTCATTTGGAGAGCGCCTCCTGACTTTCTTCACTCTCATTTCACCGATGCGGCAAAGATGGACGATCAGCAGAGACGAAGCAAAGCTCTCTGATGATGTTGCTCATCAAGGTATCTGAATGATCGTCTTTGTTCACAGCTTGATTAGTTTCTGACTACAGAAAGCACTGAGGCACCGCGTGGACGCTTTAATCTCTGAATGCACTGTGGAACTTCTCTAGATATATGTGACACATGAACTGCTTCAGAAAGACAAGGAGAAAAAAAAACGTAGAGAATGCTGTGGCGCAACAAGTTAATTGTAGAACCCTAAATGGTTTTTCAGTTTTTCCACTAAAAGGTATAGAACCCAACAACCCTTTTATGCAAAACCCTTTTTAGGAATCTAGTACTCTTACTCTCATTAAATTCATGGTTTCCTGCTTTACACTATGAGCCAATCAAGACCACCACTTTTTTTTTTACACCTTTTCCTTGGGGAGCATCTGACTTACAGGATTAGTCATAATAGGTCTGTAAGTGCCATAATGACCCCCTCTTGACCTACTGTCCTTCATGTGCTTCATTAAAAGACCATAAAAGCTCCTCATTCCATTGATGACTTGTCAATGGAGATTCAATTATTCCCCTCCTTGACTCATGATTCATCATTGACTGCTGCTGATTGGCCGTCCCTGTTCTCTTAATGCTCTTACGCCATTCACCGTTTCTCATTTGTCGTTCTCTTGAACAGAGCTGAACCAGAAATGATCATGATCTAGAAATGTCCAGCTCAGTAAGATCATTTATTAAAATTCAGAATGTCCGGTTTGATGATTGTACCTCCCAGTATTAGAGTTTCCAGTATGTGTCATGGTACGAGCTCCTGGGAGAGCTTTTGCTTCGTTTTCTCTCTTTTTTTTTTTTCTTTCCTTTTTTACACGAAGCAGCTAGGGTTAGAGGCCTCACTTATTAGCTCAGATATGGTAGAAAGGGTCAGGGGCAGTTGTAACCCTCTGGCTATACAGAAAGCATAGGTTTTGAACTGACTAGGAATCAGACCCTGGTCTTGGCAGCTAAGAAGTGCCTTTGTTCTCCTTAAGAGGAAAGTATCACTGCTAATCAATCCAAACGTCTTCTGTCTGATCACCGTTATTCCTATCCTGATGGGCGTGGTAGCTTCCAGGATGACTCCGTCGCCATCAACAGGCCACAAGGGCTCACTTAAGGATGAATATGATGCTATGGCCTTCACATTCATCAGATCTCAACCCAACTGAACACCTTTGGGAGATTTTGGAGCAACATGTTAGACAGCTACAGTGCTCAAGAACCACCATTGTCAAAACACCAACACCATTCTTTGGGAAGAATGGCTTTCAGCACTCAGTTCAAGAGACCTGTCAAATCGATGCCATTTAAGTTTTTATGGTGGCTTGTGGTGGCCCAAATCCTTGCTAAGACACTTTATATTGAAAACCGAGTTATGCAAATTTCACCTTAACTTTTGTCAAACTTGCGTTTGGGACCTGGCCCATTTTCAGTTTTTTTTTGTCAACCCTATGTGTTTGTGATCATTTCCAGCTTGCAACAGAAAAATGAATTATTTTCCCCCTTTTTGACGTTTGACACTTCCTGCCAGGCTGGATTACTTTCGAGGCGGCTGACGGATCGATCCTGACACTTCTGCCTGATAAATGGGGTGTGATGTGACGAGCATGCTGACTTCTTTTTTCTTTTCTGAGGTTTATTTATCGATCGCCGAGGCCTGTTTTCAAAGCATCCGCTCGTACCGATATCCAGGTGAAAGGAAATTAAAGTGCAGAGAGCGTGTAAATTTGAAGCTGACATATGATAAAAGCAGGCGATTTGATTCGATTGTAGTGTTAAAGTTTAAAGCATCTAGACTTACGTCCTCGTTTGGCTGAAGGTCAAATTTCTCCTTTCACCGCATGTCATTCTGCATGAAAAATTCATGACTCCCCTTCAAATGACCTTGACCTTATGTTATGCAGAGGCACGGACTTTAAATCACGATCGTCTTTTCCATTATGAAGAGCCCGTATCACCCCGTCTGTTAAAAATCCGGAGCAGGCATCTTGTAAAATTCATTCACCCATCTCAAATCCTCTAATAAAATGTGCAGTGATTTATTAACCATCGAGACCTTGGCCCGTTAAGATCGCTCTCTTGTGCTATTATCATTTACGAACTTCAGATCGAGTTCAGCCGGGGGGAGGTGGGGGGGTTTATCAGAACTGCACCAGGAGAAAAGTTGGATAAAGATGAGTCAAAGTCCACGTTCGGCCATTGAATGGAATCTTCAGGGGGCAGTTTTGCAGACAAATCCTCTGAATGAACATGACGGTGTCTCTCTGCTGATAATTTGCTTCAGTCAAAGACTACATTTAATCTATTTCAGGCCCCTGGCACTGCAAAGCTTTGAGCTATAGCCAGTTAGCTATAGCCATGTCTGCTGAGAATTCATTAGCATGGCGCTAAATCCTGAACTGCTAGAGGATCGGATGAGTAAAAAAGGTGAAATTAACTCAGCCCGAACTGCATCAAGCTTACTGTTAGAGACGCTAGGGAGCTTTCAAGTGGCACAATAATTAAATGGTTTGGAGTGGACAAGCTTGGGGATAGGAAAAAAAGGGAACATAGCCACTGGAAATTACAGCCCATTTATTCCAAGCACACTACCTCATCCCTGAGAGCTACAGTCAGTTCTTGGTAGTGCACTCAAGACTTTTGGACCCTAGTGTATGTCAGAGTGACTAAAAGTCACTGTGAAGCTCCTGCCCTCCATTAAGAGAGAAGAGCTGCGCATGATGCAAGCGAAGAGAAAGCTTTGTTCCTCAGAAAAGCTGGATGAGGAAAATATTTGGCCAGAGCCGAACCGATGACTTTGTGATTCGCCGTTTTGTGTCCTAGTTTTGTATTACATTTACAAATATGTATGTCAAGTAAAGGGAAAAGACATTGTTCTTCACAATAACCAACACTCATGTTTCAGATAAATCACTTAAAATTAAAAAAACGTACAAAATCTATAGCACTAACCACTCCACTTAAAATAAATTACAATATTTCACAAATCCTCTTATTTTTGCATTAATGTGTGAATCCGTTTAATACCTCATGCTTAAAGCATCCTTTACCACAAATCATCGTCCATTATAGGTTATGAAAAATGTACATTCTCATTCAATATTCATTCATATAGCTTCAACAATTATCACCCCTAAGAAACAGGAAGTTGCATCATTCGAATTTTTTGAAGATCAAAAGAAGAAATGTTCTGAAATCAGGAAATTGGCAGAAAAAAATGGTCTCAATCCAAAGGCCTGAGGTTTAAACCTTTAATCTGTTTAAATTACGCCTGTCAGATTAATCTCGGAAATCAACGTTGTGGTTTTCAAAATATTTTTGCTTCTACACTGGATCTCCTCATATCCATAGCACGGGTTTGTGGGAAATTCGCACTTTATTGGCGAGGCAGAAGATAAATAATGCCTGGGCCTACTGCATGAATATTATTCCAGAATCACGACGAGGGCTTATTTTATTAATCTCCCTAGTGAGAGTTCAGTTGATAATTTAAGCTCATTTAATCCAAAAGGAATAGCGGGACAAAGCCGGATCACGGGTGTGTAAATAATAGCGCCGGCTTTAGATTACTCCTATTTGTCAACGTCACTGTGTCCTCTGTGCCGCTCTCACGTTCCTGCACACACCTAAGCGCCTGCGATTTCTACAATCAATTTGTCAATAGATTGCGTTTGGAATTCATAACGCACAGATTCATAGCACACACATCGTGCCAGGGCCGTAATTCATCTACAGAACAATTACAGTGCAATATGGAGAGGGTTCGATAATAAATCTTTATGCAGATTATAATGAAAAAGAGAGCAGAAGTGGTTTTTTTGAGGTCGCTGATGAGTTTCAATAGGAGCCAATGAGAATCCTCGAGTCTGTGCTGCTTCGTTTAGTGTACGCTGAGTGCGTAATGATGATTTTACAGTTCGTAAATTTAAGTTCGCGGCTGTGATCTTGTTTTTTTACGACATATGCAGCTTTTTTGCAGTGATCTTAGCCTGCGGGATACGGACCTGAAAATGATTCTCTCATAACAATACCTTAAACCTTACTTCATTCATATACTTTGGATATACTGTATACTATGGCTATGTGCCCCTTTTTTTAATGTAGTGTTGTTTCAATCCACACGTCTTTACATATTTTAATTCGAATAGAACTACCAGGAATTTGAAAATATCTGCCTTAAAATTTGTGCCTGATGTAGAAATGTTGTGCATGGAGAAGATACTTATAAGTCATATTATAGAACTTAATATACCGCAGCACTATTGAATCCTCTAATCTGATTGGTCGTTTCTGTAGCAACAGCTAATTCACAGGGACTTGTATTTTGTATACTCTTCTAATAACGAGCATGTTGTTATTTAACAACAACTAACACACTTAATTGTTGATACGGTGAATTTTTCTATAAGGAGACTTAACATTTATGGAAGGAGTCTCCAGTGTCAGCACTGGAGACGGTGTAATGTAACTGTGAATGGATAAAAAAACATATCATATCATTAATAAAACGCTTCAAGAAGGGGTGTTATCGGAAAATGATCAACTTCAGGGTGGTAAGAGCAACACCGCTTCATCACATCAATCCATCACTGGTTAATTTCCTATAACTGCACACACCGAGGTGTTTGATTCTGTATGTATTTACTTTGAATGAGAAGAATTTTTAAATATGTTCAATACAATTACTGTGAACATCAAACATCGTTTGACACGCAATGCACGTTTTGATAGAAATACCCCACAGCTTGTCTGCGTGTGTGTGTGTGTGTGTGTGTGTGTGTGTGTGTGTAAGTGTGTGTGAGATAATGAGTCATGGCAGGCTTATTTGTGTGAATATCGCTGACGTTGATGGATGGAGTTGTCCTGTTCTCATGCTGGACATTGGAGAAGGTGAAATATGTCCAGCAGTCTTCAGCCATGCATCACTGTGACTGGAATAGTTCATATGATTGACCACTTTACGTGACTGGTTTCTTTTAGCCTCTGCCTAATATGCTTGGGTAGTGCGGATTATCTAATCTCATCTAATGAGAGTTCACAAAAGCCAACTCGTATGAAAATTTAAGGATGGCCATGCCATTTCACGCTCGTATGGACTCCAGTGAAAATTCAAATGCTCTGAGTTGTTCATTTTTTTCCCCCCATGACTTGTAGTTAATTGTCACATAAGAGGTCTGATATCATTACATCCAATCACTGCTGAGTATGGGTTTAGAGTAATCATGCTGAACACTAGGTCAGACCTTTGCATCGATATTAGCAGAAACTGTGTTCAATCTTTCGATTTATGTTTACTGAAACTGACGAATTTCTTTATGGACAATTATGGAAACCATCTTCAGTGAATCATCTATATTCACGGAAAATCTTATTTTCTTCTCCATTCATGTGTTGAATTACTCCATCACCTTATGGGGAAAACATGTAGAGTCGTTCTGTCTACATTTACAGAATCAACATCGGCCCAATACGTTTGAGTTTAAAAACATAACTGATATAAATGGGCAAAATGCAAGTAGCTATATCTATAATTTCATTAAATTTACCAAAATTCTTTACTCAAGTAAAAGTTAAGTTAATTACTCAACTAAACGATTCTTCAAAGTATGAAAGGCACTGTGAATGAAAGATTTCCAAAAGATCAATGTGCTTCAATTTCAAATCACACAATGATTTTAAGTTTCTGATGCTAAATTAGATCCCCAAGGAACCAAGAACAGTAAGAAAACAACAGCTTTATTGCTAATCTCCCATGATAGGTAGCATGATAATAACTCCGGTTGAATGCTAATTGCTAGCTGTCGCAACACGAAATGCTGTGATAAAATTTTAGATCGAGTCCTTGAAGCCATCTGAGGGCAAAAAATCAACTTCACAGACATGATTATAGAGAAATGTAGTGAGTAAACGTCCATAGTATTGAAAGTATTGAAAGAAAACCGAAGTTTAAAAAAACAAACAGACTTAAGTACAGTTATAAAGTAATTGGAGGTATATAATGTATGTATATAACTAACGTAGCACAATTTTTTTTTTTTTTGGGTAAAATTTGGAGGAAATGTAACGTTTGTCCATATCATGCTGGAGATACGGTCCCTCCTCATCACGGCTGCTCTGGAAGCCATATTAGGACGAGCTCATGGTGTCAGTCAGTGTTAGCTGGAGGAAAATAGTAGGCATGGGAACATGCTACATGGGAAACTTACTTGCATATTTGTGTTGCTGTTTGGGAAAATTTGTCATACTGTATGTTGCTTGGGTTAAATTTTGGCAACTAGGGAAAAAAAATGCGCAGAAACATTTTGGCGAAAATGATTTTGCCTATAACAGATGTCAACTATAACAGATGGCTAAAATTATTTTGCCTATAACAGATGTCACCGTAAATATAGTTCACTAAAAAACAATTAAAAAAAAAAAAATTTTCCTTTTTTTTTTTTTTTTTTTTAACTTTACAACTTGCCTTGTCGATCTTCCTGCAAAGATCGTGTTGCCTAAGCAGCTAGTCTGAGAGTTTTAGAAACACACAAAACTCATAAAGCTATAGTTCTCAGAACAACACGTAGTAGAAAATGTCAATATTTCACCATGTGAAGGGTTTTCCCAGGCTGCCACACATACGTAAACTTTTCAGTCTTTCCATGTACAGACTTCTGCTGAACAAAACACATCATATCATCCATCATATCCATCACATGACATTTCATAGATTTTCTGCAAACATCATATATATATATATATATATATATATATATATATATATATATATATATATAATTATTTGTCTGGGATTTTCAATAAATCCATCAAATTGAACAGTTAAACATTGTTGTTATGACAGAAATAATCAGGACACAAATGTAGTATAGCTGCCAATAAAGTCCTAAAGAAGATTGAGTTTATCTAAAATTATTAACAGTATTCTTAGCAAATATCTAGTAAAATACAGTATATAAGGCTGGATGGATGCTTTGCTTGACTTTACAAACCAATGATTTTTACTTTCACCTGTTTTACAGAGATTATACTGTGTGTGTGTGTGTGTGTGTGTGTATATATATATAAACATGTTTTGATCAATATGTGTTTCATGCTTTCATGCTCTGAATCATACTGAGTTTGATACAAGAGCTGCATCACTTTTTTTTTTTAATTATAATCTTTCTGAAGCAGTTCATCTGTCACATGCATCTGGTGAAGTCACACAGTGCCTTCAGAGATTAAAGCATCCTCCTGACGCTCCAACACTTTCTGTAGTCAGAAACTAATCAAGCTGTGAACAAAGACAATCGTTCAGACACCTTGATGAGCAATAACATCGGAGCGATCCGCTTCATCTCCGCTGATCGTCCATCTTTGCTTAGTGAAGGAAGTCAGGAAGCGCTTTCCAAGCAACGAATGATAAAAGCAAATCCTCGAGAAGAAAGAAGCGTGGATAAAGAAGTACTTTAGTAACATTTTTTTTTTTTTTTTTACTGATGAGGCCATCGAGGTTAGATTTTTACAGCACTCCTGGTATTAAAGTTTATTTTAAAATACCTACCCCGAAGTCCAAAGTTGATTGTTTTACTTCATCCTAAAGTGTTTTATTCCTCTTATACCCTTTTATGGTTTACCTTTTTTTTTTCACGTCATACACGTCATACTTTTTATCAGTTTACACTGTCATTATATTTGATGTCGTGGAACGTCGGCAAGACAAGCTAGTCCCTTACCAGCCTCTCTTTTTTCTCTCTCTCTCTCTCGGAGACAAAAAGAAAATTAAAAAGCAGTTTGTTAAGTTGCAAAGAAAACGCAAACTCCTCTGTCCTGAAGATTTTCCCATATTTGTTGCGAAGCGCTGACACTGGAGACTCCTTCCCTAAAGGCTAAATAAACAAACAAGTGTCACTCGTTATGATTAAAGCATAAATAACACACTAGAGTGAATGCATTAATATAAACCTTAATATAAACTACTGTCACCAATCTGAATTTTTCCGACCAATCAGAATCGAGGATTTGACAGCTCTCGGGTAATAGAGGAATATTAAAATAGTGATATAAACAATATGGATGGAAATTGTATGGAATGTATGGAAATATATGGAAATGAATGCACAAAAGCCTTTCCCATATTTCTTACTGGGAATCTTACTGTTGGGGTGTGTGTGTGTGTGTGTGTGTGTGTGTGCAGGTGGAGTGTAAATATGGAGCCTGTGAATCATGTTGGAGAGGGAAAAAAACAATCTAAATGAATAAAACCCTGCATCGACTTTCCTTTTTTTCCTCTCCAGCCATCCTCTCTCCATCCATCCAGGTCAGCAGAGCGAGCTACGGCCGCTGCGTAAGTCCTGACCCAGCAGCCGAGAATGTTGAGATTAGCGGCCCTGGGCCAAACAGGCCTGATGAATTCTCTCATGAAAACGGAGAGGCGGGGGGAGGGGGATAGATGGAGAAGAAAACAGGGCAGATTGTGATGGATGACAGGGTCTTAGAGTCGTTCTTCACGGGCGTCTTTCCAACAGCTGGGCTACCTATGGTTACGGCCTCCGTAGGACACCGATTTTTCTTTTTCAGCATGCAATAGTCTTAAAACGTCAGTGGCGCTGAGATCTAAAACCTCCCCCTCGGGCGTACGGTAATTAAACGAATTTATCACGATTGCCAATCAGAGGGCTCAGAAGGAGGGCACGCTTTCTCGTTACACACCATTATACGTAACAGCTATTACTTTGTTTGGAATTTAATTTTCCCCAAGGTGTGGAGAAAGAGAGAGAGAGAGAGAGTGTACACAGGTAATAACAGGGTGAAATTACCTTGGCCCAAATTGATCAGTGTACCAAGCTTGCTGTTGGAGAGGTTAAGCAGCTCTCAGCTGTCGCAATAATTAAATACAGCTCGGGGACGCAAATAAGGGAACACGCGGCGCATTGATTCCAAACGCAATACAGTGTCCAACAAACCTCATCCTGGTACAAATGTACAAATTTACTCAAGTCACCTAATCCAAGAATGTCGTACGACTCGAATTTGATCCTCCTTATTCTTTATACCACAGTGCTGTTGAATTCTCCAATCTGATTGGTCAGAAGGTGATTCATTTTCTCAAAGCTGTTTGAAATCCTTCCCCAAATGAAATCTCTCTAAATATTAGATTTTCTTCTTTTTTTTTTCTATTCAGCTTAATCACACTGTCGCACTATATTCGAACAGTAACACATCACAGGCTTAGTACACATAGTGTTAATTGTTGCTTGTTATCGACCAACAACTATGGCGATAAGTAAACAATTATGGCGTTTAAGCAATGACAGCTGTAGGGATGGCTACGGCAACCAGAACTAAATCATGCCGTAGCCATGGAAACCAAAGTTCCTAAGGAACATATAAAGAACAGAGTGTTTGACATTAGTTCAATTTTTTTTTTTTTTTGATATACTATGTGTTTTATTCCTTATGTAATTTAGCAAGCGCAGATTTATAAGTAACCTGATGCAGTCCAAATGCCAGTTTGTCATGTTCTGCCATTTCTTACTGCAGTGTCGAGCGTTTTTTTTTTTTTTTTGCATCTCTATTCCTCAGGTAAGTAGAGGATTATGGGTGCTAAACGCTCTGAAAAGCCTGAAGGCTTGCACCTTATCTCCTCTCACAAGCGATGACAGAAGGCAGCGATGCAGCAGATTGTTTTTAATTGCCTCTTCAACTCCCGTCTCAGCAAATTAAATTTTAAAAAAAATAAATTATTTAAAAAAATAAGAAGAAAAAGACACAGAAAAAAAAAAACACAGTGCCCTCATCAGAATGTGTTGAATGTGTACGTTGCTGGCGGACAACTCCCTCTCACACTCGTCACCGAAAGGCCCAGGGGTGGTATACACTACTCGTAGTGTGTGTTGCAGCTTGACAAAGCACACTTAATGGCCCCCTTGTTCCATTGAGCTCGATGAACATTCGGCTTTTGTCCTCTGAAGGCTTCCATAAGGGCAAGAGCTGGATCGGATCCATAATTCAATTCGCCTTGGTTCAGCGCTCATACATAAAAAGGTGAGTGGGAGGTGTGGATGAGAGAAAGAGAGAGAGAGAGAGAGAGAGGGAGCAAAAACATTGCTTTGGCATAGTCAAGAAAACGACAATGATCCCTCAGGAAGGTCAACAACTTCAGACAACGTGGTGATTAAAATGGAACCCAAAATATTTCTATTTGTAAACTTTTTTTATTGATTTGATTATTTACACCTATCCTAACACACATCTTTTTTTTTTTAGCAGCAATATTGTAATAAAAGTGAAACAAAGCTGTTAAATATTTATATTTATACTTATAAATGATTGACAGCTCGGTGTCTATAATAAGCTCGGTTCACTAACGTACCTCAGCGAAGGCTTTTCTGATCGAGTGAGAAATTTTTCATCATATTTGCTAATGATTCGATTTTAAAAATGATCAAAATGTTCCTACATTTGCTATCAACTCTGTTACCTCCCATTTGGCAGACTCTCCAGATAAACTTTTTCTAAGAGAAAAAAAATGGAGTAACTCTTTTTACCAGACGCCAAAAAGTGTTATTGTATCGGGCATGCCCATGTTCAAGCACTGAATTTATTTGTGATGTCACACTCCACAGTAGTAGTTAATGGTTCATATTAAAGTAGACACTCAGGGCTTTAAGAATTTGCAGTTTTTCATAAGTATTTCTTTTTTTACCTAGCCTACTAGGTTTAAATTTTTTCATTTTATTGTGGCAGTTGTATACGGTGTTTTACTATCAACAAAAAAAAAAAATCTTTAGTCGTGCTGTCTGTTTTATCTCTGCACCAGCTGCTAAACATAGTGTCATGATACTCTACACACAGAAACCCAACAGTGTCCTGACTAATCTTGTAGTAGACTTGTGGCAATATAATAATTTATTTATACAGATTGAAAATGTATAATAAGTCGATTTTGTTTATATGAAGAAACTCATTGGTGTGGTTTTTGTGACAGTCAGAGGTAAAGCTGTTAAGCCGTTAAAGTTTTCCACCTTGGAAAGGCTTCAAGATGGAGAACGTTGCATTTTTTTTTTTTGGCTTTCTGACAGGAAGTGAAGGTATGATTCTTTATAGCCACTACAACACGTGATGACGAGAACTAACTTGTTTCGGACATGTTCCGCAACATTCGATTTGGCTATAAAGCGCAACGTGTCGTTGTTTGATATAGAAACAAAATGTAATTGTTGGAAAATTTCTGTGGTATAAAAGGAGTAATAAAAAAAAAAACTTTAGGAGATGCTGTTATTGGAAAGTAAACTTCAGGGTATTACCAGGAACTCTGCTTTGCATCGGACCATGTCGCACCGCCCTGTCATTGATTATTTTCCAATAACGGTGTGCCAACAAGTTTTATTCTCTCCTAATGTAAAATAATGTATTCGTTCATTAAGAAATTTTGAGGAAGTGACATCCTTCTCTTGGGAGGAATTCAACTGTAGAAAGGAAGTAAGTGTTCCAGACTTGTTTTGCCTTATTTATAATTAATTTTTCTGTAATAGAGATGAGAATCATTAGGAAAGGCATTTATACTTGAAGGAGTCAGTATATGTACATTGTTTTAGTTGTACATAACTATTTTTTAAAAAATGTACCTGCATGATTTTATGTAGAAGCATAAACGCACAGTGCTTACCTAAAATGATTGACAGGTGAGATCAGATTTAATGAAAATATGAAGAATGTACTGAATGTAGTATGTGTAAATAAAAAGTAAACACACATCTAATGAAATGACAAAGAAAATTGCTTCTGATTATAGATTAAAAAGAAAAAGTACATATCAAGTTTATGATAGAAAAAGAATGGTATAATTGCATTATAAGTTCCATTTTTTGTAAACATATTATAAACATTACCCTTTTGCTACTGAGAAATATTTTGAAAATAATATCGTAAAAACACAATGCCAGATGAAATGAAAAACAGTTCTCTGTTGGAATTTAGTAGTAGGAGTACTGGCGCACTTGAGTTTTCAAGTTGACCCATACCTTAGCAAGTGCTCTTATATCTCTATTCATCAATAGATCTTTTTTTAGCACTTCTGCGACCGGAGAACAATCCTCTATCTCTCTAACAGGCCTGAATTGAATTCACATTGCCGACGTAGCTTTAGTTATCTTATCAAATGATTAAAACTCCCAGCCTGCCTACAGTGTCATTTCAGTTCTGATCTATGGGGGATTCTGCACCGTAAATCCATTTAGCTCCAAAGAATCTGTGGCTATATTTTGGAGATCTAGCAGGATGATATTTCAGGGTATCGTTTCTGCATGGTCCTAAAGTATTTTGTAATTTAAATAATAGAATGCACTGTAACATTACAGTTGGAGAATTGCTGGTTTTATGATATTAGCTCCTATCATCCATGATAATTAAGCTAGAGAAATTGAAACGCTGTTGGATTTCCCCTAAAAAAAAAAAAAAAAACCCACTCACAATAATATACTTCATAAAGTAGTTGATTAGCCATGATGTCTCATCCGATAATCTTTTCAGTAAATAAAAACATCCCCGTATCTTGCTTCAAATGACATTCTTAAGCTCTCTGTAATCTCATTTTTTAATAATGTCTAGCAGAGTCTGTCTGAATGAATTTAGGTCCGTATTCAGAGTTGAGTAACGCACAGATGTAACTACAGTGTCTCAGTTACACTCGTTTTTGGTTTCGACGCTTCTACTCAAACGCAACGTCAGAAGCATAAACTACACACACCTCATTTTAACGCTAATCTTAATGGATGTGCAGAAAATCATCTCAGGTACGTGCGTAACCTGACTCTGAATACGAGGAACTTTCCCTGTTTAAATATTGATGTCCCTTTTGAACTAAAGTAACCATTAGTGAATACAGCTTTTAAGTATACAGTGCGTAAGTATTCTCGTTGTGTGCTAACAAAAACACTGACCCCGCCCCTCAATATTGTTACCCTGTAAAGCTTTGTTCATGTTTAAAAATCACAATAAGTCACGATGTGTCCTAAACCGCATCACAAGTCTGACTGACCTTACTGATACGGTTTAAGGCAGATATTTCTGGTGAGATAGACTTTCATTACTTTTAGCTACATTAGCTACATTAGCCTCGTAGCTCCAGCGCAAACTTTGAACAAAAAACGTTTTGTTGTAAGTGGAAAATTGCGTAAATTCGATTTTTCCTCAAACTCTTCAATTAATGACCTATATTATTATCGACTTGAGAAAGATGGCCTTCACATAAAGTGCGACATAAACAGATGAAACTGGATCTCAGGCTTTGTTAGTTAATTTTGCGCTTAAATTTCTTTTTATTTTTTTTTATCTATTTATCTTGCACTCAAATTGCTCTACACGCCCATGTTTACTTTTTTTTCCCTGGCCTACCTCCCACTTCCCCACTCTAACAGCCTGAGGATAAGAGTGGAGGTTGAAATATTGCTCAGGTTCACCCCATCCATCACCCATAAGGCCTGGCGTGTGAAATACAGGCCAGGCTCCTCCAACAATGAGGCCTATCTTGTATGTTAGACCCCTCGCTCGGGTATTTATCACCTCCGAGTCCGCACAAAGCCTGATTCATGGGCCGATCCTGCTGATAAAAATGTGCTGACTGCATCTCAGGGCTTGCTGCTCAGGACTTGCTCTCTTCCATCAGCTCTTTCTTTCTCCTTCTGTTTCCCAGCCTCTTCCCTACTCAGTCCCCAATAACATGCCCAAAAATAGATTCTGTCTTTAGGGCTTTTTCAACCTCTGTTTCGACCTGGCTACCTCCTAAAGCACTTTCTCCCGCAGGACGCATGCAGAAAAAGCTCATAGGGCTCAACTAGAACAAACTGTTCAAATGGTCTTCTTTAGCTACACAGGGGGTCAGTGACTGTCCAAGTGATTTTGATTCAGGGTAAAAGCAGGAAATCAACCATAACATCACGGTAGCTCTTTTTTTTTTGTTGTTGCTAGCTACAATCCTGCACTCCGTTTATTTGATTTTTTTTTAACTTCTTGGCTCTACTCCTGTTCATTATCCAGACAATCTGTGGCAGACTCTATTAGCTCAGCGCACAGCTGCTGGTCACTGTTAGCTAGCACTAATGTGCCAACGTTTCCTTGCCAGCTTCCATAAATGTCCCTGTAAAAAAAAGGCATAAAAATAAAATAAATAACATCCCACATCACTGGATAACAGTTTCTAATAAGAAAGAATGTCTGTAAATTGTTCTAGCTCTATATCCTGGGGCTGAAGCGGGACCTGAAGACAGTAAATGATATGTTAATGTTGTTGGCATAAATGTTAGCAAGATGGACCAATGTTATTTTCGCTGTTTTGGGACATGTGACAACATGTGATTGTCTTTCTATAGTATTCAAATATACAGAAAACAAACTTTAAAAACAAATTAGCTTTAAACAAACGTAAAACCAATGTACAGGTATCTCATCTTTTCAGAGTCCATGACTCTAGTTAAAAGTGGTAACGTGAACTGCCCTTATGGAAGAAAACATGACCAATTCACAGTCTTATTTATTGCCATAAACTAATCATTAACGATTAAGCATTAAAAGGTAACTGTTAGTAAATATTAGCTGCTTATACAGATCTTTGTAAGCAAGGAATTGTATGAAACTGGACCTTTTTGCGTCAACGGCAATATTTCAGAACCTTCAGATCCTACAAAAAAAATGCAATACGGCATCCCACAAGGTTCAGTTTGAGGGCCACTTCGATTCTCCGTTTACAGGGACATGAAATTAGTTCAACAAACATAATGTTGGATTTCAGTTCTATGACAAAGATTATACAATTGTAGACAATTATACTTCTCGGGTTATTATGCAAATTAGAAAACCGCGACTATAGTTTTGAGAGAGCGCAAGCTACAGCTAAGAACCTGAGTGTAACCATAGATGTTTGTGTATCATGAATAATGTCTCGTTGAGAAACATGGCCAGAAAAAGACCGATGCTCACTCAACATGGTGCTGAGAGACAAGGAAAAGAACGTCAAAGCTCATCAACTCTGAGACTGGAAAAAAGATTTTCTGACATAATGCTCAAATTTGGTGTCGTGAATGTCGAGAACGTGTAATAGCTCAGGATCTATATAGGTCTACTTAATAATGCATTTAATGAATAGATTCCTAGTCAACTAATTAGCGATTAAAGCTTGTGTCATTAATATGCCTTAAGTTTGATTTTTACCTCCTTTATCTTTTATACAAGGTCAGGTTATCTCTCATCTTGCCATTTATCATTTATGCTTTTCTTTAAAGGGCTGCTCTCTGTTACAGTAGATTTCACTATGAGGGTTGGTGTTACTTCATGCTCTACATGTGCCTCATCAATATCCTTCCCCCACATTGAGGGCAACATACAGCTGACAGCGGACGTCAGAATTTTGTGCGCTTTGCGGCTGCGACTCTATTGTATTGATTTAATGATTGATATGCTGGCGAGAAAAAAGGGACGCCGTGACTGACGGCGGGGACGAGCAAAGGTCTACGGTTTCTCTGGATAGCCTTGTCCTTGATTTAGACGAATTAATATCTGGAGGGCAATAACTCTCAGCGGCCTCTCTGACCCTGGGGCTCCACGCTGGATTGAGAGGTGGAACATCCGGCTTATATTTTAGCTGTGATTGATGGTAGTTAAAAACTAATGGGAGAAGATGGTAACTGGGGCGTCTAGCATCACTGTCTGGGCCTGAAGCTTGATGTTTCAACTGTTTTATTGGTTAAGTAAGGAACATGACAGGTGCTCACATCAACAGATACACTGTAACATATGGAATATGAATATGGAATTAATAAGTACATGAAAAAATGTTAATGATTGTAAAGCATGTCAGTTATTAGGATATTTTGGAAATGCAGGATGGCAAAATAATGGGGGGAAAAAAGCCAAATGAAATTTTCTTGCTGCTTGAGGTAAATGCTTTAGTTACAGATACTGTATGTCCCCCATCAATGCCCCACCCCCCATCCCCGCCCCCCCCACACACACACATCTATATTGTACTGTATATGCAATATTGTTCCTTCATACAGAAATATGTTGGAGCGCAATAATTTATTGTGGAATTTACAGAAATTCTTTACACTGTAGTGTTTGTAATAAAGCTCACAATTCAGCTGGAGAGAAATGCAAGAACTGTTTTCTACAAACACACACAGGGAAGTAGAAAAGCCAGGATTAACTGCACTAATGAGGCAAACACTGGCTTTTTGTACATGCATGAAAACAGGGACGCGTGCTAATAAACTGGCATGCGCTTATGTGCAATATCTCATATATTATAGAATTAATCTGGGAACTCTGCAATATATACAATATATTTGTAATTTATTGTATGTTCCCTTTTTGCTGTGTGGTTGCTGTTTACTATATTTACAACAATTTCCATGCAATTATCTGTGTGTGTGTGTGTGTGTGTGTGTGTATCCCGAAAGCCACTCAAAAATAAATTCAAAAGGATCTAGAACCCTAAAGTGCTAGGTAAAACAGCAGAATGTTTCACCATTTCACTTTTATCTCAAGAACCCTTGACAAACCATTAAAAAACCCTTCATGTAAAGTGTTACGTATCTGTCTGTCTCTCTCTCTCTCTTTCTCTCTCCACAGACAGATAGAGAGATAAAGGATTCTTTTAAAGTAGAACAGTGTTCATCTACCAGAGAGGGGCCAGGTAGAACTTCTAAATGAAGCTAAGAACCTTTAAATGTCCAAAGAACCTGTGAGGAACCCATTTTTGTTTATCTATCTATCTATCTGTCTGTCTTACTAAGGGGTACAGGCTTTTCTGTCAGTCCAGTGATATTACATGCTGAATGAGTAGAATGATGCATCATTTAAAATGTCATTGGTGCTTATTCATAATGTTCTTTAATGATGTCAGAGATCCTCTGTATATTCGCCTCTGAAAGAGGAAAAAAAACAGAAGAAAAAAAAAAAAATGACCGTGCTCCAAACTGACTCCCACCCTGGTGGCCTACAGCACAATATCACACTTATTAAAGAAAGAAATGTTGAACTGTTTCGAAACTTTCGCCGTACCCTGACTTCTGGCCCCCGTGGTTTTTTCGGGTCTGTGGTGAGTTTAATTTCTTCTTTGCGCTTTGATGAGTCTCCCTCGGCGAGGAAGCCTTCTCGGGCTCTGTGCTGAACTCTTTGTGAACGTGCTGTGTGGTGAATAATTGACTGGAGGTCTGATCGAGTCCCCGTGGCAGCTGGTCCGCCAGACGCCATGCCACGATCGCGCTACATCACTCCACGTCATGCAGGCGATACCCACTAGCTGTCAATAAGCGCCTTTTTTATGATTGGCATGACCTGATTAAAAGAGAAGCCGGTTTTGGTGCGGTTGAGTTCGAACGTATCTTCTTGCAGAATGAATGAATCTGCTGCTACTGTACCAAAAAAGAAGAAAAGACATGTAACAAGCAACATGATTTAGCTTCCATTCTGCTATGAAGCTCACAGTCTGTGGTCTGCTTTCTCTCTCTACAAGGCTATGTTTTGAGCAAAAATGAACTCGGCTTCTTTTTTTTTCCTGAGAAGGCTTTTCTCTTGGGCTGCTTGCATTAATTTTGTGATTATTCTTTGTAATACGTCCTTGGGCTTTGGAAGGCCTCTATAAATATAAATTTATTATTAGGAATTATTATTTTATGGATCATAGCCCCAAGGAACTGCATGTGAAACCGTGGCCCAACAAACGAATTCTTTATATCGGAGCATGTTCTATTGATTTTGCTTTAAAGCAAATTATTTAGAGCCAGTCGCAAACATTCGTGCTTTCTGCTCATGTCATACAATTACCTGTGTAGGTGTGTTTCAATAACGTTTAGGAATCGTCCGAAAATGTTAACGCAGAGGTGATGACATTGCTAACAAGAAAGATATATATGCGCATGTTAGTGTATGTTGGTTGACGATGGCAAGCCATATTTAAGGTCAAAATTTGTAAATGTTACGGTTATTGTAACTGTAAATGCTAGCATCAGTGTTAATGAGATTTGTTGTGCGTTATTTTAATACGCAAAAGAGCGCTTAACAAATTTACATTTGTTCATTTGGTCATTTTCATTTGGCCAAGTCCCACCCACCAGCTACCAACTGGGGAAGGTGGACCTAACACCTTCCTCCATGTCTTTTCAAACTGCTGCATCACAGGACAGCGTAGCATACTTGGAGGAAAGCGCTATCTGCCCTTTTCTGCATACATGAGCTCACAGATCCTCACGGTTAGTGGCTAGTGTCAATAGGATTGACAGGGAAAAGAGAGTATGCACCTCCCACCCAGAGAACACAGCCAATTTTGCTTCCTTGAACCCTGGCCATAGATGGTCCTGGCATTAATAACTGGTTTTTAAAATATGTCTCACTTTACTTACAGCTTACATACGCTACTTATCCATTTTTTTTATAACTATTTTATAAGATGTGTAATAGTTTATCATGACAGTTGTTAAAAAAAAATTAATTTATGCATGATGATGCATGATACAGACATTATAACATAACATAATTTCCAAATTTTATTTCCCAATTTTCTCATTCAAAGTTTGCCTAAATACAAACAGCACTTGTGTACGATGGAGAACTTTATTTCCGAGCCGACACAACTTTTCACCTCAAGTAGCACCTCCTCTCTACTTTGGAGTATTTCAGCATGCTCTCAGCAAAATGTGAGGTTCACACATAGTCTCCCAGTTATTGCCTGGCTCGCTGTTCAGCTCCACAGAGAGTCTCAGCCATATTTCACTCCCAATTAGAACTCGGACCATTAAGTTCTCATGGACGCTACTTGGCACAGCAGGTTGTTTCAAGAGTCCCATCGCTAGGAGCTATGTTATGCGGCTGAGTGTTTTATGAGGCTACACCAGCTCAAGACTTGACTAACTTACAAGATTGGAGTGTCTTATTTGATGCCAATTGTGATTTGACCCCCTGAACATTGAACGTATGCTTCTATTAAGGTTTTGTGTCAAAGATCTGAAGGCAAGAGCCCATCTTGCATCAAGTGACCTTTTCAGAGAAGTGCAAAGTTATTATGTCATTGGAGTTTGAAAAAGAGGGAACTCTCTGGGTCCAGACACTATGAATAAAATTATACTTTTCCTTGGTGAAAATTGCACGTCCTCATTGACAGGCCCATTGTAATTTGTTCATTGAAGGCTTAAATGCGTGAGATTTCTTCGGAGACCTTTCACATGCAGATTTAAATTGCAGATGAAACTTTTGGAAGTGATTTCGATTACGCGGACTCTCTCATATTCCTGGAGAAGCTCGTTTTAATCAGCCGATTATCTGAGCCGGGTCTCGGGTAACGTGAAACAAGATACGGCTGCCAAGTCTTTCTGGGGATCAAGGGGGAATTGTCTGCCACGACAAAGTGGCTGTGGTTTTGCGGCCTGTCCGAGTTAGTGGGGTGATTAATCTATTGGCATGGAGTGGGTGATTGAGAGAGGAAAAGTGAGAGGGAGGGAAAAGCGAGAGGGAAAAGTGGAGGTCGCATCTTCTCCTAATGCAGTGAAGTTAAATGGGATAGTTCGCACTTAAACCCCAGACTATAATCTGCACACCTTTACCAGTAATGTTTGGACCTTGTGGCCTTCAAATGGTATTTCATCAGGCTGCACTGACATTTGCAATGAAGTGTGACAGGAAGTGAGTGGATTTGGTGGAATTTACATTTCAAACACTTGATCTTGGGTATTACCTGCATTTTTTCTTTACTATATTATCTGCCATACTTCTGGTTTCCACATGCCTTTTTGGTTCATTTATAGATATTTCTCTTTTGCTTCTTGATTAACTTTAATACCCATTTTTGCTTTATTGTGCTAATGTTTTAAATCAGACACAATAAAAAGCGTTAGCATGTCATAGGAAAATAATAACCTACAGTTATGTGATGTTAGTTCTCAAAACCTTTTAAGAATTGCTAGCCAAATTAGTATTATTTGTTGCTTAATGACAACAAATGAAATCTAAGATTGCCTTAGCATTACGCAATGCAAATGTTGGTCCGCTTTTACTAATCGCTAGCTACTTTAGAACCTTTCACCAATACAGACTAGTGGTGGAAAGCTAAAAGCTTTTTATTCATTAGCAGCTACATTAGTGTTGAACTGTTCAAAGTTTGGAAATAAACAGCTGGTCTGAGGCAGGAGAAGGCTAGCCCAGAGATGAAAGGTTTTCGGTAATCTTCTCTAAATGTCTGGCTTTCCAGTGACATTAACATTTTATTCATCACTAGATACTGTCAAGGCGTGTTGACGTTGAAGTATTTTCAAATTTGGGAAATGGGCAGTGAGGAAAAGAACAGCTAGAGACGAGAGATATCGGCTAATCCGACTTGTGGCCCTGGCACATCATCACAAGGGCTAATTCTGTTAGATCCTGCCTCAACCGGGACTCTCTAAGTGCCATGTGTCTTTATCCATGCTGTATCATTCGCAGTCATGTTCCTCACACACTGCAGACTCTCAATTAACTCGTCCCCAGACTGCATTCTCGTGTGCATTAGAGGACTGCTGAGTGTGATGGGTCAGGAAAGATTATCTGTGATTTAGTCTCCCTTCCCACATCGCTGTGTTTTTAAAGATGATTTTGTCTTCTTTTTTTTTTTTTTTTTTTTTTAACACAGGCCAGTCACAATCTCTTCTCCATTTGTATTCACTTTAGTGTTTCCTCTGATGCTGAGGACGGCATGAAGAATGAAATTGAGACACATAAGAGAACGGGATCAATAATAATTGGGCTCTGTTTCTAAAACAGTGGAGATGGAGTGTCTCTTCTGCTCCCACCCAGTGTGTCCCATTTATAACACACCTAGTTGGGAAGATTCTTAAGGAGTTGTTTTAGAGGTGTGTGAGCATAGTGATCTATTATCACACAGACTCTTTGTAGGAAGTAAACCAATGTGCTTTAGTAAGCAATAAACCCCAGTTTTGATATAGTTACAGTGCATATAATGTATTTCTCTCTCTTACACACACGTGCGCACACACTTTTTTTTTTTTTTTTACAGAATTGAATTCTAATATCCCCTTACATGTCTTACACACACACACACACACATTCTGAGCATGGATTAAACATATTGATCTATTATTCCGGGGATGCAAATCAGACAATGCAGCATCTAAAGAGCACAAATGATATTAAAGCCGAGAAAATGAAAAGGTCAACACAGAACAGAACAAGGCCTGAGGCAAAGACAATTTTTTTAAAAAAAAAAAAAACCATTTTATACTTGTGCCAATTTCCAAATGAAATATGAATACAGGTCCAGTGAAAATGTACTTTTAGCAATATATTACTTCCTCAGAAAAGCAGTGCTTCTCTTTTGGGTAAACAATGTAAAACATATTGTAGGTGTTCAGTGCTGCATTTCTGATTATGATCTTGAACCACCCACGTATAATATTAAGGATAGAACATATGCATAGAAAATCAGAAATTTATCTTCAGCTGAATGTTTACTTGACTGAAAACCAAGGACGTGTCTTGTGGAAGGTCATATAAGCCATTTATTTTCACTCATATTGTACAAGATCCTCTTCTGTACAACACAAGATCATAAAGAATGACATTTGTCTCAGATGTATATATATATAGATAGATAGATAGATAGATAGATAGATGGATGAAGGGAAATTCTTAAAAGAAGGTGCTTTTGTTTCTGTTCTAGACCATTACCCTAATGTGTTCACCTGTTCCGTGTTAAGGCTTCAATAGTTTGTCTATGTATACCCTGCTGTTTCTGTTCCTTGCTTGTATCGGCTTGTTCTCTCTTGGTTTTTAAACCTCACCTGTTTTTCCTATTTCCGAGTGCAGTGTTTTCCTTGTGTAACACTGTCTGCCTGTGTTTCCCCCCCCCCCCCCATCATGGACTCTGCTAATGAACTTATTATTTGCAGTAATAAATGTCATACTGGGTTTACACACTTGTGCTATGTGCTATTGTTTCTGTTCTAGTCCTGTCTCCACCCTATCCTGTCACATGTGGATTATCCTAATGTGTTCACCTGTTCCGTGTTAAGCCCTTAAATTAGTTTGTCTATGTCTACCCAACTGTTCTGTTCCTTGTCCCTGAGTCTTATTTTATCATTTCTGTATTGTTAAGTTGCAAGCTTCGTTTTCTGTTTTACTTCCTGGTTTTTGTCTCTTGTTTTCTCTGAATGTGTATATGGACTTTGATCATGATATTTGTATTTGTCCTAACAAATATAACCCTGATTTTCCAGTTATTCTTATTAATAGCTATTCTATTTTTTTTTGGACATCACTTCCCATTTTTAATGAGTATCATTGGCAGTGTGACAGTTCAATTATTTCATTATGGAAATTGAATAATACAGTATATTATCTATATAAAACGATAACTTCAACAAACAATAACACTTTCAGACTTTGGGCCAAGAATCACTGATAACATCACTTACATTGTTCAGGGGATGTTTATACCCTGAAGCCTCATAAAGCTTTATTACCTCAACTTCACATTCTTGTAGTATTTGTAGTGTATTTCTAGCATATCTCTTCCAACTACTATAAATAATTAAAAACAGCATACTGTTTCCTGATGGCTTGGAGCCACACTGTTGGTAATCAAATGACATTTTTATTTTAGTTTACTGTTATATTACAATTTTTCTCATTTGCTTGAACACATCTGTCCATTCAGAAGTTCCTTTTGCAAAACAGTTCACACACAGGCCTAAACCGGAAGTCACTGTCCTAATTGGCACATTTTGTTTGCAAAATGCTCTAACACTCACAAAACATTAAAAACATGCAACAAAAGCAATTATTTCCATCAAACACGTCAAATTGTGCTCAAATGAATATATTCCTTCAATCAATCATTACACAATGGACAACAAACTACAGCTATCAGTATGAACCTGTTCAATCATCATTTGTGCTGTATGCCTGTGCCATTTGTTGAATTTTACATAAACATAGTGTGTGCCAAAAAAAGGCAAGCAAGCATATCACAGCAGGAACAGTATTCTTTTCTCCAAAGGTGATTTTACCAGAGATAACAAACCCACTGCACTCTGCACTTTTTAATTATTTTTTTAGATGCTCTGTTGAAATATTGTACAAAAGATTTTCCAAGAAGGAGTCCGTCCCTGGCAGTCCTCTGCACCTATTGCCAGGCAACCAGCATTCACTGCCTCCAGGAGGGACATCTGGTCATATGGTCGGTCATCATACACCTTCCATCTCCAAGCAGAGAAGAACTCGTCAATCGGGTACAGAAAAGGAGAGTACGCAGGGAGAAATTGCATCAGCATACAGGGGTGTGCTGCAAACCATTCTTTCACAGGGCAAGAGTAGTGGAAGGCAACATTGTCCCAATTGATAGCATACAGAGTCATGTCAGGCCTCAACAGTCTTTCATTCAATGCATGCCGAAATATGATGAGGTGCTCTGTATTGTATGGGCTGACAGTTGGTATGTAGCAAAGGACACCATAATTGAAGATGACAGCACACACGGTGATATTGGCGCCCCTCTGCCATGGCCTCTTTTTACAAATACATACCTTTGGCCTCTTTGATCCATGCTTTCACATAACAACTCAAAAGTGGCATCTGTTATAGATGGATAACAACTGAGTGCTGATTGAATAATTGTGCAAAGGTGTTTCAGGCAGGTGCATTGGAGAATCATAATTATGCGAGTAATTGCTATTAGCTCTTCTTTTGCTCGACACAATTAATCCAATAGAGCATTTGGTCCTTGGATGAGATGTGGGCTAACAGTTTCTAAAAAGGGTGTGAAAAATGTTTGAAACCAATGAAAAAGTGTTAACATATTTGCGAGAAAACACTTTTGCTGTGCTAAGATGATGATGATGATGATGATGTGTGTGTGTGTGTGCTATCATTGCAAAATCACCAACGTTCAAGGCAGAACTGGAAGAATAAAGAACAAAGCTAGCTATAATATTCCATCAGGAAGCACAATCCGAGCGCGTACGAGAGATGAAATCCTGACAGAGATCTCAAAAACGGAGACAGATATCGATGTGTCCTTGGGTTACCCCTAAGTGCTGACTATCGTTTTGCCACTTTGGGTCCAGGTCTCGGAGTATTGCCAGATATCCAGGCGGATGTTTTGCTCCGGGTGAAAGCTGATCCCTCGCTTTTCTCATCCCTAAAAAGAGACATTCAAAGCTGTTAAGCTTTTAACCCTGCTGTTCTGTTCATTTACTCAGCAATGGATATCCCATTGACCCAGGCCTCAATTATCTCCATGATAATTAGTGATATACACAGTACTGATGGAAAATGGAGACCCAAAAGACCTTCTCATGCTTGGGGATCATCCTCATGAGGGGGGGGGGTGTTAATAAGAGATAGAGGGAATGGGACAGCCATAAAGGTCCATGTTGGGGAAGAAAATATTGTCTTGCTCTGCTTTTAGTTGAATTTTAAAATAGGTCATCTTGACCCAAAGTAAACATGAGGGTTTAAACTGCTCTTGGAGTGTGCCATATGGAGTACCTGTCCACGCTCGATGTTCCTCCTGTGTCAGGAATTTAATATTAAGCTGCCTGCTGGCTGTTTACCAGATGGTGCCGTGAAAACCCTCGCAACGAGCGGCTTGAGACGAATATTCATGATGAAGGCATGCACTCTGGCTGATGCGTCCTCCACTAAATTTTCTGACTATGAGACAAGGGGAAGTGGTTTGCTTTACCTTAGGCAATGAAAGTTGAGACCTTATTAGTTGGAAGCTGTCAGTTTCACCTCCTGAGAACTTTCCTTATTTTTTTTAAGTTGAGAAACACCACCTCATACACCACCTTATACACATTTTCATTATCTTTTTCCAAGTCTCTAATCAATATGGTTCCATTTTGGTTCCCTTAAGAGATACATATTATAAATGCGCCCTTAACCATACTGTACAATAGCCAGTCCTTAAGGCCCTGTCTTAGCATTTAATACTTTTATTCCTGAAAAATTAGTTCATTAAAAATGGCACCATCGATTGTAGAACCTTTGTAAAGTTTTCTCTTTGTAAAGTTGCATTGAAGTTACACAGAAGGAAACTGGGTCAGACTGGGTCTGTCAAACTGGGAGAAAGTTTTACTCCTCCAACTACTCGTTAATTAACTTCCAGAAGAAGTCAGAAGCCATGTTGGGAACTGTATATGGAGTGAACATTTATAATCAAGATAATGCAATGTAATGTGCATAATGAAAGTAATTTCGAAAAGTAACGTCTCGAAAATATATCACTGCAAGTAATCCTTTAAAAAAAAACTGCAAAAGTTCTGACAGCTGCTGAACCGAATTACTTACGTTAATCTGACATGTATGAGATTTTTACACGATTCCTTTATTTTCCACATGTGATTTTTCACACATGGTTATTTTCATAAGTGATTTTTACACATTTTACTTTTTCACATGTGATTTTTCTTATAATACATTTACTCAATTTATCTATTTTCCCATGATATTTTTAAAATGATTAATTTATTTTCACATTTGATTTTTACATATGATTAGGTTATTTTCATGTTATTTTTTACACAATTCACTTTTTTCACATGTGAATTTTCTTATAATACGTTTGTTTTCACATGTGAGTTTTACACGATTAATTTTTTCTGCATGTAATTTTTACTCAATTCATTTATTTTCACACATGACCTTTACACATGATTAAATTTTTCATGTATGGTTTTTTACTCAATTTATTTATTTTCTTTTCTTTATTTTCTTTTATTTATTTATGTTTTTGAAATGATTCACTTATTTTCACATTTGATTTTTCTCATATGATTAGTTTATTTTCACATTATATTTACACGATTCATTTGTTTTCACCATTTATTTTTGTCCACTTGTGGGGTGATTCATTTATTTATATTTTTTACACATTTTTTTTTCTTAATGATTTATGATATATTCTTAATGGTTTATTTTCAGCTGTTCATTGTTCGCATGTAGTGAATGTGGTTAAATTTTTCCACATGTGATTTTCTCACATGATTAATACTTTTCCACATATCGCCCACATATTAATTTCCAATGAGATCAGATATTAATCACCACAGCGTGACCATTGAAATGAACTCTAACATAACTCTAGCATAAACACGCATACAATTAATTAAGTCCATCATTTAAAGGACATGGAGTGATCAGTTTCTACCATACAAACCATGGTGAATAAGGAACTCGAGATGCTAGAGGATGTAAACACACACTGTTTTTATTTGGGTTCCAGTCCTCAGAGTCATAATCTATAACGGTAATCAAAGCAGCAGCAGTGACAGTAAACCCTGGCCGATCAATTATCATTGACCCTCGGAGGTCTAGGTTTACTTTCGCCCATTTTTTTTTTTCCCACACTGAGATTTAACGGTCAATAAAAATGCCCCCATTTCAAACAGATATGTGATGTTTTATATTGGGTTTTTCTTTCAGCGCAGATAGATTGATGATGTACACAAACCTGTGGCATATGACTGATGTATGGACTGAATAACAAAACGTATGATTAGTGTTACTTGAAAGCTATGGATGTGCTGTGTAAAGTAAAACAAATGTCTAGTCTATAATCCAAACACAATAACAAAAAACCCAACACGTTTTGTACTGTTCAACAGTGAAGCTATGATTGGAGTTGCAGGTGAAAGCACATTTCTATGCCAAATAATTCCTAAACTGCTATGCAATCTGTAAGATATGTTCATTCATGGTGCAGCTTACATCACAGGACATTTAAAGGAAACTGTCTAAAACTAGCAATTGCACAACTACCTTTTGTTACCAACAATGACACAACTAATGTTGTTCAGAAACGCAGATAGACGCATGAAAAGTAACACTAAAAAGAAGAAAATGGCACCACCTACCAGTTCTGCTATTACTAAAACCAATAAATTAGTTATAATTATCATTATTAAATGTACGAGTACTGACTCCACCCCTTTATCCCAATATAAACCTTCCATAACTTCACTCACCTGTTAAAGCATGAAGAAATCTTACTATTTCATCCAAGTAAAGAATTGCTTTTTTTTATTATTAAAAACATTTACATTTATGTAAGGAATACAACACTTGGGGATGTGCAGTTATAGGAAAATGATCACCAAACAGGGTGGTGGGATGAAGCGGAGTTACTGTTACCACCCCAAAGTTCATTCTTTTCCAATAAAGGCACATCCTGAAGTGTTTTATTATTTTTATACCACAGCAATTTGCTAATGATTCCAATTTTTGTTATTTATTAAAGAACTGCACTTTTTACTTTTACATACAGTATAGTTATATGTTGTGGAACAAAATTGAGAAAAAAGTTGCTATCATTTATGATATAGCCTCTGTAAACAGCCGTTCCCTCACCAGCCTCTCTTTTTATCTCTCTCTGGAAGTCGATAAGACAAAAAAACCACAGCTTGTCATGTTACAGAGAAACCCATAAAGTGTAAACTCCTCTGTACTTCTGATGATGCTCCCATGCAGAACCCCAAAACAACAATGTGCATAAAAAAGTTAGTCAATTGGAGTAACTGACAGATGATTGTAGTGTAGTGTTAGGACCAGCCACAGCTACGCTTTTACTCCCGTAAGCCCAAACAGGAACGCATGTCAAAACCGAGACGGTCCAGCTGCCTCCAACATTCAATCCCAGCCATGAATAACTACATTAGTTGTAAGCTTAGCTAAGCCATGTTAATTTTTCAACACCTAAGACAACAAGGTAACAATTATCCTAAAAGTCATCTTCCTAGGCTAGCCAGCATTGGGGTATTTCTGCTCAAATGCCAGAAGGGTCTGACCAATAGAAATAGGTTTTTCTGAGCAAGAACAAAAACCCATCCCATTCCTGAACTACTTGAAAAGAGAAAAATAACTTTTTGTTGCTCAAGTAAAATTTAAACATTAACTGTGCTTACATAGTAAATGGCATGATGGATCAAATGGCGTTTAAAACAAAATGGACTAATTACACATTTCATTCCCATAACATCTAAGCTACCACTCATCTATAATCAAGCACAGCAATTTCAGCGAAGCCTTGAATGGGAAAACTATTGAACTGCTGCTGATAATTAACACTCACGCGTCCACAAATGACAGTTTATCTTTTGACAAGAAAATTTTTCTCTGTGTGAAATCCATTTTCTCAGTTAGGACATTACAATTACACTTAAAAAGACCTTTTTTTTGTAGATAATGATCAATTTATTGCCAGAGCGCTTCAGTTTATTCTGTGTCTGTCAGCTTTCATGACTTTTTTAGCTGTTACCCTCAGTGCACATGAGACGCAAGACGAATATGTGAAATGTGTTTCGTGTATGACACATGCAGTCAAGTCCAAAAATCTGAGTATACATCTGTTTATTATTTATTCATTATTATTATTTTATTTAAACGGTAGCACTGTCCCTGTTTACCAATCATATATTCCTTATATGGTTAAAATTTCCTGTTTTTTTTTTTTTTTCTGTTGCCATGGCAGCCGATTTCTCTTAAATGTTACTTAAATAATAGAATTTAGAATATTTATATTCTCAAAGGCAATAAATTCTATATTTGGGGATATTGTACGGTAAAGATCGCATGTTCTACTGAAAATACTCATTTTTCATCAGTATTCGGCAATGTTTTTTCAATTACAAAAAGCAACTTTTAAATGTAACAACGTTATGGCATTTTGTGCATCAACACAGAACCGTTCAACAACAAATCATGATTCGGTAAAGAATCAATTATTTCTTCCATCACAGTTCTTAATGCTGTATGGCTTACTGCACCAACCTCACTCAGTTAATAAGAAGAAATATTTTTTCAGTTATATTAGTGGAGGATGCTGGAATCTTGTTTACGAAATCATTTACAAAAAAACAAAACAAAAAAAACTCCATTCCTTTTTTGATGCATGTCTGAAAAAAAAGTAGGTCTTGGAAAAAGAGCCAGACTGCATTCAGAGAAATAAAATAAGGGCTTCAGTTTGCTTGGCAACAAGAGCAGTGAGAAACCGCAGCACGGTCCCTTTATCACACTTTCTCGCCCCGTGAATGGAGCCGAGCATCTCCGTAGACTGTGTGTGTGTCTGTGTGTGTGTGTGTGTGTGTGACGGGTGTGTTTCAGACAGCTTTACAAAGTGTGATGGAAAGCAGGAACCTTGACACTATGCTTCAGAGCACTTTCTTGGACACTCTTCATTATTCATACTTGGATATCAAGTATTAATGTGAATGTGCCATTTTATTTATTTATTTATTTATTTATTTATTTTAAGTCAATGAAATTGCTTTGAAAATACAATATGTCCTTGATCCAGTGACCCAAGATGCACCACTATCTCTATGTAGATATGTGTAGCCAAAAATGATCACATGACCTATAACTTTTCATTTTATTAGCTGATTTTAGCAGGTCATGAGAAAATATGAATTGGATTCATTTTTCCAATATTATTTTATATAATTTTTTATACAGGTTCTTTTTTTTTCTTTATGTAGTCTTTTTGTGAAATGCCTTAAATCTTTAAAAGACATATTTAGTATCATAGTAACAGATACAGCTCAAGCACAGAATAATGGAATAAATCATATATATAAAAAAGTTTTATATAGAATGATGCGAAAAACAAAAAACATCCAGTGAGAAGAAATGCTTTGTTGATGAGAGAGGTCAGATCAGAATAACCGGATTAGCTGATTAGGATTAGGAAGGCTACGGTAACTCAGATAGCCACTCTTTGCAACTGTGGTGAGCAGAAAAGCATTTCAGAACAGACAAAATGTTGAACCTTAAGGCAGAAGACCACATCAGGTTCCACTCCCATCAGCCAAGAACAGGCACCGGCTTAACTTTAAAGTTAAAGATTTGAGAACCATCTCAGCGACAAACTAAATGTGCATTGTAACGTTACTCAAAAGCACGAAACTTTGTCCCCTTTACTCGCTTGTAGCCTGAACGTTTTGATAACATGCCAGTGGTGGGTGTCTGCGAGCTTGTGTATGAGGAAGACGACGGATAGCGCTTTCCTCCGAGTGTGTCGCGCTGCTCTGTGATGCAGGATGAGCGGCAGGTCACAGTGGTCATGATTCCTCTTCACTGATTTGTCGTTGTGTATTATAATGGGTTTCGATATCTAGTCAAGATTTGGATATCTCACGCAAAAAAAAAAAAAAAAAAAAAGACACACTTACCAGCCATTACATAATGGCTTTACTGTGTAAATAGATGATGAAACTTTAGATTTGTATCTGCACATTTTACCTTCTCCTGCTTGTTTCTATCACCTGAAATCAGACAAATTGCTAACGCTGTCAGGCATCGCCCTGCTAATCAAATGCAAGAGCTTACAATCGTCCCACTGTATCAAACTTAAAATCCTGTTTGCCTCGCGTTTCCATGACCAGTAATTGTTTTACGGCCTTCATGAGAGCAAAACAAAAAGCAGCTCCTGAATGTTCTTCTTTGCATAATTGGGTTTGCAGCAAAATCTTGTGTTCCTAAACGCCATCATCTATAAAATGCGAGCCGTGTTAACCGTTCGAATTGCTCCCCTAAACGTAATACCGCCTCCACACCTTATTGTGTGTTGAATATGCAAAAGAAATAGTTTCTTTTTTCTCCGTCGGAGCTGAAGGTAAAGGTGATTATAATATAGTAAATGGGCTTCAGTCCTGCTGATACATTATGTATGGTATAATAGTGAACACTCACACTTAAAGAAAAGAAAATTAATTTCTCACTTACTTGAAGTAGTTCCCGAACAATTACTATAATGTATGCTCTCTGTTCAAAGGCCAACATATTAAAATATGAAAAATATGATTGTAACATTTAGAGGTTTTTTTTGGTTCTCTCTTAATAAAGGAGGTATTGTATTTAGCCCAGGTAGGAGGAAGAATGTAGTTTCTTAAAATCAACTCGATAATTGCAAAAAATGACCTACCTTAATATTAAAATTCTGTATACTATATATAATGGTTTATTAAAATAAGAATTAGTGTATCGTTTGTATATATTAGCATATCAGCATTTCTAAATGCCTCATAAACAATGAGATGGGTTAACACATTTTTTTGAGTGGTTAAATGCATAAATTCTTCGATTCAGAATTGAAAAATGATACTAATACATTTCATTTTTATAGGGTTAAATGGCACTCCAATTGTGGAGTCATCCTTAAAAAGTCATTTTAATTTATTATGTATTAATCCCATTTATCTTTATCTTTGCCCGCTGGTAGAAAGGATACGGTTTCTGAATTTTAAGAATTTTAAGAATATAACTCAAGGGCAAGGCAATTAGAAAATCCCAAACGTTTATTTATCAGTTTAGTCAAGTAATAATGAACCTGGGAAACAACTTACCAGCTGGCAAAAAAGATCTACCAGCTTGGATGTGTTTTGGCTGGTGGTATATTTTTCATGGAAATATATTTAAGAATATTCTAGAAAATTCTCGATCAGTCACGGGAAGCGACATTGAACAGCCCCGAGTTGGTAAAACACTTCTCCGAAAAGTAACATAATAGAGAACGCACGCAAATTCCACTCTCAGCTAAATAAATAAGGTCTCCGCTGAACCAATGAATCATGTTCGCTGCTAAGGAGCAGCTACAATAGAGCCAGACACGCCCCTGAGGGCGGGACAAATACCTTCTAGAGAACATTTCATTGGACGAATACAATACTAGTACAAGTTGAGTCATCAAAAATGTTTTAATTGTATTGATATCTCTAAAACTCTTCTTTTTGTATACTTTTTCCATATATAGTCATATTAGTGTCCATAACACTAAGGGTCAGTTACAAAAAGCTCTGAAACACACGGCTTGATTTCAGGTACCTTCCACCACTGGTGAAACCATATATTTTTTTAATCTTTTCAAAGTTTTTTTTTTAAATAAAAGGTTAGTTTAAAAGTGCTGTTCTGTTAATTAAGTCAAACCGACCGTTATTTCATTTCTCTATTGTCAAATTCGCTGTTTTTTAATTTTCTTTTTTTCTCGTTGCTATGCTAACTGCAAACTCAACGGTTTCCTTCGCGCGCGTGCCACTGAAACAACAGCTGCTGCTGCTGATGATGCAGCTGCTGCTGCTCACTTGCTTAACCCCGCCCACCTCGGCGCGCTATTGGTTAAGACGTATCTCTTAGCGCCGCTCTCCTCAACTTGCTATTGGCTGGCTGTCCCACGTGTGACGCTTGAAAGTGCGAAGAGGCAGCTCGCGAGCTGGAGTTGAGCACTCGCGCTTGGGAGCGGAGTGATGGAGGCAGTTGGATAGCTTCGGCTTCAGTATGTGAAGTTATCCTTTTGTTTTTTTTTTGTTTTTTTCCCCCTCTCTCGTTTTTCATTTGGAAAACATTTCACTGAAGCCACTGAGGGTGTAGAAAGAAGGGAAATGTTGCGTACTTGAGGAGGAAAAGACCACAGAGATGCCAGCTCTGAGTAATAGCGGACGCTGTTGGGACGTCGCCTTGCTGCTCCTCCTGTGCGCGAAGTGCGCGTGCGGCCGAGGTAAGCACAACACTGCATTTTATTTATTTTATTTTATTTTTTTTTATAAAAAAGATAAACATTTCAAACATATACAAAAATATTCATTAGGACCTCAGTCGTATGTAGAATTCATTTCCTGTATTTACAAATCACAACAGTTCTTGAGAAAGGCACTCCTGAGTCATTTGTTAGAGCGCACGAGGACGTGCTTGTTGGCTCGCGCGGGCTGATTGTGGATAACGAGTAATGATCACCTTGCACAAATGTGGACCAAAAAATGTGTATATGTATTTTTTTTTTTTTAATAAATAAGAGTGATCTATGTGGTTTATAACATGCATATATCTCGCGCCTAGGAAGATGCAACAGGCGCGCGTGCACCAGCATCATCATCATCATCATCATCATCCTTATGCATGAGGAATTAACATTATTATATTATAGTGATAGTTCCTCCTCGTGTTGTGGTGCCTGAGCCACTGCAGTGCCTCCTCACCGATGCTCAGATGGAGAATAAAGTCCTGCATGCGGATCGAAACCAAGTTGCACGCTGCACCCTGCTTTCTGCATCCATCACCACCACCACCACCACCGCCATGAAATGTATCACACTCCCATACAGTATGCATACAGTACTCTGGGGGAGCCTACAGAGCAAAAGCCCTTCCAGCCTTGAATGAACACCTACAGCGTTCGGTGTGTAAATGAGCCCTCCTGCAGCGTTGTATTAGAGGAATGGATTACTCTTGCGCTGTTGCAATCACACCTACAGTACGGAATTAAAGCTCTAACGTTGCGTTAATTAACTCTTAGCGTTGGACTAAAGGCGTGCAAAGATCCCACTTGTTCCATTTCAGGCACTGAGTGTCATCCAGTGTTGCAAGATTCCGTGCAAGTCATGGGAAATTACATAGTTTGCGATTTCATGCAGCATGATGCATAAAATATGTCAGTGGATGAAAAAAAAAATCGGTCGATCTCCATCACCATTGTTGCAGTCAAAGAGCGTAATTGTCAGAAAAAGGGGTGGGGTTATAATTAGTGTCATCAACTCCCAAAAACAGTTCCGCTGGCCTCGATCTGCCAGTCAAACTTGGATCTTAATTACATATCTGGAATTACTGGAATTATCGTTAAAGCCATCTTGTATCATGTTTTTTTACATACGTTTATCATTTAAGCGTAGTTTAAGCGTAGCTCTCGATCACGTGACAAAATGGAGCCCGATCAACTGGCCCTCGTGGTTGTTTCTGCACTATTTTGTACCGAAATAAGAAGAAAATCATAGAGGAGTTGGTTAAGGAAATGGAAGCAGTGAGGATTGTCTGTTCTGCCAAGAGAACTGGAACTATAGTGCCGTTTCTAACAACAATTTGGGTTTGACATGGCAAGTACTTTTTTTTATAGAAGCAATGTTGTTGTGCTTACAGTAGTTTCTTCTCAGACTCTCATTTGCTCTTGTTTAAAAAAATCTTTTCAAAAGCGGTCGTAGCGATTTCTTGGCAAACTGGGGTTTGTCGCAGTTTCGCAAAATCACAAAATGTGCGAGAAGGACATGAGGGCTAAAATCATGTCGTGTGCATCCGGCGTTAGTTGTATATTCTTGTTTGTCATAGATGACGTATTTGAGTCAGTTGCGTTTAGTCGGTAGTTGGGTGGAGTCGAGGTTTCACGTCGACGAATGTTTTTTTTTTTTTTTTTTTTTAAATGAGAGAACATTTTTAACTGTTAATATTTTAATGTTCATATTTTATACAAGTTCAGGTCATATTTTAACTTTAATGTCGGACTCAGTAGTAGCAGACTCCGTAGCCAGTCATGTGAGTTTATTGAATTTATTTAAGTGAAGGCAGCTCATAAGAAAGGAAAGAGCTTTCACAGGCTTTCATTTTTTTTTTTTTTTTAAATCCATTTTCCTATTTTCCCTCCCTGGGCTGATTAGTGAAGTTAAAAAAAAAAAAAGCGTTGAAAAACAGAACGCGGCACTAGTCAAAAGTGGTGACATGAACACAGTGATGTGTTTTACTTATAGCCATTAAGAGTTACACACTAAAAAGGAACTGTTGTCACCTTTCAGTGATGTGTGTCACTTATCCGGACCTTGCTAAGCAACAGATTTTAAACAGCGTGACCCTGAACACCTCTGCACGCGAGTGTTAAATGAAGCTTTTTGCTTTCCCATGTCCAGCCACTGTGCTGAATTGTGCAGGAAGTCCAACAGTGTGAACTGAGCACTACCGTGTTGATTTAAAGGGCGTGTTGTGGATTAGCACGTATATGGTTGAAATAATTCTTCCCGGGTTTAATGATCTCCAGTAGCGTTGATTTAATGCCTAACACATTAGGTAATGCCACCATGTAAGAGTTAATTCCTCGCAGTTGGTGTGAATTCCGCCTCGCGGATTCCTCCACGTACGTTATAGCTGTCCTCTCGTCCCGAACCGCCTCCTTTCGCTCTCGGCGCATATCACAGCGGCAAGCGTCATTAAAGCTCTGCTTCAGTTTTACACGTTTGCGAAGCTTCAGGAAGTTTCCATGCACACACAACGGGTAAATTAGTGTGCGAGGAACGTGATCAGACAGTATTGTTTGTTTTGTTCTAAAATATTTGCATATATCTGTATATCTGTTCTGACTAAAATAACGTCTGTTAGGTTGTTTTCACATTTTCACGTCACGCTTCAATATGAAACAACCGTCCATATCTAAGTGTGTGTGACTGTGGGAAAAAGGGGAGGGGAAAAAAAACAAAAAAAACAAGGCGCCCTCAAGGACGTTGTCTTATCGCGATCTCAGTGCAAGTTTATGTTTCATCCAAGGCTAGAGAAGGACAGTGAATAGAAGCAGAGAGCTGTGCACGTGAACACAGCCCGCTGGGTGAAGGTCGAAGCGAGCCGCTTGCACGCCCGTTCCCGAATCCATCACCTGCGCCGGCGTGTGCGCTTGCATTTACATTTAAATGAAACCAAACGAGCGAACATTGGCAGGCGAAATACACTGGCGCCACCGGTAATAAAAAAGCGTCGCCGCCTTGTTTCTTGGAGGGCCGACCTCACCAGGAAGCGGCACCATTTAGGCAGCTCTGTCGAGTAATTTACGAGCAACAATGACTCTCATTTACGCAGAGCCGTGGCGTGAAAAAAAAAAAAAAAAACAGCGGGATAAATCCGGACACGGACTTCTGACCTACACGCGGCCTTATCAGCACGCCGCAAGTGAATGATGTCGGAGCATATCGGCGTCACAACCTGGATGATTAGTCATATCTACTCTGAAAATGGTGCAGCGTGCTCCTTCCAATGACCCCCATTCGTTTGAACGCCCACATTTGGTCCCCTTTGTCCAGGCTAACGTTTTCACACAGAGATCAACATTAGATTAGCATCTCTGCTCCTGTTGTCGCTTGAGAAGTGATGAAGCGTTTCATTAATCAAAGCTGTGAGAGATAATCCATCTCAAAAACCCGTCTCTGTGGCTTTTTATTAACTTTTAGTTTCCCAGCGTGTGTCGCGTTGGCATTGTTTTTTTAAAAAATTTTTTTTTTTTTTATCCCAAACACCTTCAAGCTCAGAGCTGAGCTGTTGCTCAGAGTCCGAGCATCGGCTTCCTGGGATTTGACCTCGTAACCTTCAAGTCATAAACACGTCTTCCGTCATCTTTAGCTGCCTTTTTTAGGTTTGTGTGTCTATGTGTGTACTGTGTTACACTGGTCCGAGATTGCTCTCTTCTTCTTCTGCTTCTGCTTCTTCTTCTTCTTCTTCTTCTTTATAAAAGAGCTTTCATTTTATTTCTAAACCTTTGACTGAGATATGCAGCTGAACTAACAAGCATTTCACTGGGATCTGGAACACACTCGCAGGCAATAACAGCCACAAAAAAATACGCAAAATGGAAATCCTTCCAGAAATGGAACTGCGAAATTTAACTGAAATCTCTGTGATTGTAGGCACTTGGGACAGGAACTGCAGCCCGACTGGTTACAGCGATGCTGTGGGCGTGAACTTGGTTTACTTACAGAGACTGCGAAGTAACACTCGATCAAACTCAATTCTTTAGCGTCTTCACCACACTACTTTCATGTTGGTATCAGCGTGTCGTATCTCGAACCAGTCGAGCACAGCAACTTCCTGTTTCCAAAGGAAATTAAGTCAGTATACAAAATCAAACCAACGTCTTCGTCACGTGACGTTTCAGTACCTGAAGTCATGAATGTGATCATGCTAATCCATCCCCAGGTGTGATTTTATTAACCTTTGGTTACTCGCTAGCATTAGCGCCCTGTCAGCTTGAGTACATACCCACTCTCCATTCTTATTCTCCACCCGTCTGTGCTTCAGCACAGCTCAAACTCATCCGCTTAGCATCGTGTTAGCTGCGCTTGTGTCTGTGGGTTCTTCTGTATTCCAGCTGTCTGCCCAGTATCTGTGCAAAGTGTCCTTGAGTTTTTTTTTGTTTTTTTTAAATAAATGAATCTTTTTCAAGCAGATCTGAAAAGTCGCTAGAAAGGGATTTGGTCTTGAATGGCTGTGAGACAGGTGCACGCTTCCAGAAGGCATTTAGAACACGTGTAACTGGTGTAATACCGTACGTACGCTATGAGCACCGCTACCATGAGACTAGCGCGTATTTGCTCCATTTATTCGGAACGTGGCAGAAGTCTGGAGCTGGGACGTGGGACGTCTCCTGCGGATGCAGCAGCGTTTGATGGAGCCGTGACAGACGGCATCAGCTCGTCTGCTGTCATCTCCACTCCCCTCGTTCCTCCCTCTCGTTCCATCTCTCCTTCTTTCTCTCTCTCTCTCTCTCTCTCTCTCTCTCTCTGCAGTCACTCTCAGTCTTTCCCCTGCCCTTCCCAAGACTATTGAAGATGATTACAAGCCAGCGCAAGAGATAAAAATCTAATAGAGGGTGAAAATCGATAACGAAAATATGAGGAACAGTGCACAGTATAGGACACTCCGTGTGTGTGTGTGTGTGTGTGGTGTGTGTGTGTGTGTGGTGTGTGTCCAACTTAAAGGGCGAACAAAATATGCTATGCAAGGGAGTATCTGTATCTGCCTGCCTGGCTGTATATCTGTTTTTCTGTCTGTCTGTCTGTATAAGGAATAACTGTAGTGTACTTAAGTAATTATTGTGCAAGCAAATCTATCTATCTATCTATCTATCTATCTATCTATCTGTTTATCTTTTTATATGTTTGTCTGTCTGTCTAGGGAGTTACTGCAGTGTACTTAAGTAATTATTGTGCAAGCAAAGGGATCTATCTAACTATCTGTCGCTCTCTCTCTCTCTCTCTCTCTCTCTATCTATCTATCTATCTAGTCACTGTAGAGTACTCGAGTAGTTATTTTATGTAGTGAAATTTATGCCCAAGATGTTTCAGGAAGAAATGTCCTTCATCAGCAGTGCATGCAAAGAGACCTGTCTGTCTGTCCATCCATGTAATATCAGCAAAAAGAAAAAAAATATGTGTAAAGAAACACAGGTATAATATCTTCACCTTCTACTTTTCCAGAAGAGAGAGGGAGGGAGAGAGAGAGAGAGAGAGAGATATGGGGGGCATTGGGGGATTTTGGATGGCTCTGACCTTCACTCCTCACACGCATTGTTGATTTACAGCAGTATTATTGGAAAGCAACTCGGCTTATTAGAGCTGATGGAGGAAGGGCTGTGTTTCATTCTCGCATTGTCCTTGGCGAAGTGTTCTATTTTAAAATGACTTGATGTAATCAAAACAACTACACCTCCTTTCTGTGACATATTAAAGGGGGGAAAAAAAACAACAGCAGTGTGTTAGTAAGGTGTCGGGCCACCACGAGCAAACCAGAACGACTCTCCAAATCTCTTCCACTGTACTGGAGTGATATCTCTCAAACACGTTGCTCCACAGGCCCTGGCATATGATTTACATCATATCATTTTCATCCTCCAGTTAGTCCTCGTGAACCTGCGGAAGGGGGCGGATCCATCCCGGACGAGACCACACCCGCCAGCATAGAAACGTTTCCTCACAGGATAAAGGTGATCAGTCAGAAGAACTGCAGCATTCGTTTCGTAGTAGTCGCTTCTTTTTATAAGGAGACTAAGCGAATGCAAACCCCACACCATGCCAGTGCAATAAGTAAATGCCCCCGCCTCCCGATTCCTTCAAGTGTCTGATTTTCTACATGCGTGCATGTATCCTTCCCTGTCCTACACACCCCATAATCCAGTGCATCAGCAGCCTGTCTGTAAAACCCAGGCAGTTGCTTTGACTGGAGATTATTCAAGATTCCGATGAGAAATAACTGGTGCAGTCACAGAACATTCATTCGGGTTTTCCCCTGTGCTACATTACTCCATCTCCCCTAAAGGACTTTTGGGATTAGCGCCCATTAGCATATGTTTGTATCTTGGCAACGGCGTGACACATTGCAGCCTTCCGAGCGTGTCTCAAACAATTCCTTTACTTCGACGCACTGCCTTCTAACACACTGACTGAGACAACATAAGGAGCAAGGCATCAAGGCCCTGCGTTTCAGACACATCCAAAATTTCAGTGTGTTCATTTCATGTTTATCGTTCATCAGTGTCATCCGTTTCTGCTGTGCCTGAGACGCTCGAGAGCGGTCTACCACCCAAACACGGGTGTTTAAGTCTGAAATAAAACCAAAAAAAAAAAAAGAAAGAAAAGGATAACATCTCATAATTGTTCTTCTTTTACTATTTTCGAGAGCAATTTTTCCATAAAATGTCTTGCGCTGTCAGTATTTATTACATTATAAGCTGAAAGAGTGCGCGTAATGAGGCAAGTTGCAGTCCGTAGTGTAGGTCAAAGAACACGCAGGCAACAATACTGGAACTGGAATAATCCATAACCAAAGTTGAAAACCAAACAATTGGATTTACATGAAAACAAGGTTTGGAAACAATACAGAAATGTGCGGTAAGACTTCGCAACGAGACAAAGAAGCCACAGGGTATGCATAGACATAATAATCAAGGGCTGAACACGGAACAGGTGCGCACATTAGAGGAACAACGACATAAAAGGAGCAGAGACAGGACCAAAACCAAAATAAATGCAAATGACAAACAAATAAAAAAAAAAAAAAAAGCACATGGTTGACAAAGAACAAGCACTAGCAGCTGGAGGTAGAAATGTAGCGTGTTACAAGGGCTTTCAGTGCAATCACGTGGCCGTGCTGCAAAACTGGAGGGTGCTGCAGTGTGATTTAGGGCGAGTCCAGAGAAACAAAAGACGATTATAGACAGAAATGCATTTTATTTATTTCTTTATTTTTTTTAATTTGGTGAGGTAATCCGCTAACTGTGACACCAAGACAACCCAAATCTTGCTCAGTGCCGGTCTTGTGGTGTTTCCTTTGACGTTAATGGACGTGGTAAAGGACGCTTTATAAAAAAAAAAAAAAAAAAAAAAAAAAAACGGGGACAGTATGTCACGACTGCTTACTCACACGAGTAGCATATCTCCAGCGAGCTCTCTTTCCGGAGCTTTTATTTATTTATTTATTTATTTATTTTTGCAGATGGCGCTCAGCAGATGAGCTTTTTATCAGCCTTGTTTATCAGCTCTCAAACCCAGCCCTCGTCCGACCCGCAGCGTTATTTACAGCTCTGCGGAAAAACCTCGTCGCCCTTCCGTGACTCAGTTTACACACGCGTCATAAAAGCGAACGAGAAACGGCCCGAGGGTTTCTTCGCCTCGTTCACGTTGATGTATGTGTTTTTTCGGACCTTTTTTTTTTTTTTTTTTTTACGAGGTTTTCCCCGAGCTCGCGATGGCACCAGAAGTTGTGCCGCACCACTCGCAAGCTGTAAACGCGAGAGCCTCTCATATTCTTGCACTTTTTTAAAACAGGTAAATGATGAAAGGCTGAAAAAAGGCTGAATGAGGAGTGGCTCAGTCTCTTTTCCCTGTGCATGCTGATCCATTTGCTTATGAGATGTGTTTTTTTTTTTTTAATGACTTTTTAGAGCTTGTTGTTGCACCGAAAGAACTTTTTAACTTAAGTGCTTCTGTTGTTAGTGTGCTTCTTCAGGTCCAGTTACGTGAACTAGATTCAGGCGAGAAAGGAACATCTCGGGAATTTCGTCTGCTCGTTCCCGGTACAGCATTTAGATCTTTATGATGTTTTAGCGCACATATTATTGTGCTTTTTGTGCTTGAAAAAAAACCCTCCTCGTTCTCCTGTACGGCGTTCCAGAGCTTGTGTGCTGCGGACGTTTTAAAGCTGTTAACTTTAAGTGATTGTTTCTCTTATTGGTGCAAGCCTGAGGGATTTATATATATATATATATATTTTTTTAACTTGTTGACGTATTAGTTTATTCGGGTGTTTACAGCGTTTCAGAGCTCGCAACCGTGCCAGACAATGGTGTCCGCCCCCTTCTCTTATAAACGCACGAGCAGAATGTGAGTAAACCGAGCAAGAAGCGTCCGAAGAATGTCTTCACCTTCTCCACACCGACACTGCTGGCAGACATTTTGTGTAATTTCCCATCATTTACCCGTTCTTATGATGCCCCGCGGAATTTCATACGTATACGTTAACCCCAAACCCTGTGCAAAAAAAAAAAAGAAAGAAAAAAAAAAAAGAGCGTTTCAGTGTCAGCGCGAACAGACTGTAATACAGCCTTCCATCACCTGCTTGATCTCTCGTTCTGTTCGACATATGGAGGCTAAGCTGTGTTTGGAAGCACTGAGAGAGAAACACGGAGAAGCTGTGACAGTGTTTGCGGGCATCGTGCGGTAAACACACACGCACACTCGCGCACACACACACACACATGCGTTTCTTTGACTTCTGTATTATTTCTGTTATCTCGGTGGTGCTCGTGTTGCCGTTTCGGCTGTCATTTTATATAACGCTCATTTCATCCTCTAAAAGCATTCTGTTTTATTACATTCGAAATCTCCATGCATATTTCTATTCCTCCATCTATTCTAATGTTTTCACCTTTGTTTTTCTACTGCACGTCATGTGACGTTGGATTTTTTTTCCCAAATAAACATCACTTATGCTGCAAAGTAGATGGATTGTGCATGTGTAGGAGGAAAAAATTAAAACATTATATCTGAAATAATACTAATTTTTAAAAAATTCTTCCAATGTGCTTATAACATACCAGTGATGTCAGATGTCAGAGGTAAAAAAAAAACAAAACATTTTTCTCTTTAAAAATGTTTTAAATAAACTATGGAGTTCATTGGAATCTGGAACAAAAAATTTTTTTTTTTTAATTTAATTTAACTTGCTCTCATGTCTTCCTAAAAACAGCCTTAAATTGTCTGTCTGAAAGTGTGGACGGAAGGGTTGGAGGCATTCTGCATTCGATCGCAGCCATTGGTGTGTCAGATGGCTGACAAAATTGACCACGAAATTACCGGAAATCAAAGCCAGAAGAACACAGATTGCGTTTTTCAAATGAGCAAAATAGCACCTGTATTGCACCCTTACTTTAATAAATGTGCAATTTGGGGTGTTTCTTGTTACAGGTTCAAGATGTAGGGTGGAGTCAATGCATGCTCACTAAACCTTAAAGTCATTTCTGGATGATGAATGTGTGTGCAAATGAATACGACTGAAGGGCAGGTACTAAATTTGTGGAAGCCTGCTTCAGCCAGCGGAGAATGGAATAAAACTTTTTAATAAGAGAATATATTAACAGTTCCTCTATTTGGCAATACAAAAAGACATTACCTATCATTTTTATCAACTGATATTTAATGATAAATTTCCCTAGATTTGACTATTTACGTACATTTGTTCTTAAGCTAAGGTGATACGCCTCCATATTTTATCATACTGCCCAATATTTATTTAAACTAATATTCTGGCTGATTCACGATCTTGAACTTTGAAACATTAACAAAATAATAAAGTTCAAAAGAATAATAAGGTTCAAATTACGACGTCTTATTCTCGCAGTGAGCTTTTATACTCGCTGCATGTTCACACCCGAACGCCAGCAGCGTTCAGAGAGTTTACATGTGATATAATACGAGTAATTATTTCTTGTGAATCAGCTGCAGGGTGTCCATTAAATGCACAAGCTATTTCTTAAAAATGAGCACCAACAAACAACCAAGTTTATTTTGAAAAATACCTTTGTGTTATTGACGTGAAGTGTGTAGAGAAAAAAAAACAAAACAAAAACAAGATCACGCAGCTAATTGAAATAAAAGCTAAAAATGCAATGCGAATCCCCAGCAGCTCCAGCCTTACCGAGAGCGCTTAGTCAAAAAGATACGGCTCTCCCGATCGCTCTCACGGAACAGCGCGGCGATGAAGTGTTTCGCCGTCGTTTTAATGGAACGGGCCGCTGTGTGTGGGAGTCCACAGTCACAGCGGTTAAATATAGAGCCGAGCGGTCAAATCAAAGCGATGCGTTATTGTTTTTCTCACAGCAAGGTTGACATTTATGTGCTAGTGCCCCTCATGCATATTATCGGCGTAGTTAATTATGGTCTAAAATAGCGTGGAAGGCTGAGCGCGCTAAACCTGACCCTCCTCACACGCTGGCTTATGCGAAGGCAGAAGAACCCGCTACCGGTTGCGTTTTTGGTTTTGTAGCTGAGATTGAGATGTTTGTAGCTTTTTTGCAGGCTGTCTGTCATGGAAAGGGGATGGCTTCCTAAACAGGAAGTAGTATAGCCTCAAGACTCGAAGCACATTTAAAAAAAAAAACAGATGGTTTGAGGTGACATAGTCACTTTTTCCCCCCTTCATTGGGTTTTTTTTTTTGTTTGTTTGTTTTTAATAATATATGAAATGTATAATGTGTATTAAAAGTTGCAAGTGAAAAAACATCATACTGCAGGCTACTGAAATAAAAAGAAAAATAAGAATGAAAAAATTATGAAGTGATTCAGGATTGAATCGTGGCACAGAAAATCAAAATTGAATCGAATCAAATCAAAACGATTCAGTGATTCAGAGCTGGACAGTGAATATCATTGTAGCAATAATCATGGAATATTGAATACTTTTATATATATATTTTTTTTTTCCATTTTAGTCCTCTCAGTTTTGTCCAACTTTTCACCCATGCGTGATGTTCCACACACCAGAGAAAGAGTGAGTCGTTAACTACCAAAGTTCACATAATCCATCTAGCGTGCTCAACTAATCCACCCATAATCACGTAATCCAGCCCGGATCGTTTTGATGGTTTTCTCCGCCTGTCTCTGTTTACTCACACGTTCACCGGGAAGCGGTTCTACTCTGCGCTTCTCCGCTGGGATCGTGTAGGTGTGATAACAGAGCTGTTGAGTGTGTGTGTGTGTGTGTGTGTGTGTGTGTGTGTGTGTGTGTGTGTGTGTGGGGAGGGGGAGGGAGGTGTGAGCAAACTTTGATCACGAAGCTGTTCATTGATTTGTGCCCTTTTTTTTTTTCCTGAAGTTTGTTTGTTCTTCGTTCTTTCCGGTGATCCCTCGAGTAATGGCCTCGACCCCTCGTATCTCCTCCAACTCGTCTGTTTTGCATGCCTTCCATCTTCCGCAAAAAAGAAACCGCTGCCTTTCTTGCCTTGTTTCTGAGTGGCTTCAGGGCTTTTCCGCTTGTGTTGGTTCCAAGTTTCGATCTTCGCAGGCCTTTTCACTTTGTAACAAGGCCAAAAGTGCCACGAGAGTGGTTTTATAGTAGGCAGCGCCGCCTCTCACCAGCATCACGCCCCTCTTTGTTGGTTTAACCTCCACCTACTTCACTGCGAACGCTAATTTCTCAGCTTTTGAAGTTGGAGTTAGGGTTTATAGAATTAAAGGAATAGTACTAATGTTTGTTTTGGGTCAAAACGAAGCGCTTTTAATTTTTAAACATGAAATGAAATAGGAAATAAGTAGGAGTTTATACACCCAGGGTGTGCTGCTATAGGAAAATAATCAAGTACCGGGTGGTGTGATGAAGCGGAGTGAACCCTAGTTTAGAGTAAACATGTCTGAGATAAGATATTGGAATAGGACGCCTTTTAAACCACATCAATCTCAACGACAGATGAAAAGACTCGACCCTGGGCAACGAGACGGAAAGCCGAAAGCGCCTCACCATCAGGATCAGGGCCTAAAGAGACTCGCCGGAGCTGAAAGTGACTGCACGTGTGTCCTTCGCGCACCATTGCCGTGATTTAATGTCATGCAAACAGGGGAAGGCCACACACAAAGAGGAGCCATCTATCTCTCGTTCCTCTCCTGCATGCGCAACCTAATAAAGCACTAAGCAATAAAACAGCTTCCTTCAAATCCAGGGGCAAATATCAGCTCATAAACACAGCACGAAGCTCAGGCGAAGGGCGTCGCACGGCCTGCGGGGAAAGCCCGCTGCACAGCTCTGAAATGAAGTCCTACAAGATGTTCACCAGACGAGCACCTCGAATCGCAGCCCCAGCCTAAACGCCGCCACTAATTGCCGTGGCAGTTTATTAAGGACTCACGGGCCGGGCATCAATAATGCAGGCGTGGTTGCTCAACAACCCTCGTTTGTTTGTGTAAATACCTCAATGATATTTACATGGGCAAGCATGTATGAATTTTGAATAAAGCATAATTAATGGAAGCACATTGATCACGCGCTGGGTTCGGAGCTCAGATAATTAACACGGCTCTGTGAAATATTTATGCCGTCCAGAGTAAGCACGTAATCGAGAGCAGCCATGCAGAAATATAAACTGCGGTCCAGCTATTAAATATTAAAAGGGAACATTAATCTGAGGCCTTGTTTTGCGGTGCTAGAGGCTGGAGATTGATACCGAGCACGGTTAAAGGCGTTTTAATCATTCGGCCACAGAGTCACCGGAGGCCGCGCACAGGGTCGGCGTGGATTTACTGGCGCTTCCTGGCTACTTTTAGTCATCTGTTCAAACCCGCTGTTCAATTTCCAGCTATTTTGTCAACTGGTCTTTTAAATAGCTAATGCATGTTCGTGAAAAAAAAAACACGTTCTGCTGCGAAGTATCTGCTGTACAATATGGACCAGTGACATTTCAGTATTTAAACCACAGCACTGTTGAATTCTTTCTGACTGCAGGTTTATATAAATATGGTACCGTTTCTATAGTAACAGCTAATTTACAAGGACTTAATAATCTACATAAACTAGACTAATAATAAAGATTTTTAAAAAATATATATATATATCCGCGATTACGGCCAAAAACGCTGTATTACGTACGCACTCGCCTTTACAATAGACACGTACTGCGCATGTCTACATACCTAACACGTACTACGCACGCGCATGACGTCACCGTTTTCAAAGAGTCCCGTATTGGGTGTTTACATGGAGACGATAACGGCGGCGTTTTCGAAAACTTGCACTTTGAAACCCGTTTTCAAAAATATGCGTTTTCAGTCCCCAAAACGCCGTTGTGTAAACGAACAGGCAAAAACGCATAAAAAGTTTCCCGTTTTTGGCTGAAAACGTTGTCGTGTAAACGGCCCCCCACCCACATCACCAGGCAAGTGAAAGCGCCGGTGTTAATCTGATTAACTAAGCTAAAAAGACAGCTGTGGAAAGTAAGCGAGTACTTGCATCCGGAATTGACGTGGCCGGAGTTTTTAATCCTGTTCTGATAAAGCGTCTGGTGAAACCGCATTTCGTGAGGTTCTCTCATCGCCCCCCCCCCCCCAACTAGCGTCCGACTAGCGTCTGTTTCAACTGCGAATGAAAAAACGTGTGACATAAATATCATATCACGATACCTGAAGACATTTTTACAATACATGATATGTATTATGGTGTATAGGTTTGGTAACCGCATTTTTATATAAATTCGAATAATTTTTATACAAATAAATGAAAATACATTTCGACGATTTTTAAGGTTCAGTTCAACATGAAATCCTATGCTTACGATCAGTTTGTGTTTGCTATTAAAACAAATCTTTTTTGAAAAATCATATCATGATACCTCATGGGCATCGTGACTAGGGCTGGGCGAAATGATGATATAACATGGATATCATGATAAATTGTCACGATATACTTTTTCGGAAGGTATCGTCAGTATTGTGAAATGTTTTAATTTTTTAATAAACTGAATGGAAGAAGCTGATTTGATGTTCATTTTTTACTTTCTGAAATTGTATTTTTTTTTTTTTTCTTTCTCAGGGTTAGAATTTAGGTTCTGTCAACATTACTCCGTTCAACACTTCTTAATCTTTACCATTTGAATCCGGTGCGTCGCTTCTGCCAGCAGTCTGTTAGTTAAATTATACTGTATTATTGTGCGTCACGTTTTCAGATATCGTGATACGATATATTTACTCATACCAGCCAGCCACAGAGAACGAATCTTTCTCTTCTTTTGAGAAGGTGGATGGATGAGAGGAAAAAAAAAAAAGAACCTTTTGAATGCTCTGGTGTGGTTCCTTTTGCTCTTCATGTTTTATTGCTTTTGTGGCGTAGTCTCGGACAGATTAAAAAGCACACTGCGAGAGACTTGTTGTGATTTTTTTTTTTTCCCTTCATGTGTCCTTATCAGTGCCAAATGAGATGTTTGGCTTTGCTGATGAGTCACATTACTCTGCCTGTCCTTCGCCACGTTTTTTTTTTTTTTCACTTATTACAAGATGTAGGTCAGAACTGTTAGATTTGTTCAAGCTCAGACCCCCAGTTTCCATCGTGAGGAAGGATGCTTGGCTGGTTGCATGATTAAGTCCCTTCGCGGGTATCACTGACTCACCAGGGGACGTTAAATGAAATAAATATGGCGGCCCGCCAGCTTATTTTGACTCGGGCATATAGCCGCCTGAAATAGGCTCCGAGGCTTATTGCCCGAGCGTCGTCTTTCCCCTTCGTGTGACCTCATGAATAAATATCGGTAAACCAATTTCTCCAGATTCCTCAAGTTTGCAGCAGACTTTCTCTGCGTCGCGTGCCAACTGGCAGCCGCTTGACCAGCGTAATTCTAAAACAAATCAGGTAGCATGAGCTGAACAGGATATTGGAAGGGTTTAAGATGAAAGGCACGCGCATAGGTTGCAATCAGCCGCTTCCTGGTGCGGCTCCACGTTAATTTGCCATTATGTTAGGCTTTGTGCCACCTCAGAAACCCATTAAATTAATACGCGCACCTTGACGAGCACCGGGCAAAAACTAATTGCATCGACTATGTGCTTAACACTACGCTAATCTAAGATCACTTACAAGCTCTGCTCTGCATAGTGAAAATCTCTCTCTCTCTCTCTCTCTCTCTCTCTCTCTCTGTCTGTCTTTCTCTGTCTCTCGTCGAAGATGCAGTGAAGAACTCTGCGCTGTTAAGCTTGTGTCATAATGGAAGGTGTGCTAACTGATCCTCTGTAAATCAAACAGAATATTAATTGTCTCACCCTCTGCTTTTAATTTTGTTAATGTCCATGTTAAGAGCAGTGCAAAAAAAAAAAAAGAGAATTGCACCCACACACACACACACATTTCAAACCAGAGCTGTCACATTTCAGATAAAATATGAGTGTAATTTACACGCATGAAGGCAAATCGACATGTTTAAGATCCCAGATTGTAATTTTAGTCACCTGAGCAATCGTTAAGGGTTCTGTGTAGAGCTAGAGAGGGGCGATGCAATGCTATAATACTGATATCATAATTTTTCAAATTAATATTTTAATTTTATTAATATTTAATATTTCTAATACTATAATTTACTTTTATTGAGATTTTTTTTCATTACAAAAAATGATTTAATCTTTTTTTTTTTACTGAATTATTAAAATGGAAAAAAGTTCAAATTTAATTACAGATATTATTTTTCCTCCTTTATCAGTGTTAAATCCATGCTTTTATTTAATAATAACAAATATCTACACAATTACAATCAAATTCTTTTCAGGTTTTTTCAGGGTCGGCAGCACTGCATTATCGCTCACGGTATATCGCGATGCGTATCGAGCGTTATAGAAATGTCTTTATTGGGCCTGTGAAAGAAATATGAAATTATGATCATATATGCTTTTCATATATGTTGAATTTTTTTTTCTGAATATGTTCTCTAAGTACAAGATGTTTAACTTTTTATTGTGAAACGTTTAACAGTCTTAAAATACATTAAAACAAACAAAAAAACAAATGTTCTAAATAAACCGAAGTTTATTTAGAACATTGCATGTAGCTAGCTAATGTTAATATTCAATGCTAATGTTATTTGATGTTAGCTAGAATTTTAGCAAAAAATGTTGATATATTGTATATCGTAATGTTCTCTCATAGTTGTTAAAGCACTACTTCATACTAATACGGTGAAATTATGATAAATGCATGATATGACGATTCATGCACATCCATGTATTTTAGTGCCGACTGTTAGGTTAGGTTAGGGAATCGGACTTTGTTAAAAGAATCGTTCTTAGCCTTCAGGAATTTATCAAACAACACTTCTAATTTTCACCTGTTTAATCAGCGGGCCACTCCTGTAGGCCACTTCCAGAGACATCAGTTCATTATCTCCGTCTGTAGCATAACACTGACAGTGTAACAATTTCATTTCTTTATCACGCTGGTAATTCATCACATCTCCGTTTCAAATCAGTGCAGAATAATTAAACCCCCAAGTGGAAGTTAGTGGGAAGAATGGTGTTGATTTTGACGAAGTGCAGCTTTCACGGCACGCCAAGAAAAGGTGCTTTCACACTCCAGTTGAGAATTCGCCAGGAAAAAAAAAAACGTGAAACATGAGGTGCAGTGTAAATGTCTGCAATGTTTGATAAAAAAAAAAAAAAGAAAGAAAGCTGAACTTCACCTGACTTTTTGCTTTAAACAATCTCCTCCACTCTGAAAAAAACAAAATCTAGATTAATCCCAGCTGTCCTTTTTGCTGTCGGAAATAATTTGATAAATGACATTTTGTGGCCGCGGCTTCAGGCCCGGCATCTCGCCTTGATAAATGTTACTTTCCTTGGGTTGTCTTCAGTCAAAGGCCTTTCTTAAAGGCCACCTTCGTCATCATCACTGCTCGCCTTTGATGAGACGGAACCTGCTACTGTTATTGCAGATGTAAAGAGCAGGGAAGAAACGCACCGACAGACATAAATGTCAGCATGAGCACTGTAGGCGCTCGCGAAGATATTTAAGACAGATGCAGATTTCTTCACTTATGTGATGTAGACTTGTGTGAACTCTCTGAACCGATAATGTTGCATATTATATGAGTTTCATTCAGCTGTCAATCTCATGGAAAATTAAAGTTCTGAACGCATCTCACCATGCACAAAACATCTAACCTTGAGGTTTTACACACACATATACACACATATGCATTATGTGTTGAATTTGCCTCCTTACCCAACATAACATTTGGAGGGAGATACCCAAGGCGAGATTAAAAAGCACCAAGATCCTAGAGGTTTCTTGCAGTAACCCTTAAAGATTCAAAGCAGATGTTTTTCCAGATGTTCTTCAGCAAGTGGTAACAATCCAAAGACCCTCTGAGGAACCCTTTCCTAAGAGTGAAGTGAGGACATAAACAATCAAACTCAAGGCAGAATATGACAAAGGAGTGTCGATGCTAGAGATCTTTAGACCTTTGAGGAATAGATGCAGAGACAGGGCTCTTTGGACTCAAAGGGGAAGCTCATTCCACTACATTTACAGCATTAAGCGCACACTCTTATCCAGGATGACTTGCAGAAGTGCTTTGTGGTCTTCATCAAAGACATATCATCAAACTAGTACAGATAGATCAGGGTCTAAGAGTACCATTAAACCAAAACTGTTAGTGAGAAGCAAAAAAAAAAAAACGTCAGAGGGTTTTTAAGAGATTATATAAATGCCCATTTAAGTTCTTGGTGAAGATGGTTTGAAGACAGCCAGTGACTCAGCTGTTAGGACAGCCAGTTCATTCCACTGGGGAAGCAGGGCCACCACTGAGGAAAAAGGATTGCCACTTGGGATCCAGGACTGCCACTAACGGACCAGGACCACCACTGATAATCCAGGGCCACTACTGAGGGACCAGGATCACCACTGAGGGACCAGGACCACCACTGATAATCCAGGGCCACTACTGAGGGACCAGAATCACCACTGAGGGACCAGGACCACCAGTGATAATCCAGGGCCACTACTGAGGGACCAGGATTGCCACTAAGGGAGCCAGGACTGCCACTGAAGATCCAGGACTGCCACTAACGGACCAGGGCCACCACTGAGGGACCAGGACTACCACTGATAATCCAGGGCCACCACTGAGGGACCAGGATCACCACTGAGGGACCAGGACCACCACTGATAATCCAGGGCCACTACTGAGGGACCAGGATCACCACTGAGGGACCAGGACTACCACTGATAATCCAGGGCCACCACTGAGGGACCAGGATCACCACTGAGGGACCAGGACCACCACTGATAATCCAGGGCCACCAATGAGGGACCAGGATCACCACTGAGGGACCAGGACCACCACTGATAATCCAGGGCCACTACTGAGGGACCAGGATCACCACTGAGGGACCAGGACCACCACTGATGATCCAGGGCCGCCACTGAGGGACCAGGATCACCACTGAGGGACCAGGATCACCACTGAGGGACCAGGACCACCACTGATAATCCAGGGCCACTACTGAGGGACGAAGATTGCCACTAAGGGAACCAGGACTGCCACTACAGAAAACTGGACCATCACTGAGGAAACAGGACCGCTACTGAAGAACCGCGGCCATCACTGAAGTACCAGGGCCACCACTGAGACACCAGGATTGCCACTGAAGAACCAGGGCCACCAATGATGAACCAGGACCACCACCGGGGAGGCTTACTGAAGCAGTGAGATCTCGCCTAATGAGCATGATCACAGCTAAGGACTTAGAGTACATTGGGGTTGAGAATGTGCATTGGTGTTTGTGTGTAGTTCTGCACCATTAGGTGGTGTAGAGACCTAGAATACAAGGATGAGTGTCTCAGATTTGATTCCTGCAGGAAAAGGAAGCCAATGGAGTGGCCCGAGTATGGAAGTCAGATGAGAGAATTGGAGAAGGTAATGAACCATATGAGAAGCAGCTTTATGAATATTCTGTACAAGAGGTATAGCATATGAAGTAGAGAGTTAATATTCAAGTCAGGAATACACAGTGGATGTGATGGCAGTTCTGCCACAGAAGTCGTATTATTCTGAGGTTATAAAGATGAACCCTGCTGGATCTTGTGGTTGATTTGCAGACTGTGCTGAGCTTGTGCAGATATAAAACAAGTCGAAATGAGCTGAAATGTCATACATCAGGAGATAAATCAGAAATATATCATACTTCAGTGGATACCCTGATGATTTGGCTAGTGCGTAGGTGTTGATGTATATTGTACAGCAGGTCAACTGGTGGACAGCAGTCTGCATGTGAACTCAATAAAGTATTCAAAGGACTGGACCTAATACGTGAAAATAAAAAATCTGTAGCATGTGCTCTGTGCTGTCGTTAGTTTGTTACCTGATTGTGTGCCCCTGTTTTGTGTTAGCTTGTCAATGTATTTCTTAGTTCTGAGATTTCCTGGTTTTAACCCTAAAACAATTAAGCAGTAAAAGATAACTTTTGTCGTTATTAAGTCATGCGAGTTGCTCATTCGGACCTTTGTGAGACAGGAATATGATTTCACTAGACGTTTGTAATTTTACCTGAATACCCCTGGGGTATAGTGCTCAATGTATGGTGTATAGTGTAAATGTCTAGTGACAGCAGTTGAATTTAATCAAAAGTAATTGTGTAAGCAGTTCATGCTTCCATATTTTGAGGATGATCGCTTTCCTAGTGCAAGACACAGATCCATCAGATCAGTGGATGAGGGGGAATTTACAAAATGAACAGCTGTTTGTCCGTGATATTGAACTTCCCTGGATGTAACCTTTTATATGAAAGTAGTAGACGTCTCATTACTATTTTTCTCCTCTAGCTTCACATGCACCGAAATGCAACTAAAGTCCAATGAAGATTTCTCCCTTTCACTCGTAACGCAGCAGCTCAGTGCTATAATTGGCCCTTTGTGTGAAAGGAGTAGCGGTGAAGCATGTGCTGAAATGAGATTCAGATCTCGGACTGGAGAGGCAGAGCGGTGGAGAAGTGATGAGGAGCGATAGTGCAGCGGAGGACAAAAGTGCCAGTGATTACGTTTATTTCCACTGCAGCAGGAGAAAACCTGCTCTGAACCTGTGATTGCTGCTCTGTACATTCGTGCAGGGATTTGGCTAGAGTGTGTGTGGTGGAGCACACACGTACACAACACTTATTATAATTTGCTCCCTGTGGGTTACATTTACCACCCCTTCGTTTTTGTATAGTACCACGCCGTATTTTGTGATATGATTGTGCTCGGTGGCTTTACTACAAAGTCTGGCCTCGCGTCTGAGCTGTATTTGTTTATTAAATTATTTTATTTTACAAATATAGTTTATTTGGCTTGAGTCTGACTGGATTATTTTCTATGCCCACACACCCACATAAAGCTAATTTTAATTTCACAGGCGTTTTCGTGATTGTGTGTCCACCGTCTTCTAAATGAAGTTGTACTGTAGTTAAAGTGCAATAGTTATGTCCAGATCTTGTGTTTTTTCGAGGTGAATGTGTTATATTGTTTTAATGGTCCATTTTAAAGGAAATAGTGTGCCAGGCTGTATGTTTCCACATTTTTAGGTTTGCGATTCGTCATAAAATTCATGATAAATTCATTAGCAAGCCCGCTGGCAGTGTGCTGTCCAATCTCATGTTTTGGTTTGCCCAGAAACCTAATTATCTAGGCTAAATGGTAGTGGTGGCTAATGCAATGTACTATAATAACATGGTGAGCTAGTTAGCTAGTTAAATATATTATTAATACAGGCTAAGGTTAGTTCTTATCCTCTACTGTTCTGGTCTCTAATGTAGCATATCATGTTTGCGCCCTTGACAAAAAGTCACCAATTCGTAAAACTCTTATTTGACAGTCATGAAATCTGCTTCTCTTTGCATCCAGGCTACTGATTTGTCTATTATTGGTTATATGATATACTGTAAGCATGCACATTATGTCTAATTTAGTTAAAAAAAAAAACAAAAAAAAACAGATAAACACATTAAGTAAATTATATAACATTATGGCTCACTGTAAGTGACATGAAATATTTTACACAGAATTGAAAACCCTGTATAAAATAGTGTATTTCCCTCAGCAGTGATGACTCAATCCCAGCTGACTAGTCTTCAAAAAAACAACTAGATCTAGAAGTTTTGAAAGCACAGTTTGTTTGGTGTTTTTTTTTTTTTTTTTTTAATCGTCCTTTTTTTAAAATCCTTCAGTCACGTTTCTGCACTTCACACTTAAAGCCGCAGCGCTCACCACTCAACCTCTCCACTTTGCCAATTTTTGCTTTTTTGTTTCTCCAATGGTGCATTTGTGGTTGCTATGGCAGCGCCCGCGCTCCATTGGCAACCATTATGAGTAATGTGTAGTTCAGTTCAGATGGTCGCCGTGTGTACACCGTCCTCATTTGCACCGTGATTAGCCCTTTACAAAGGGCACAACATAAAGCGTCCATCTGAAAAGCTGTACTAACAAGCGAGCCGCATCTCCCACACACATTACAATTAGCACATGGTCATTTATGCTTAATGTTGCATCGCCACAAATGCCACAAGCAGCACTCTTGCTCTAGAAACGCCTGTGGTGACAGATGTTAATGGTCAGGGACTTCCAGTCAGTGGTTCACTGGACATTTAAGCAATCTGGGGGACGTATTAAACGCTGCATTATGAGCTTGTTCTACAAGTGAGTGACTCAGAACAAAAATATGACAAGACCTTTATGGGTTTAAAGCATCTCTGTCCCTCTCTCTTTCTCTGGACATGTTTCTGAGTCATAGAAGGAAGCATTGCACATTCTCATATACTACTGTACTGCAAAATAAAAAAAGAGTGCCATGGTTATGGAGAGATGGGAACATACTGTACTGTCACTCGTTTGTCATTTGCATTTATTTCTATGATTTAAACCACTACCTAAAACACTTCCAGACAGACAGACTCACATGCTTGCTTCAGATTTGATTTTTGGCCATGAGCGAAAGCCAGGCTCGATCATTCTCTACCCAATCTTCATGAGTTTTAAAGAATGTCGACAAGCTCCAAATGAATTTTAATGTTACTTTTTTCCCCCATGCAGATTAGTATTGCAGACAGATGGTGTCTTGGGTGGCAAACGTGACAGGCAGGCAAGATGGATCTCCCTCCGTTATCAGCGCGCTGTTCTCTGGCACTGTGTCCCAGGGGTGCAGGCCACCACGACATTTATTAATCGTCAGTGGATAATTCCAAATAAAAACCAATTCTGCAGCGCGGAAGTCTGCAGGGAAGAGCGAGAAAGAAAGCGAGAAGTCTCCGCAGCCTGACATGAAGCATTACTGTGCCTAGTTTCTCCCATGACTCAGAGCCATTACTTGCACGGAAGGCGGATATCGCTGGCACAGCCCTTTTTTCTCAGCCTAATAATTCTCAAAAAAAGCCTGGAGATCGGCCTACATGCGAGCTTTCGGTGAGAGGGAAGTGGAGAAGAGGTGCCGTAATCATACTGATGACACAGTTGTGTGCTCTTCCCACCAGAAATATGACAGTCTCTTTTTGTGTTTCTTTTTTTCTGTCTTTCCACCATGCCGCAGTGGGAAAAGTGCAAACTTGGTGGTAAGAGGAAACATGTTAGTGCTACAGCTGATTTAGTCTCTTTGTTTCAGTGGTGACTTGGTGAGGATGAAGGGCTACCGCCACCTGTATTCAATGGACAGTAGTTACTGCATGCTCAAAAAGTTGCTAGAAGTCGGCAGATGACATCATAGACTAACTTGCATATTCATTGAATTATGATCCTTTGCGTATAAAGATATGAAGACATGATGTTCTGAAGATGCTTAGAGTAGAAGGCAGTTTAAAATGAAGAAAAAAGAAGTATGCGGGTATGACAACCAGTGGCAATCTGCAGTTGGTTATTGGGACCAATAGTCATCAGCAATTTGTTGCTGGGAACAATGGTGAACCGTGGTTGATCATTGGGAACAATGGTGTTCAGTAATTGGACACTGGGGACAATAGATATCAGTAAGTGGTCATTGGTGACAGTAATGATCAGTGATTGGTCATTGGGAAAATTGGTGATTGGAAAAAATGGTGATCACTGGTTGGTTGTTGGGAAGCAATGGTGATTAGTGATTGGTCATTGGGAACAGTGAAGATCAGTCAGTGGTCGTTGGGAACAGTAATGATCAATGGTTGGTCATTGGGAACTGTGGTGATTAGTGATTTGGTGGTTGGGAAATCAGCTCACACAAGCATCAGCCTCAGTCAGGCTTTACACACTGGTGGTGAGTCGACTGAGCCTGCTGCCTCAACTCGTACAAGCAGCAGCTGTGATGTGAGCTGGAGATCTTTATCGAGTGCAGGACAGCCACTAACATCTGCTGAACAAGTCACTAGATTTGTCGCTGGGCTCTTTTTTAAATTAACTTTAAAAAAGTCATCAAATCTGGCAAAAAAAGTTTCTAAGTTGGCAAGACAGAAGTAGAACATTTTAAGAAAGCAGTACTTCTCTCTGGAGGTCATTTCAGGAATCTGATAGCATTCATCGCTTGGATAAAAGCAACAATGCAGCCTTTAGCTCAAGTGAATTGGATCGAAATGGACAGACGCACAATATGGGTTAGGCATGGTCCTTGATCGGCGCTGGGAACGTGATGATGATGATGTTACTGGTGTGTAATAGCTCAGTTCTGACACTCCAGTTTGTCCTGGCATCTCCAGTGAAGATGAGAGTACAGGCTATCATAAAGCGAAAAACTCATTCAACAAGTCTAAGCTTCTGGGAAATAGACAGACCTTTGTGCAATAGCGGTGTGTTGTGCTGACAGCATTAAAGTCACAATGCAAAGCAATTTACTCTGATGCTACATTTTTATCCATTAGTGACTATGTAGCTACTTTAACGCATTGTGGTAGCAATTTTGCTACCACAATAGACAAATTGCAAAAGATGAACACAATGACAAACAACTCCCCCCCCCCACCCCACCCCCCAGAGTTGAACTGTATTCATTATATTTTCTTGCCTCAAGTGTCTCCTGCAGCTTCTATGCAAACCGCAAATTGCCATCTTTTTTTCAGCACTACCCATCTCTCCCATTTTCTATTTTTGAACAGAGAAGAAGGTATGAGCAGGAGCTCTTTTATACCTAAGCAAGGCACTAGCGACGACATCTCGAGTGCACAAAACAAGCTCTGACAGATCGACTGACTCCATAAATGATTTATGCAGTAAAGAAAGCATCTCCCTCACATTAGCTGTCACTGGCACTTTCCCCGAGTGTTCACCAGCTCCGTTTTTTGTTTCGAAAAGAACTGTAAAGGAGGGCTCGTGCTTTTAGGTTGCTGAAGAAAGAGGGAAAAATTGAAGTGAATGAAGTCAAATTAAGCTCAATAAAGAGTGTTTTGATCTGTCTTTTCACTTGGAAGAGAACACCATTTTTGCAGCATACCCTGGCTGTCACTTACTGTCCAGCATGGGAGAGTGTGGAAATTGGGCTTGTGACATGAACTTTGTGTGCATGGAATAATTCATGGATCTTTAGCTGGTTTGAGCTTCATTTTCCTGATGAGTTAAATGACGTTCAAGAAGCAAATCGGATCACCCGCGTTTAATCAATTATTGCGTCATGCTCAAGCAACACAAAGTTAAATAACTAATAACTAATATTCATTCACTTGTTTTGATAAATAGTAACAAGATTAACAAAGTACGTTTTGTTAAATTCAAATTCATTTTGATTTTTCGGCTCCTGTTTGGCTGTGGTAGATATCTCATGAATCGCTGGTAGGCCAAATACGTAGTCCACAGTAACACGTCAAACCATGCTTTTTTTTTTTAATCACAGGATGCTATAATTGTACATTTGTGTTTGTGAGAAAGAAGCAAAGAAAGAAAACATTGGCTGTGGCCTATCAAACCTTGAACCAATGAAATGAACCCTAGAACAGTACAATGCAACCTCCAGCCAAACAGGGTCAACCCTTGTGAGGTAATCAAACCCCCACTCAGATGAAAAAATCTTGTCCCAAACAAATTAACCCCAAACAAACAAAGTAAATCTCGGCCTAAACAAGTGCACCCCGACCGAATGATCAATCCAAACAGCCGAAAATATAACACTTGGCTGAAACGAATTAACCTTGAAAAGTTTTCCCAAACAAAACATTCATCCAGACAAATGACCCCTGACTAAAATGAGCTGTGGTACATCAGTGGTTCCTTCCGTGGCCCTGGAGAACACTGTTAAGTAAAGGGTTCCATCCAGGACCTTAAAGTGTTCATTGATTTGTCCCTAAGGGGAAACGCTCAAATGTAGATCTCTACGAAATGAAGGTTTCTCTTTCAGAAAATTTTTTTTTAAGTAGAAGCTAAGAACCCTTAAGAAACTCTTCTCTTTCTATCTGGTTATGAAATCACAGAGAGCGATGGAATATTCTATACAGACCAGACATCCTGATGCTGAAAAATAATTCTTGTCAAGTAATTCTTTTAATATTGTTGCCTTTTCATAGCTCCTTTCAATATTTTATTTCATTATATTCTCTGATGGAGTTGAATATCTACACTGTTGTGACTCCAACTCACATTGGGAGCACCAATTTGACAACCAAGGCTAACATTTGCTGGTGAAGTACTTGGCTGCCAATTACTCACAGACTCTGGAGGCCATTTGAGAGTGTATCGCAGTGTCCTTATCTTGTGTGTCCTTAACTTTCTTGGGTCTTGGACATTTTTGCCCAGGACTTTAGCGAATTGTTGTCGAAGTCCTGTGAGTTATTTGTGACTGACATTTTCAATACAGATAGATAGCCCCGGGTCCCCGGTTTGATCCTGACTCATGGTTACTGTCAGGTATTCACATTGGTTTCCTCCAGTTTCCTACGCGCTGGTAGGTGGATTGGTGACTCTAAATGAATCCCTAGGTGTGAATGAATGTGTGAGTGGTGCCCTGCAATGCACTGGTGTCCCATCCAGGATGTATTCCCATGTCACGCCCAGCGTTCCTCGGATAGACTCCGGAACCCTGACCAGGATAAAGTGCTTACTGAATATGAATGGAAGAATGTAATTGTCCACTGCAGTAACTTGGACAAAAGAAAGTTGTGGATTAATTAAGTTTTCTTTTTTTTTTTGTTGTTGTTTTTTTTTTTTTTTTGCTGTAGCTTGTGAACAATAACTTAAGTTGGCTGCTTCTCCTTTGTGGATGGACAGAGCTCACCCTGCTCTGCTCAGATAACACCTCATCCCGTTATTCTCCAGACAGCTTTGCTAGACTGAGCGCTGCCATTTTTAGCCCTGCAACTTTCACCAATTACATTTCAAAGTGGGTGGATTAGTGCAACTTTTAATTACTAACAAGGACAAAGTGCGTTCTTTGGTTATTTTGAATCATTTCTGAAGCATGGCAGCAGGGTTGATAAGTCCGGCGCTTCCTATGGCATAGAGCGATTAAAGCGTAGAGCCGATAAAAAAGGAGGCAAATTAACCCTTGGGGCTCAATTAGCATTTTTCAGATTAGGATACTTTTTTCCACTTGGGTGTCACTTCTGTGCTTTCTCCTATCTTTTTGTTACATCAAAGAAGCATTTAGCCAAGAGACATCCCTTCTCTTTTAATTTGGCACCAGCTGTGAAGATCCAAGAGATCACCATCAGGGAAGATAAGAACGGATGCTAAACCATGGAGAGTGTCTCGAGGAATTCATCGTCAGACAGCACGCTATATGCATGTAGAGAAACAACCTTCTTACTTTATAAGACAAACATAGCCATGTTCCTTTGAGGTACTTCAAGAAAGGCCAGCTGAGAAGAGTCTTATCTGCTATGTGCATGTGTTGACAGTGGTGTCAGATTTTTCTCTCAGACCATCCAGTTGCCAGTGAACGTCTGACACTGCTGCCTTTTTCAAGCTTGTTAAACCATAAGAAGACAAACCTCAAAAAAAATATTCTTTCTTGTCCAAGACCAAAGTAAGCCTGTTTAAAATCCACCTAAAAGGTACAGAGCAGCGTTTTGTCTAGCTTTTATGTAACCCTGCTTCACAAAGAGGATTTAAGTTTAGATCTTTAATCACAAAACGTCAGATTTCACAAAGGAAACACACAGCAGTGAAGATGTGTCCATCAGAGCCGTTGGCAAGAAGATAGTATAACAGACTGTTCAGTTACCGCTTTGGCATACCTGTTGAAAAAAGTGTGTTTTTTTTTTAATCAGAGATTGGATGAATAGTAAGTGTTAGGCCTGTCAAGTCTACTTTATCTTCCAATCCATCTACACCTATACAGTGAAATGAAATATCGGCCTCCAAAATCACTGAGCCGCACAAGAATACAGGGGCTCTGTACACACAAGTACAAATAAAGTGTAAAACAAGGCTCGTGTCAGGAATCAGGGAAATGCCAATTCAACCAAACCCCATAATAAGTTCATTCTCAGCTAACAGAACAATCTAATAAGGTTAATGCATAAAAGTATAGGGTAGTGGTTTGTGTCACAATGTTATTACAGCATTGCTTGTAACACATTCACAGTTGTACACCCTTTTACAGGTTTGCACTGTGCAAGTTTTTTTTTTTACCCGATTTTGAAAAAACTCCACATAGTAAGAATTCTTTGGTCATGAGCTGAAATTGGCCGAGAGTCCAAGAGTGGTCCAGAGACGCAGTCGTTGGTTCTTTTGAAAATGGTGGCCTGGGTCTTGCATCGCCATAACCGTGGTGTGGCTGTATGCAGACTGCAGACTCCTTTATCCGGGCCAAGTGTGAGAACACCCAGCTTGTGACTCTGCTAAGACAACCAACCTGGCACCACTGCTAAGGTGGGTCAGCTACGAATACGGTACTGGTGATGGCGAAACATAAACGAAACACGCTAATGGACCGAAAAAAATTCCCTTATTAGCTCAAACTCCCTTTGAAACATGTTTCTGTTTATGTGCTAATTGATGATGTAAGCAGAACATAGAGCTGTGATTAAAGAACATTACTATCATTAGAGGATCTTCATGGTATAATCTGACACGGAGAACACGTCACATAGTCTGTCATAGAATTCAGAAATCTGAAAAGATAGCTGAAAACACTGTGTAAAACTAACATCATTGTCTCCATGGCTACTGGGAGCAGTTAGCGCGCACATCTCACGTACATGTTGTTTCTAATCCTAGCTTGCACGCGCCATCTCTTAGCTAATTATTCTTTGCATCACCACAACATGCCGGCTAACTGTGCGTAATTTATCCGATTGCACAAGCAAATTAACAAATCAATAAAATTAGCTCAGAGCCTTAGTTTCACTGAATCCTTGTTAATTGGAATTCTGTTAATTCTGGAATACGTTTTTTTTTTTCCCCCTTGTGCTGCTGTGTGAGATACAGATCCTTTAGTAACAGTGTCATCATGCTAATTAACAGCGACAGCAGCTTGACCTCCTGCAAAGACTCACTCCGCTGATGTGTTTATGAAGGTTCTTCATTTCTATAAGGCTTATTTTGAGTAAACACGGTGGATCTCCAGACCTCTCTTTATCCACATTTCTCTATTGATTTTGTGTAGTGGTCTGCTCTCGATGTTGGCATTGAAAGAACTGCAAATACAACCAATTCCAGGGATACAGGATTATCAGGCTAATCAATAGCAACACCTCCCACCAGATTTTATCCACACGTCACGGTCCAGCCAAGCTTCAGTTTCCGCAATGTGTTCATAAAGACACTCCTTGTCTGCAAGGTCCAGTTTAATCAAACATGGAGCATGCCCAGGCCGTCTCCCTCGCTTTACACACATCCCACTAATGATTATAGACTCACTCAGGCCGATTTGGTCCGAAGCCCAGAGGGTTGTTAATCAGCACTCGCTTCATGCAAATGTCTGTTGGCCTTGCTCTTAATATTTCAGCCTCACCCTTCTCATCAGGTCCTCTGAGGGACAGGAGCTATCTCGAATTCAGCTGTTCTTCCTTCACATCATAGCCCCATTGCTTGCTACTGCAGTTTCGCTCGCTGCCATTTGTTCTTTTTACACAGGAAACGTTAGTCTGGTATTATTTTGTCCTTTGATGTTCTTGCCAGGATGACCCATATGAGCAAGCGCTCATGGCGGACTCTTATGAGGACATTTTTCCCTCCATAAAGCATTGCTTGAAACCGTAATATTGCACCTGGTGGGATTTTCATGTCATTTTGCAATATCCAGCAGTGAGTCACGCTTGGCTGAATCAGCTCAGGGCGATGCTTTTCCAAAACGCAAGCGTACATATCTCCACCGAAAAACCCATCAAATTCCTTATCTATATTACATATTTACACCGTTATTTCCATATTGGCCAGGCTAGGGTCTTATTGCACCATGCATTTACCTCCTATACACCCCGCCCCCCACACCCCCCACACCCCCCCCACACACACACACATGAAGCTTTGAAGGAGTGCTCTGAGCGCTGACTGCCCGAGTGACTGTCGCCTTGACACCATGACAGGAAGTGCGGGTGATAAGACAGGCAGTGTCACATAATTTAGCGCTCCAGGTCTGAACTAGGTGAAATGCTATTTGTCTCAAGGTGGAAGAAACAGGATGCCTACCAAGGTCAGATAAACCAATGACTGATGAAGGCCCTGAGTTAAGATGGCAGACATCAGTCGTGGCTTTTCATATACGTTAGCTATCAAAGGTATAAATGCATACAAATACACACAAATGTATATGCATCTTTTTTCGAGATGAAAAAGAAAGAAACGGACAGTAACTTTGTTCGCAAAACACTCATTTCACATGACAAGGTTAAATGACAAGGTTTACATTATGCTTTGACAAAGAAATATATAAATACAGTTATTGAAATGGAGCAATGTAGTAAGACAAAGTAGGTATTTTACTGAAGATGAGGCTTAACTATTTTTCCGTTTGGGTTTTCTAGCTTTTCTAGACCTTTCATTAAGACAATGATTTGTGAGGACCGGGTGATTGTGACCGGGATTGTCCTAGCAAATGGCTAAAGATGTGTGTACACGCATGTGTATACACACACACACACACACACACACACACACTAAGAGAGAGAGAGAGAGAGACAGTGTTTGTTCCATTGATCAGGGCAGCACAGCTTGACTTTGCAGTCTGATTGTCAGGCGAAAACTGTCTGGTTTCCCAGAGTTGAAAAGAGTTTGAATTAAACTACTTTACTTCTATTCATTCATGACCGGTGTATTTAGAAACACAGTTAATACTGAATGGTGACTGTGCACGAATGCTTTCAGCCCTCCAAGTCATTTTGAGTAGTCTCATAGTCATGAGCCAAGACGGCTGGACTTGGCTAAGTTCCTTAAACTCAATCTAATATTCACATATTCACCTTCAAGCATATCATTCAGTAATGCCGCTAGGAAAAGGTGTGCAGTTATGAGAGCCAGGAACGCCTGGACCCCACCGACAGCTCTCGACACTCGCAGGGTTTAATCTTCCATGCTGTCACGTGACCTCAACCAGTTTCCTGACGCGCCATTGAACAGAAATGAGGAAGAAGCGCAGAAACAGATTTAGGATTATAACAGCAGTCCAGTCACTTTGAATTACCGCCACTAGACATTAAATATGTTGGAGGCAGAAAGTGGCCTCAGTGAACAGATTCATTCCGTGACTAATATAGCAGTTTTTTGGGGGGGGGGGGGGAAAGGAAGAAGAATCATCATCATATTGGAATCTGAGGAATAAAGTTAACACTGCCGCTAAAGCTCCGCTGTAAAAAGACAGCTGTTACTCTCTCAACAAAAGATTTCAAACATCAATTATTCATCTCATGTGATGTGCACTGTATTGACATCCTTCAAAATGGAAAAAAAAAAAAAAAAGAAAGCACACACACTATTGTCTTTCGTTTTAGACAATACTACTGCTTGGGGGTGCGCTTTTATAGGAAACATATCATTCAGGGGATGCTGTGACAAAGCACAGTCACTGTTACCACCCTGAAGTTGACTATTTTCCCATAAGAGCATGTCCCAAAGTGTTTTATTCCTCTTATATCACAGCAGTTTCTCAAAGATTACAGTTTATTATTTATTAAAGAACGACACCTCATATATTTTATCAGTTTATGGTTACATTTATTGTTCTAAAAACATGTTAGTTCCTGTTCTCACCACAGAGCTGCTGTTATAGAAAATTAATCAACGCCTTCTGACCAATCAGAATTGAGAATTCAACATCGCTGGCATATAGCTGTATATAAGCTATGGCTGCAACCGGAATTCTCTCTCAAGCCACACACAGTGAATTATAAAGAGACGAGAGAGTCGTTTCATTTGGGAATCTTCTCGGGCTGCCGTGACGGGATTTCCGAGACAGAAAATCCTCCTGCTATTGTGTAGTCTTTTGTTATGCTAATGTAATGCTAGCTAGCTACAAGTAGTATACCTGATCACACCGCAACAAATTCAGTCTGGCAGTTGTTTATTGACTTTTATCAAGCGTATGCACCGTAATAAATGTGCTCCACTAGAATAACATTATTAAATACATCCCTGAAGGAGTTGCACTGGAATGGAGGTTTTTTTTTTTTTTTTTTTTTTTTTTTTAACCGACACACATTAAAGAAGGAGAAAGGCTTATGGCAAAGTGCATTTGTAAAGGGAGCTGGCCTCCATTTAAGAGGGAATGAAAACATAAAATGAATGCACTGCTTTTAGGACCCGAATCAGAGGCATTTCCAGAGAGTTTTTATTGAAAGTTCAGTTAAATTGACTTACACTGCAGTATTTTTTTTTTTTTTTTAAATCAGCTATACCTGGACTGAATCTATCAGCAGCCAAAAGATTAAAATCAAAATGTGTGAAGCACATTTTAGAGTTAAGTTGGAGTTTTGTTCTTTTGGTGCGAAAGAAAGTGCAGTCCTCCTCCTCACCTCTATACATGAGCGGCATGAATAAAGAGCTTCATGCTGTCAGTCAAGATCATGGTGTCCTCTCCTTAAGGCGTGTCAAACCTCGGAAGGCCACCTTTAACTTAGCATTAAATACAATACATTATTGTTTCTATAGTAACAGCTCATTCACAGGGATGTGTATGATGGACGCGGCACGTAATCTGTAATTAATAATAAATAGATTTTTTAAAAAAAAAAAAAAAAAAAGGAAGCGAGGGAAAAATGTTCTAGGCTTTTGTTAATATTGAGCTTGTTATGGATATGCAGTTCCACTATACTAAACAAATTTGCAGAGAGGGGAAATAAGCTTCTCTTATTTAATATACTCCATGTGAGTGCGTAAATCTACTTCACACTTACACACAATGATAATTGACTTCGTATGTATAAATATGGACAAAAAGAATACATATTCATAAGCACAAACAAAGACACCACAAATTACCAACATTAGTACTTCATCCGCAACATTGTCATTACATTTTGGCGCGTTCCTCTTCTTCAGTTCCCCAAAGTTTACACGGCTCCCTCTGATAGACTCACAATTTCAAAAATCAATCAGTTTTCAGTGGGATTCAGGTCATGAGATTTGCGCGGCCATGCAAGGCCTTCTTGAGTTATTAAATTCTCCTCTAATTCGTCCCGGTACATCAGGACCATTTGTATATCATGATGCTCCCACCACCGTGCTTCACTGTGCCTGTGGTGTTCTTCGAATCATAAGGGCAACCCTTCTTTCCCCAAACATATTGAGCTGAATTATTGCCACAGAGCTCTATTTTTTTTTATTTATTTATTTTTTTCTTAACCAAATATTGTCTCAAAAGAGTTCAGATGTACCTCTCTTACCTTCCTTATCATTAGTCCGAGAGCGTGTTGTGTCTTGCATGGCGCACCCATCCAGAGTTGCGTGTCCTTGTGGTTCCATCGAACCGGTCGTACTGACAGGGATGTTTAAGGTCTTTGCTATGGCTTTGTAACTTTTTCCAGTTGAAGCCTGAGATCTTTAGGAAGCTCCTTCACCTTCACTAAGACTGTGTGAAATATTCTCAAATAATGATACCTTTATGTATTGTTTGTTTTATTAACTTCAAGAAAAAGTGAGGGAATGACTGTTTATAGCTTTTATGACTAACTAACTTCTTTACAGATGTTCCGCCACATGAAACGTAACTACAAATGGCAAAAGAACGTCATTAATTAATAAAATCACAGACATTAACATTATCATTAGCATATTTCTAGTGATAGAAGAGGAATAAATCACTTTTACTGAATATTGTGATTTAGGAGAAATAGTGAAAATTGGACCAGTAGTTAATCCTTTGTCATTATTTGTTTTGTTTTTTTGCATTTCTCTTACAAGCACATCTTGTATGAATAATTAATGTAACTAATTAATGAACAGACTTCTTGACCTGGTATGAACACAATTAAAAAGAAAGCAGTTTTTTTTTCTTAATTACTGAATATTTATTATTTGAAAGCGTTATTATTAATTATTTAGACTTTAACATGGCACGATTTTATTGACGCTGACTCCTTCCTCACAGTCACTTCTGTCAAAATCTATATGTTTTCTGCATCTAAATGCTGCGTTTGCTCTGATGCTTTCCTGCTTGATTTTTACACCAGCCGAGGCTTCATCGTGCTTTTGCGAGAGAACCTGATTGGTACAGCGTTTATTGTTTCAGCCCCGCTTTCTTGTGAAGGCTGGCAAAAGTTCATATAATAACAAGCACGTCGGAAATGAGCCGAGCAAAGCAGCTGACGGGTTGGAAAGAAGAAAATTCTTTAAAAAATCTTTTTAAACTACTAGGTGCTTGCTCACAAAGTCATGCTGGCTAGTGAGAACCTTTTGAATCGATTGATGATGAAGTGGGAAAGTTTAAAGAGGAAGCTAATTCATGATCAGAATTGAGAAGCTTGGCTAGATGGTTACCTGGACTTTAGTTTGCATTCTCGTGACATGAGGACTAGATTGTTTTCCTGAAACAGCACAACCCACATGCGTTATCCCTTATTGTTTTTTGCAGATGTTTAATGCTATATCCATAACACCCGTCCTGCTTTCTGACATATTATTTTCCTTTAAATCCCGACACCCACGAAGCAGGTAGGTGGAGCGAAACCCGAGATCTCCCCAAGCGGCCGGCGTTGACTGACGGTTCGTCCTGACAGATTGACAGATTGATTGAAAGAAGCTGGGCTCCATCTTCTACAAGCTGAAGTGTTGCAAATGAGGGGTAACTGTCTGGAACGGGGGAAAGCAGCTCAACACACACTTCAGCCAAGAGAAAAAGCGAGCGAAAAATGTTCAGCGAGGGCCTTGCGGATCAGGTGAGATGGGACAAATCTGGGAAGCGCAGATACGCCAGGCCCTCGCTGTACATTATTAGCTCGAGTACAGAAAGGGTCATCTGGTTTCTCGAGCACGTTTAGCATTCACAGACAGTGCGAAAAGGTCAGGTGTCATGTTTCAGATTCCTGATTGCAGAAAATGGCTCTAAAAATAGCATTTCCTCTTGAGTGCCTGTCTGTTTCCAAATAGTTGACCGCTTCTTTTTTCCAATTTCAATTCCAATTACGGATTTTACGATACAGTGCTGATGCTGCATCGGATGGATCGGCCAATTATCTCTAATCTCCAGGGGGATGGATGTTTGCTTTACTTGCATGCCAAAACTTTTCGATTCTCATTAAATGTGTGTGTAATGTACCACATGTAAGAAGGATACAGGAGATAAAGGGCAGTATTACAAACTCACAAGTGGACGCGATGTGCATCTACAAACTCAGCGGGCATCATTTAAATCTCCGACATGCTCTGGATGATGAAAACAATCATGTTGTTTTATATATATGATTTAAACTGTTAAATGTTCAGTGTGGCTTTTTTTCTTTTAAATCCAAAACCAAAGGCTTCCCATCACCCATCAACTTCCCCTTTCCCTCGTGGAGTCCATTTGAAGAGGGCCAATGAGGGGCGCTCAGATTTTTCCCCTCCGTTGCACCAGTTTCATCCAACAAGTCTTCGCACTCTGAGCTTTCTCAGAAGCACATTTGTAATTGCACAGAAGCTTCCAGAAGAAACTGACGAGCATGCTATCAGCCAGAAGAGTGAGTGAGAACCTAAAACCCATTACGGCTATCCATCAGGCCTTCAGGAAGCCATTTATAAGATCAGAGGGATCAAGCTGAGCAAAAAAAAAAAAAAACAAAAGTTACCTTTTTTTTGATATCTTTTTGTTTCAAAATCCCAAGATTTCCAGTGAGCCCCTTGAAATTCTCTGTCAGGTTCACGCGAACGCTGTAAGCATCACTTCACAGGCCAGATTGAGTTCTGTCTTTTGTAAAAAGGTTGCTCATTACAGCCCATCAGCCAGGTCTTTTACAAGCAGCCCGCCTTCCCGAAAGCCCACCGAATAAATTGCCCCCACGCTCAGGCCGTGAAGTGAGCATAAAGCGAGTTTGCTTTTAACAAGTCCGGATTGAGGGTAATTGCTTTTTCCGTGTAGGTAGTTTTGGACAGTGCTGTGGACGGCTTTGCTGTATATCAGTGTCTGAAAGCTGCAATGTGTTTCCATTCATGTGCCAAGTGGATTTTAATCACACAGTGAATTTGGCAGAGATGTCATTACTTTCTAGTGCGCAATAAAACCTCATCCAAATGTACACCCAATAGCCAGAGGCCACCACCCAGCGCTGCTTTCGGAATGGATTTGGAAGAAAATATGACCTTTAGACAAATTTCTCAAAAAGCAAACAAACTACCTGGTGTTAGCCAAGTCATATTGATTCATTTTTTTGTCCATTTAACTAAAGATCGCATATTGTTTTGCATTTCATTTATAATCATTGCCAAGACCGAACAGGGGACTGATAGCATCAGTGCTATTGTGTCTGTGCTTAATTTAGAAGATATACTGATAAGCTTGAACAAGCAGCAGTGTAGCAGATCCTCTGTCATTCTGCCTTGTAGCTGGTTTAGCTAGCTAGCTACATTATGGGACAACTGGAAAGTTTATTGCTAACATTAGCAAGGCTAGCTAAGTTAGCTGATATCGACTAACTATATCATGGACTAGAAGGGGTGTCTCTGAGATAAATACATCAGGAAAACAAATTTTTTTTTGCTAATTATAGTAGAATCAGCAGTTCAGGGGAAGGTGCATAAGGATAAAAGTCTATTTTATCAGCTTTGCTGAAGTACTGTTTATTCTCTATCTTTCACCTCTAGTTACGTGCTTGCGTAATTCCAAACAGAAAAATCACATGACGGAAACGCTAGGCTAGGCAATGAAAATGGCATTCCAAAACGTCCAAATTCCAAAAATGTCTCTGAACATTTTTACACTGGCTGATTCATGTGTATGAGAAGAGTCTCAGAGGTGGAAAGAGCAGTTTTCCACTTCCTGTCAAATCCCCTATAGTTACTGAGGTGTGGCTTTTTTTCCCCCGCAATTCTAATTCCAGTAGGATTAAACTCTACTCTTCTCCCACATCAGAAGACCAGGCAAGTGGAACGTTTAAGATTCGGCTTACATGCATGCATAAAGCTTCTCAAGGCTTCATTCAGCTACGTTGACTTTGAAGCCCACGTTTAGCGAGCGCTTGCTGTTTATTTCTCCTTGAACAACGATCTCAGCCTTGGTGACGCTCTGACTTCCCGAGCAACTGCCTCCTTAAGGGAGAATCCTGCAGATAGTTTGAGTTGCTGTGCGTGCTTCTCTTTCTTTTTAATCACCTCCACACACACACTGTAATTCTGGTTTATGATACAGAACTTCTTTCCATTTTTCTTTTTGTCCTTGATTATGTGCTGCATGGGAAGACGTGGGCGTATTAAATTGTTTCAAAGTAAGAAAAGGAGTTAGGAGCACACTGAATGCGGTGGATGCACTTATTTGTATTTAAATACAGTATATACACTCAGGTGCTAGTTTATTTGATACTCCTGCCTTGTAGAGACACTCGCAGGCATTTAAGTTTCCTTATATTAGACACATACTAAGGTGCCTCATAATACCACAACGCTGCTGAATTCTCAATTCCCAGTACAAGGCAAATCACAGGTTTATATTAATGTCTGTAATGTGTTATTATTTTTATAGTAATTATATCGTAATATAGTAAAAAAGTAGTTTTATGGTAAGTCCCTGTGATCCTGTGGATTTGAATTTGTACACGATATAGCCACAAGTATGTAGATACCCTGCTAGATCTGCCCCAGGTTAATTGTAAATAGTATAGTGAGCAACAACAGCCCAGCTACGAAGCAGTAGACCGTGCAAAAATCACAGAACGGTATCACCGAGTGCTATGCTCTGTCCCATCACTCACCACTTCACGAAATCGGTTTCCATGGCCGAGCAGCTGCACACGAACCTAAGATCTCTACGAGCAATGCCAGGTGTTGGCTGGAGTGGTGTAAAGCACGCCACCACCGGACTCTGGAGCAGTGGAAATGTGTTCTCTGGAGTGCTGAATCATGCTTCACTATCTGGCAGTCTGATGGATATAATCTGGCTCTGGCAGAGAATGCTACCTACCAGAATGCAAAATGCCAACAGTGAAACAAGGCTGTGTACAAGGCAAGGTCCATAAAGACATGGTTTGACGAGTTTGGTGTTCAGGAACCCTAGTAGCCTGAACGGAACCCTGACGTCAACCCCAGTGAACACCTTGGGATGACCTGGAACATTGTCAGGCCTGACTTCACTAATGCTCTTTAGACTGAATGGGCACAAATTCCCACAGACACACTCCATAAACTTGTAGTAAACCTTCCCAGAAGAGTGGAGGCTGTTATAGACACAAACGAGAGGGCCAACTCCATATCTGTACCTATGGTTTTGGAATGGGATGTCCAAAAAGCTTATTGGTGTGATAGCCAGGTGTCCACATACTTTTGGCTATATAGTGTATGTATGTGTTTCAAGCAAGCAAGGCATCTCGGCATTCCCCACTACAACCTACTGCCAAGTGAAAAAGCTGCAGAGTCCATCCAGCCTACACTAATGGCCTTAAACAAATGGGCTAATAAGAGGGAACCCTGTCGTACCTCCGAAAACCGATTATCCATAGCTAATTAGCACATGTTTAATGAACAAAGAAATTAGGCCACGTCAAGTATGGATCTGTGTTTATGCTAATTTGCAAGGCAGTTATGCGAACAATGCGCAATAGGCAGACAAATGAATAGGAGAGGAATGTATTGGAATAAACTAAAGAGAAACACATGGCAGGAATGGACCTGGGGAAAAAGTGAGTGGGTGAGCAAGAAAGAGAGAGGAACAAAAAAAATCAGTGTTGCATGACATGTTCGGTGGTAGAGAGTTGGCTATTTACACTGTTGGCGTGCTCATCGTCTGGCCATGGTACCGGTCAAACACAAGCCTTCCATCACAAGAGCCAATCAGAACATGTTTCCCGCACTGGCCTGTGGACCGTGTGGTGGCAGCCATATTGGATTTGTGCTTCCCAGCAGAAATAGAACAGCTGCGGCACTGCATACTAGCGTTAGCACAAAACACACAAAGATACAGACACACACACACACACACACACACACACACACAGCAGCTATTGCTCTGCAGTAATGGCCTGCTGGGCCCTGGCACTGCCCGCTCACTCCTTGTTTTAAAACCCTTTCATTCCTGTAGAGGGTGGGTGGATTATGCGAGTAGCAGGAAATTACAGCTCTTGAATGGTAATGCTGTTTTGAATTGTTGGAATGGAAAAAAAACCCAACATGGAGTCACAATACACAAATGGAATTGTGGACAGTGCTGTTTCTTCATATTTCCATCCACTGTATAAAAGTGATTTGTTAGAAAAACATTATATAGTTTATTTCACTCCAGCTTTCTCTAGAGAATCTGGCACTTATTCCTTCTAAAGGTGAGCAAGAATTGTCTACTTTCACCGGAAGAGGCTGATAGAATACGACTGATAGCCAACCAATCACAGACCTTTCCCTGTAGTCTGTCCACAAACACGATACGAGATTCTCATTCACTCACCACTAAGTTTAGGGAGAGGGGCAGGACTAGATGATATAAAGAAATCCAAACGAAAGATTATCTCATTTACTCGCCACTAGCTAATCACCTAATAACCTCTAAAGATGGGATCCTGTGACGCTCAGTATATCACATTGTTCAAAGGTATATGTGCATACACAGCCAATCAGATCACAGCCTTCAGGATGCTGAAGCTCGTGGCCAGAAAACTGTACAAAAAAGTATCAGATGGTCCGTGGCTAGCGGGGGAAGCATCTGAGGCTGAGACTAGGAACAAGATTATGGAGAGGGGCGGGGCTAGATGTTCTTCGTAGGAAATCCAAAGAAATCGGCATCGTTCTTAGGAATGTCAGAGATGATGTGAAAGTGATGGATACTTGCATGCTTTACCTGGCTATATGAAAATACTGTGGTGTTTGAAAAATCAGATCTCAATGCACACTCATCGCGATGCAGTGCTGTGCCTGAGTAAGACGAACAGCCTTTCATGAACACATGAACGCTTAGCTGATTCTTTACGCTGATCTGTCTGAGCGTCCGTCCGGCTGTCAGCACCTGACTCTTTCATTGGCGAAGATGCAGGAGGCTTGTCAGAGCCATCACATTAAATCAGCATTAGAATGTCTGCACCGACGTGCACGTGCTGTTGCACTGGAGTCATAATTATGCCTATTAATCAATATCCAGAAAATGCGTCACATTTTTATCAAAGCGCACGCGAGAATATCCGTGCTGATAAGACGAGGAGTCTCTTGCGCTTTCCTTTGTTGATTAGCATATCATAATTAGTCGCGCTCCATTGGCCTGCTTGATAGATTCATTAGAAGCGAGGCATTCTGGAAGGCCATTAAGTGGCTGATAGTTAAGCAACCGTCACATTTAGCAGCGGCGTCTCAATAACGTTTATAACCTCATCAGTCATGTGTAGGATTTTACCATTCAACTTATCTGATTCTTTCCCGTTTCGGAAAAAAAAAGGGTAAATTTTAATGGCTCTACCTACCTGTAACTTATAATTTATTGCGCATTCTCGTTTTTACTCTCAGTATATTGAAATAAGACGTGACACAAATGAAACAGGAAGCCACTCTACATGTACATGCTTGACAAGTCATTTGGAGATTTTCGATGATGGATATAACTCCAATTCCTAAGAAAGGAGCTCTTTTCCCTCTCTCTCTAATAAGATTTTCAGCTCATGTCGAGTCACACGTGCGGATCCTCCACATGCGGACCTGCTAACAAGATCGTGGTTTTATATGTTTGACTTATTGACAGCTTATGGAGCAGGCCATAAAAAAAGTTGGTTTGCATACAAGAATACAAGGCTACGTACTGGCAATACAGTTAAGCCATTACAATGGCTTGATGTCTCTGTTTTTTTGTTTTTTTTTCCTTCGGTAAAGTGGCAGAAACTGAAGTACCCAGGCAGTTAATTGATTGCCAACTGTTTTTTTTTTTTTTTTTTTATAACTCAGTTTCACTTGGATCTGCTTTTCAATGCAGCGGACTGTCTTTCCGACTTTTTTTTTTTTTTTTTTAAATGAAAATTTAATGACAAATTGAGAAACAACATTGTCTTTCTAAATTATTCAAAACGTGTTCCAAAGTGTGTAATTTCCAATTAAGCTTCCCCAGACAAGGACTTGGACAAAAATAATTGAACCCATCATGCATTAAATAATTCATTGAGACCCTAGACATACAATTATGATATAATCTGAGGTGGCGAATGCATGAGGTTTAATACCTCGCTGCTCCTTTTTTCTCTGGTTTTAATGGAGGCGTCTCATTTCTTGCCCGCGCTCCGAGCTCATAAGTCAGCGCAGAGATCGCTGCCAGCTAGCGCCACGCTGTTTGTGTTTTATTTATGTATTTTCATCACGCTCCTGCGAGAGCTTGCAGCGTGGCAGCCCCCAAGCTAAAACACCACCTCGCCTTTGCTCCAAACAAGTAGATTCAGCTTGGCCTGCATCTCTCCTGACTTACAGTCCCCGTTTTTCATCAGCGCAGTCAGGAAAATGGTGAAAGAGGCCACTCTTTAGCGGCAGTTTTTATGTCCGAGAGAGCCTTATTACATAAAGAACTAGGGCTCGATTTGAGAAACACCCTCACAACAAAAGCGCATGTACTATATCACCGAGACACCAGTGCATGCTAAAACCTCACGCTAAGGCTCACGGTAAGCAAACTGATAACCGGCTAGCTAGCTAACTGACACTAATAATTTCGACAATAAGTAGACTAACAGGACAAAGGTTGCGCTGATAACATGCAGAGTTCGAGTGCCGGTTTTTTAAAGCGTGGCTTTGCAGAGAACGCCGAACAAGCCGCGGCTAATTACTTTTCTAAAGCCACACTTCTGTATTTAACACACAAGCTTTCCGAGGAATCGATGTCCATCAACGCTTTTGAAGGTGCACACAAGAACGAGAAACGTGATACCTGTGTCAGTGCCATTGTAAAGTAAAGTGCTGGCTCTCGCTTATCTTTTAATGAAAGTCATAAGTCAGGCTCAGGCTTGTAAATGACCAGAGGACCTGTGGTTCATAATTGAGATTATAGCGAGACCGTCGCTTGATCTGACGAATGGAAATGGTGCCAAAACTTGTCCTAAGCGTCATCAAAAGCCTCTAATTCATGCTGATGCATTGAAGAAACTGACATTTCAAATGCGCAGGTTGTGAATGCAGCTGGCAGATAGTTATGTAGCAGATGTTAGATTTTTTTTTTTTTTTTTTTGTATTTTTAATAGCGTGAGTGCTTGTATAAAATATTATATCTACTCCTGTCAGGTTGCTGTACATCAGCTAAATTTAGTGCAACTAGGATTTTTAAATAGTTTCAGCACTTGTATAAAAGAAAAAGCTAACTGTCATACAGCCAGCCAACTATCTTTAACCAGCTAAATAAACTTCCTGTCATATAGTTGTACACTAGCTAAATTAAACACAACTGGAATGTTTAAATAGTGTTAGCTCTTGTGAAAGACCGAGCTGTCTAACATATGTAGCAAACTATTTTAGCTAGACAGTGACATGCTTCCTATGGTGTTAGCACTTGTATAAACGGCTAGCTAAATATTATAAATGTAAGATAAATGAGCTAAATGTTATATCTAGCTATTTCTAGCTAGCAGTTTACACATACTTCCTGTCAGGTTCCGGTACACCATCTAAATCTCACCCAGCTAGGATTTTTAATAGTGTTAATACCAAAGACCAAGGACTAATACAAATAGCTAAAAATTTCTAGCTAGGAAAATACAGATACTTCCTGTCAGATTGCCCTACTCCAGCTAAATTTAATACAGTTCTGTTTTTATTTTTGGTGTTTTTTTTTTTTAGCGCTTGTATAAAAGAGCAAGCTAGCTAATGTACCAAGTCTGACTGCTGATGGCTAGAAAATTGCACATGCTTTTTTTTTCAGATAGCTTTCTCATGGTCTACAAACACGGATATTGCTAAATAACAGATTCCTCTGGTGGAACCGAGTGGAATTTTGAAGTATCCCTGAAAATTTTGTGCACGTCCAAAAAATGGCAATATGTCATATGACTGATATTGTTAGGTTTTTGTTTGTGTACACGCTTTTTCCTGATCCTGTTTATTTGTTTGCTGGGAGTCCTGTCTTGCCTAGCCTAGCTAAGCCTAGCCTAGTCAAACCTGTCTGTGGTTCATCTGATACGTTACCTGTCTATTCATTTGTTTTTCTCCCCCCCCTCCCCCCGCTTCTTTCAGTAAAACCCTTCAAATGCATCTAAACCCTGTCTGTGCCTGACAACAATCATAACCAGATACATTATTTATATTGTAATCTATTCTTAAATATACGTCAGTATGTATGCTTATTTAAATAATGGGCCAATTTCATGAAATAGGTATGAAATTGCATAGATTTTCAAATACAGTCTATTGCTTTTACATATGGGATATACCAAACAAAGGGGCATATTCCACATGGTTTATACCAAACAAAAGGGGATATTCCTTTATGGATATGTTAAACCAATGAGCATATTCCGTATGCCAAATAACAAAATATTCCATATAATTATTCCATATATATTCCATATATTATTCCATATATATATACCAAAGGAAGGGGGATATACCATATGGCATATGCTAAACGAAGGGGGATATTCTATATAGGATATACCAAATGATGAAGGGTGATACTCCATATGGGATATACTAAAAGAAATGGCGTACTCCACATGGGATATACCAAACGAAGGGGGCTATTCCATTTGGAATATATCGAAACAATGAAAGGGTAATATTCCATATAAGATATGCCAAATGAAATGGGATATTCCATATGAGACATACCAAGTGAAAGGGGATATTCCATAAGAGATGTACCAAATGATGTAGGGCGATATTCCATATAAGATAAACCGAAAGAAGAGGGATATTCAATATGGGATATACCAAATCGCGAAGGGTGATATTCGTAATAGGATGTACCAGATGATGATTTCATATGGGTTCTACCAAGCAAAGGAGGATATGGGTTATAGCAACTGCAAGGAAATATTCCATATGAGATATACCAAATGGCAAAGGGCGATATATATGTAGGGTATACCAATCCAAGAAGAATATTCCATATGGGAGATACCAAATGAAAGGGGGTAAGATTCACCAGACGAGACCCTTTTTTTTTTTAACAGATTTACTCGATACAGTATTCGTTAGTTCAGAAGCGTTCGTTGACACCCACTTTGAACCATATGTCATTTTTAATTTTCTTGTTAAAGATATGACTGATTATTTTTCATCACCTCCGGTTTTGTCAGATATCTTTGCTTCGTCTATGGCATTAAGCATTCTGTCCTCTATCAGTTATTTCATTAATCAGGCTTTAGCATGCTATTTATCTTTTTGCTCACTCAAATCATGTGGTTCCAGTTGCTTGTTTTATGCTCGTAGGTGGTATTCTGCTAATTGTCACTGATTAAGTGTGTTCGGTTTTTGTCCCTAACATGCATTCTGGCTTGAGCTGGACCCCGATTCTGTAATTTAATTTAATACAGTTGCGTGTTAATAATATACAGAACATTTCCATATCCTCTACCTGTACTGTAATAACGAATGTCTGCGAGTGGGAAAAGCAAAGCCGAGACGTTGTTATACACGGCATTAACTCCGAACAGCAGGGGAGAAAATGCATATGGAAATATATCAACATCATTGAACTTTCATGCTCTTTTGCAATTCACGGCTCTCTCAGAGAGGATGTGGGTGACGATGGAGCCAGTCTGATGAGCCTAATGAATTTTTATTGCTTAGGGCCATAAGGCAAAGGCAAAAGGCTCTGCCTTCGCTCAGTTTCTCTGCACCTGTCTGAAACGAGCTCTGCTGCTCTGTTCTGAATTCTTCCTCCGATGCTCTTCGACTGTTATTTGGATGCAGAAAAAGCTGTAATAACTGATCAAAGGCATAGGCTGTGTTAATGCTTTGCGGTGATACGGCGGCGCTGTTCCTTTGTGATAAGCGTGTTGACAGATAATAAAATGAAATGGGTTTTTTTGAAATGTCCACTAGACCAATATATGAGGCTTAGCTGCTTTCTCTGATATAGAAATCTTCCCATAATCAGAAACCTGGGTTGTGTTTTCTTACAGTCGTGAAGAGCAAGACGTGAGCAATTCTTCTGCCTCACCGTATTCCCATATGCCTGAAAAACTCCCAACAAAATGCGACACCCTGCGTGTACAAAGCGTCTCGCCGCATATTGTATGGATACGAAGCGGAATAATATGCGGCCGGCTCACTGAAGTGGCTCTAAGCTGGGCGATAGACGCGCTATATTTGTCATTTCCTACGGTCCTCTAGGGCTCGTTTCGGGGCCTTTACTGATCCGTGACATATTCTCCCTGATTGACCAGCTGCTCGGACATCGAAAGCAATGAATAACTAATGAAGCCGGGTACCTGATTTGCCATGGAAAAAAAGCATACGAGCGTTTCTTCCCGAGCTATTAGGTGATGTTTTGCAACGGCGGAATGCCAGTGCATGTCAATAAGATTCCACTCTTTGCTGGAGCGACTTTTAACCGGAGGTGTGTCGTTTTAAAGCAGAGGGCACCTTCGGCTCAAAACAAAACGGAATCTGAAAAGAAAAGAAAAGAAAGTTGATAGCTAATTTGTATGCATTATCTAAATAATGGGGATTTATGTTCCAGGCCTCTTCCTGATTACAGAAGGAAAACAGTTTTCATTCCCTGCTAGGTGTTTAGAAGAAGGGGATAGAATAGGCGCGGATCCGGCAGGCCGTAGCTTATGTGGATAAATGAAAGTACTGCTCTGAATTACTTTTTTCAACACTGATTTACTCCAGTGTAAAATGTGATTATCTCTGATATCTATATCTATATCTATCTGTCTATCTATCTATCTATATATATATATTGTCCAAGTCCAAGCTGGCTGTTTTTGTTAGCTGAAGCCTTAGGGGGATGAGAGAGAGAGACTAGGAGGAAAAGTAAGAGGGATAAGGAGTGAGAGAATGAAAAATGCATTACATATCCTGACATGTTTTAGCTCAGAGAGGTAAGGGATGTGAGGAGAGCTCTGGGAATTGAACAGGAGAACTCAATAGAGAAACATGGCACCCAATAAAGTGCTACAAACACAGCCATATGTGCCGTTTGCGTGATAAATCTCCAATTGAATCAGCTCCCAGCTGAAGGAAGTCCTGGAGTCGGGCCAGCTTTGATGGCACTCTCATTACAACTCAGAGCACTTCTGTAATGAGTGAGCTATTCTTGAGAGAAGGATGATGATGATGATGATGATGATGATGAAATACATGCAAGACACCAACAGTTTATCAGAGTGACAGCTGATCGACAGAATGTGTTTGTTTTGTTGAGAGACAGATTTTTTTTTTCTCTGTAAAGAAAGGAGCAGGCTCATGAATCTTACATCAGCACATGGACATTTGTCTGTACAGCCTTTCTCTCTCTCTCTCTCTCTCTCTCTCTTTCTCTCTCGCCATGTCTTCCTGATGTGTGTCCAGACAAGCAGCAGGTCCTGGCAATTTGGGGACAGACTGACTTGGAACCACCAATTAAATGGCCATGCTTGGTTTATTTATTTTCCAGATATGACAATGCCTGTCCTTTCTGAGATTTTCTTTATCTCTAGACAGTAATTTAAAACATTATATATGAGATACAGCTTCCACCCTAGTGCCAGGCGAGCATGCATAGTTTGGTACCAAGCTGCACACTTAGCACAATTTGCAGGGGATGATGGAGAAAATGGTATTGCTGAATAACTCTCCCTGGCCAAGACAGAGCAGAAGAAATATTACTTATTTATTCAGAAGCATATGTCTCTATTGCGAAAAGGATCAGGAAACTGAAAACAGAGCACGCTGCACATGCTGGTCTTAGCAAAACAGGCTACATAAGGGATAGATACAAGGAAGTGTGTGCTACTGTATCTGAAACACCCCAGTGAAGCTATAATGATACACCGATACAGAATACAATGCAAAACCTCTCTCCACTGTAAGTCCTCCTCAGGGGACACCTAACTTCAATTCTATGATTAAATACCCCTGATGCCTGGTTTCAGCCTGGGTAATTGAGATGGAGTTTCAATGCCTGAGGAGGTCACTGCTAAAGGTTCTCGGCCGTTTTTGTTTTAGCCTCCCTAGACCACCATTTTGCTGCATGAACAACTTGTGTAATGCTTTTACACTTACTTCATTTAGCTGAAACTTTTATCCATTGCAGCTGGCAGTTGAGACACGATACAGCTGAGCAGTTGTGGTTCGAGGGCCTTGCTCAAGAACCCAACGGTGGCAGCTTTGCAGTATTGGGATTCGAACACATGACCTTCCAGTCAGTAAAGCAATGCCTTAATCCAATGGGGTAACCAGATGCCTTAACCCAGTGGGGTAATCTAATTTCTTAACCAAGTAACCTAATGCTCAATGGGGTAACACAGTAACATAACCCAATGAGGTAACCCTATGCTTTAACATTGGGTAACCCAGTGAGGGTAACCCAAAGCCTTAACACAACAAGGTAACCAAATGAATTCACCTATTGAGGTAACCAAATACTTTAAGCCAGTGGTGTAGCCCAGTGCCTTATCCCAATGGTGTAACACAATGCCTTAACCCAATGGGGTATGGCATCGTTAAAGCATTGGATTAAGGGATTGTGTTACCCCACTGGCATTGGGTTAAGCCATTGTGTTACCCAATGGGGTAACCAGATCCTTTAACCCAATGATGTAACCCATTGCCTTAACCCAGTGGGGTAATTCATTGTCTTAACTCTTTAGTTATTTGGATTTGTGTGCGACTAACATATACAGCATGATGATTCTGTGAAATTCAGTAACAGTACATAAATCATTCAGATTGGAACAGGAGGTGTTCATTATTCTATTTTATTTATTTGCAGCATTTTACACTTAAGAGAAAGTACATGTATGTAAAAAAAAAAAAAAAAGAAGGCATTGGATATTGAAGTGCAATGGGCAATGGCAATTTTATATTTTCAGGAGCCACATTGATGTTATATAAAATTTAATCGAAACTCAGCCATCTGTGAAGCTGTTTGCCTAAATGTGTTCATTTTTGTGTTCGAGTCACTGGAGCAAGACTACATCACGATTTTAAATGAAGAAGCAGAGGAAGGATTGCCAACAGTGGTGGCTGAGGAGCAGAATGTAATAAATGCCCATCTTCACATCAAGCTGTAGCGATCCAACCGCCGTTGCACAAACATCCGTCACTGCAGCCTCACTTATCCGCAGGCCAGAGTGGTGAACGAGCCAGATTTGTGGTGAGTGTGAGTGAGCGCTCGCTGAAGAATGTAATTACTAGGACTGACCGCCACTCCACGGCCCGTCTAGTTGTTCAGGCTCATTTTGAGCACATGATGCTGACACTGCAGTGCCCACACTGACAAACCCCGCAGCACTGCAGGGGAAAAACTCCAAATGACGCCTGTCTTCTTCCACATGCTAAAGGAACCAAAGGCCTGGGAGGAAACAGCATGACAGGCACTGAATGGAAGGAAATGGATCCTCCCCGACAAGGTCAGGAGTGTCAAGGTACAGAAGGCTTGCTTTTGTTTATGCGCTTACAATGCGAGTTAGCTAAAGAGCTTTACAAAACCTGCCTTAAAAATGGCAAAAACCATGAAAATAAGAGTAGCATTAAGTGGAAACTTTTTGGAAACTGCATTACTACCAACCTCTGCAGTTCACTTCTGAGAAGCTGTTATCGTTTATTAGGAAGATCGTTAAGTTTTAGTCGCACATACAGCCTGGTGCGACTCAGTGGAGAGATCAGTCTCATAAGGCGAGAGACTGGTCACTATGAGGAGTTATTTTCAGCCCATCTAATTGACACGTCAAGTGGCACCAAACCACACACCTGTTCTTCTGAACTGAGAGAGAGACACAGCAGTTCATTAACACCAAGCTTACCCAGAGATCACTAGGGAAAAGGCCTGTCTTTTTTTCCCTCTTTCTTGACCCCTAGGCTTGAAGCCAGACTCCAAAAAGCTCTGCAACACTGAGATCATCTGGACTGAAAGGATGCTAGTATGAGGTTGTAGAGTAATCGTTGTGCTATGGCACTCTGGGGAAGGGGAGTGTATGAGGAGTGTGTGTGTTTTTATTTATTTATTTATTTCTCATGAGGTGGTTTTACTATATAAAGTTAGCCCTGTGCCCTAGCCCACTTACCTCTGTGCTTTCATATGTGGAGGATTGGCCAAAGTGGTGTACAACATCCCTCTCGTCTATAACTGAAGCAGACCTGAGGGAGATTTCTGTGTCGAGTTATGGCTTTATGTTCCACTTGAGGGACTGGGCCAGGAATGGTCAGACATAAGTGAAAAGTCTCTAGGTCAAAACCATTTTATCTCTGGGTCAAAACCAGAGAACCATAAAACACTGATGTAAACAAGGGAATGAGAGAACTACGAAACAAGACTTTGGAAATGACTTGAAAATGTTGTCGAAAATGTGAGCCTTTGCAAAGAACATGAACTATACATAGTATATCAACAGTACTACCAGGTGAAAGAAATTAGATGCAAGTAGAAGCAAGGATTTGGAGGAGTGTCCAGTGTGTAGATTATACAAATAAGAGGACATTTTGGAGGGCAGAAATAAAAGAAGCTTTATAGGTGTGTAGATTTTCTGAAACATAACTATAAGTAATCGTCCGTCCACACGATTTAGATAGATTACTGTGAAGGGTATTAGATCTCATTCTGACTGTTAAAGTTTAGATTTGTTAGGATTTTAGATCCTTGGAGCTGTCTGATGATTTGAAAAAAAAACTTATGACTCAACAAATATATGATGTTAGAACACTGTAGTGAAGTAGAGGTAGAGATTTTTTTCTTTTGAGAGGTACTGAGTAAAAGTCAAAAGTTTGAAGTGAAAGAAAAACACAAGCAAATAATGTAGCAGTAAGTAGGCTAGCTGCCTAATAAAATGGCATTCTTTAGTTAGTTGGCTGGTTCAAGGCCTCAGTAATTGCAGCCCAGGTTTATTCTTAGTTGGCATGGCTATGATAATTCGTCAAGGTCATGCTAGCTTTGTGGGGTTTTTTTTAATTAACTTCTTGCATTTACTTTTGTGTTATAGAATGAAGGACATATTGCTAGTGATCAAGGGATGTGTAGAGTAGGGAATTTCCTCTCTACCTGAAACCCTCATCTAAACAGAATTGGTTTTTAGCTTAAACAATAGCGCTCGCTCAACCGTGATGCCAGTGTAGCTGCTGTAGTGTAACATCTTTTCCTCATTACTTCAGCAGCTGTAAAGGAATTTCATAAATGCGAGCAGTCTCCGAGAGATCACAAAAGCACAATGGACATGACGACCTACTACACAGTGAAATACATTGCCTTTAAACATACAGAACGGGTTCAGGAACCTATTTGGTCCTGGCCGTTTGCCGGGTTTCCTATAAGTGAGACATTTTTCGGCGTACTCGTCTGATGTTTTTCGACTTGATCTAAAAATAGGACTGCAGTATCAGTGATTAGCTGCTGTTTTAGCCAAATCATATGTCTTTTCAGGAAAATGGTAATTCATTAAGTTTGGAATAAAACACTGAAAAACTTGGTAACTTTCTGTCAAATGTTATGTAGAGTCTGTGTGTGTGTGTGTGTTTCGGGGGGGATTTTGCCACTTGTCCCAAATTAGGCCAAGTGCTGTCAGTAAGCAAAAGTGAGCATTTGGAGGCTCGGATGTGTGCGCCGAACCCTGGCTCTTCTGGAGAACATCTTCCCGCAATCCCGGTTGGGGCCAAGCTGAGACAGATGGGCAGCCGAACCCTCTGAGAACAGGTGGAACCTCTTAATTGGGACTCGGTCAGCAAAAACGGCGGCAAGCCTTCAAAGACGCCGCCACCACAGCTGTGTGTCCAGTAGAACTAGAGAGCCTGAGCTAAGCTGTGAGGGGAAAAACTGTCACGTTGGGCTCTTGGGACTGGAGCATGTAGCAGTCTGGGGGGTGGAAAAAAGAAGAAGTCAGACCTCATTATCCGAATATCTTGGTCTCAGTCTGAGCTCGTGTTAGATATGAGTGCTCGGTTGTCAGGTTGGTAATCAGGTAGCATGATGTTCAGAAAACAAAAACATGGTATGATGCAATATTGTGTCAATATGAACTCGCCAAAAACCCACCAAAAACTCGCCCAAGTTCTTTATTTTGCCATCTGACGCAAGTCTGGATACAAAACGGAGGAGCTGGGAGTGTTAATTATCCTAGCTTAGCATGTCTTACCCGTGCAGAGACTGACCTTGAAATTCAGCGCTTCTCCTCTTTCGCCTTTTGTGTGACCCAAGAGACCCCCGTGTCATCCTTTCTTCCCTCGTTTCCTCTTTGACTTTAGTGTGTGCTCAGGCAACATCAAGGGGAGTGAAAGCACTCGGGTCGTTTTCTTTTCCAATAACACGCTTTAATAGAGCCGTTTGTCTCGAGACGTGTCAATGCAAAGCGCGTGCGCTAGCTCGCCACATCATCCGCGTTGTACCATAAATGCTCTTCTCAAAGCACCAACATGCTATTATCATGTTATAAGAAAGGCCATCATCGATGATTGACTCTTTATTCTTGTGTATGTAATGACCTCCCTAGCGTCTCGTACCACGCCGGTCTGAGGGCTGCTTTATCTCGCCAATAAAGTCTAGACAGCAGTGACCTGAAGTCCTTTCATTTTTATTTCTTTCCTTATTTTTTTTTAAATTTTCAGACACTCAGCTGCAATCTGTATCCTTTCTCAATTGTAGGTCACTTTGGATAAAAGTACCCAAACAGTTAATCAGCATTTGAATAGTGTATTATGTATATTATATATATATATATATATATATATATATATATATATATATATATATATATATATTATATAACTGCTATGTGGCAGTATTGTGGTTCAGAAAGCAGCAACATCACGGTCATATTCTTTCTGATAAAAAGTCTTGAGGGTGGGTGATTTGTTTATTTATTTATTTTTTACTCTGATGCACGTTGGAGCGGGCCATCAGAAACGAAGCTGGTATGATATGATATGGGATAAGACATTTCCAATAACATTCATTTAAAAGTCTTCAAATTCCAATGGACACAAATGAGGCACCTCAGGTTTGGAGATTAAGCTCACTGAATTTGAGCTGACATCATGTAGGCAGGCTTTTGCTGTGCATTCTGTTCGTTAATCCTCTATATTACATCTGTCAAAAACAAACATGCGACAGGAGCAAAAATGATACTTGATTTAACCCTGTTAAATTTTTTAATTCTTCCTTTTCTTTCTTTAATTCTTCAACTAATAGCTGTTTATTAACTCTTATGGATTTTTGGAATATTAGGCAGAAGGCACATATTCAGACGAGGCCTTTTTTTTTGGCCATAATTCAGGTTACTCATTTAGAGAGACATGAGGATTGTTCCAAGTGGAAGAACTGAGTGAACAGGCAATGAATAACTGCGTGAAAGTACTGAGTATAGAAAAGGCAGGCGATTATAACGGCGGTGCTGAATGGGGCTCAGATCTCTTGAATGTTCTTTGCAAAGACCAATAGTAATTACACGTATTGATTCACTTGTTATTTGCAAGGTTTTCTGCCCCTGAGAGTGATGGTTCCAGTTCAGGCAGGAAAATGCATGCACTGTCCCAAACTTACATTTTACAAACCTTAAAACCACAGTTCTTTCAAGTTCATTGGAGTAATAAGGGGGTGGGGGCACGGTGGCCTTGTACCTCCAGGGATGGGGGTTCGGGTCCCGCCTCCTCCCTTTGTGTGCGGAGTTTGCCTGTTCTCCAGTTTCCTCCCCCAGTCCAAAGACATGCATTGTAGGCTGAATGGCATTTCCAGATTGTCCACAGTGTGTGCGATTGTGCCCTGCAATGGGTTGGCACCCTGTCCAGGGTGTTCCCTACCTTGTGCCTTGTGCCGAGTCCCCTCGGATAGGCTCCAGGTTACCTCACCACCCTATGTAGGATAAGCAGTACAGAGAATGGATGGACTAATACAGTTGGAAAATGAAAGGGCCTTCAAGACAAGCCCACTTAAAGCTGCTATGGGCTCGACATATGGACTGGTCTGCATTTTTAACACATGGAACATGGTAAGGTTATTTAAAGTGACCTAGAAGCCTCACTACCAGGGCCTGAATATTTCTTGAGTGACAACTTTATGAAGTCAGTTCTAAATACACTGAAATGGGACGGAAGAGAGAGGGGGAAAAAAATGCATTGTATATAAAACGGAGCATCGGGATTTCCAAACCTTTGAGGGAGACTTATCTAAATGATGGATCAGGAAGCTGTCAGTAATAAGATCGTGTGCGAGCATAACGGCTGGGGAAATAACGAGTAGAGATTCATACGGAGCCTCTGACTGCATAAGTAAGCGTTGTAGTCATTATCGGGCGAGAGTAGAGTCCATATTGATTTTTAGCCGTGCTGAGAATCGAGCATATTGGAGCAGGTTGATGAAAGACCACCCTCTTCAACCCCCTCCCCCTCGCTTCTGCTATCCAAACACCATTTCTGGAGAACCATTTCATCTAAAATCAGCATTGTATCGCCACGGCTGCCTCCAGCCACAACACGCCATCGAATCTCCATCAGTCATTCTGTTGCGGTAAACTCGACGAGCTACGAGAAACTGCGCAAAGTGTAATTACGGACGGGAAAAAGTGAGGTTTCTGTTTCTGCACGTTTGTATTCGAGGCGTCTAGCGCTTCATCAATAATGGCTGGATGGTGGGAAGTCGAGGGAGGGGAGGGGAGGGGGGATTTCCTGCACTCGTTTCCAGCAACAGGAGGCCCAGGGCACACTAGACTTGCTCGTCACGTCCCTCAGCTGCCTCCATGTGTCAGGCAGGCCGAGAGACGGAGAGAAGGAGAGTGGAGAAGAGTGGGAGGAAGAGAAGAAAGAGCGAGGCGAGGGGAATTTGAGGAAACTCGGCTTGTCAGTGTAATTGGCACCTGATGTGTAGGGCAATGGTGATGCATTGACATTCATTACGCTTAATAATGCACTCGATTTCCCAGCTTCGGTCACTGCTGCTCCTGCCGACTGCATGCTTAGCAGAGAGAGTGAGTGCGGGGAAGACAGCGAGCGAGAGAGATCCTGGATGAGCTTCAAAGAGATTTCGTAAAGGCTTTTCGTCTCACTCTGCCGTGTGGTATTAAGCGGAAAAGCTGTTTGTCATTGGCCAGAATAATGTACGCCATTATCAAGAGCTCTGCAGTCCTGGGGACTCGGTGGCCTTCGGTTTCACACACTCGACTACCAGATTCAGATCACGAACACAACTTCTCACAGTCTGTCAGCTAAATTGGGGGTGTTACAGCAGGGGAACACCACAAACTTTTATCAGTGCTGAGATGTGGATCTTGATACCCAGGTTTCTCAGGGCTCTACTGTGCAAGAATATTGCAAAATTCCCTCAGACAGAACCATGTTTGATGTACAAGTCTTTGTGCTCATCCTAGCTGTAGTCAGTTATGTATTTTGTGACTATTCTCACTGCTTGATGTGTGGAATACTGGACTTCCCCCATCTCTCCGAACATGTCCTTGAAGTACTAGGTGTGCTACTAGAAACATGAAGAAGGTCTCTCGGTTTCAGGGGCAATTGGGAAAAATTAACCACTATTTTACAAATTGAACATTAAAATTCATTCACCCTTGTACATTCTGGCTATGTGTCTTTTAGAGTAAAAGTGAAACATTGTGCAATACAGTATATCCTTGCGATTCTAAGTGCTGTTATGGACTAAAGTAGTCGGATTTGTGCACTTGTGTAACTTTTCTAGCATTAGTGCTACCTCTTCTAAAGGTTAACAAACAAATAAGAGCAAAAGCGACACCAAAATCGGTCTGTATCTATCATTAGAGCTAAATAGAGGAAAGTTTTGGTATAACATTCGAGAAAGCCCTAAGAAAGGACAATCAGAAAACCTTCATTCAGCTACGTCAGCTAAAACTTTACATACAGCATGCTAACCAACATGGAGAGTGAAAAACTGGTCCAAGCTCTATTTTTAAAGTATCTGTTATACTGAAAGATGTTTTTTGGACAGATCATAGATCTGTAAAGTGAAAGAATAAAAGGTAAAGTGAAAAATACAGTGAAGGCCATCTGATCTTGCTTTGCATCACCTTAGACTTAAAGTAATTGATCGGATGCCTGGGAGTCAGATGGAACTCCAACTGAAATGGAGGAAAAATAGTGGAGGGATTTTATATTTAGTTACTGGAACGAGCACATTAATTCAAATGAGTGGTTCGACTTGCAGCCAGAACTGCTGTAATATAAAATTAATCACCACCTTCTGACCAGTCAGATTCGAGAAGTCAACGGCGCTGTGCTATTCAAACCGTCCGTTCTGGATCTGCAGGCGGAACAAATTCATTTGGCTTGACGACAAAACGCCCTTTCATGTAAACAGCCAGTGTTTGTGAGAATGACGTGATGCCGTGCCAGCGGATCTTACGCTCTAGCTGTTTTGGCCGTGTCGAGCCGTGCTCTGACCAAACCGACAATACAAACCTTATCTGGGTGAATTGGAACAGAAGCTCGCGCTCGCGTCTCATTGTCCGACTGAAGATCACTGCACCTGATTCCAATCAGCTCGTCGTGCCCTTGTGTTCAAGCCCAGAGCCGAGAGCCTGCTGCTTCCTTTGTCCTCTCCAGACTAAATTGGACGTGACTCTCGAAGACAGATAACCCTTCTGAAAACAAATCAATTTGCTGGTGGTTGTGGAATGGTTTCTAATGGTTAGTGATGGTATTTTCCGGTTTTCAGGTTTAAGTTTAAATGTCTCCTGATGCACACAATAGCTCCAGGAGCAGGTGTAAGGGAGAAAAAAAAAAGGTTCAGGCCCTCAACTTGTGGAGAAGAGCTGAATTTGGCCATGTTTTCTTTTATGATTTATCATGCCCCCAAATGATATTAATAATGCTAACAGTGAATGTGTTGGTATATATGTGTGTGTGTGTGTGTTGTATTATTTATGGCTGTGTAATAGACCTGGTTATATTAATAAGGCTAACGAGGAATAGATGCCAATTTAGCCCACTTAGCACACTCAACAGAACACTAATTAGGGCTAATAATGCAAGCCTGTTATTAGACTAATTGTTTGTCACACCCTGACTTTAATGCAAAACAAACGTGTTTTGTTTCAGAGCCACAAACACAGCAGTAATATATCTGGAAGACACTTAATATTGGTGCCCTTTGCTTTACAATATAGTGCAGATTTGCATTAGTTTCAATGATTAGAAAGATAAATTACAGCAGATTCATCACAATAACCGTCAAACAGCCGGCGCCCGGTACGCAGTGTTCATCAGAGCATCACAAAAAAAAAAAAGAAAGGAAAAGGGAGAAAAAGAAACTTAGGGTGTAAGAAGTGAAGCAGTCAGCGATTTTCTCAGCTAAGTAGAGCAGCACGGCGCAAAGGGAGACACGAGGGACAGATAATGGCGTGTTATTTTATTCCACCAGCCAGATGCTGACCAGTTTGTTTGGGTTCATCGTCTTCTCTTTGCCAAGAAAGTTGTAAAAAAGGAGGAGGGCTGTGATGAACCTCCAACCACAGCCGTGGAGCGAGACAGATAAGGAGAGACAGATGGAGCGATTGCGCGGGTTTGCGGAAGCGAGCGAAAAAGCATTTCAGGCCCAGACGCGACCGACATGGCTAATAGAGACGAGGTGAGAGCTGAGCGCAGGGTGCTTTAATGAGAAAACCCGCACATGTCCATCCTCCTCCACTTCCTTCTTGTTGTTTACTGATAGTGCTGATTGAGTGATTGCACATAGGCAGTTTTCTTATTTGTTTTCAATTTCATTTCCACATCTTCATATTTCCATTCCAATTACTGTAGCAGTGGCTTAAAATAACACCTGGGTATTAGTTTGGATTTGTAGGAAGCCGGGTTTGCGTACGTTTCCTGGATAATAGACCTGGGCAGTGTGGCGATGTTACATGGATAAATTCTGTGACAAAACAAGTTGAACTAACACCATTTAATTTAAAGATTTGCGTCTCTAAACACGGACAGCTGATTGGTCATTTGGAGGAGTAGGAGTAAACTTTAAGGCAGATTTACATTTCTTCATTTTCATTCTTTTAGGATAGAAGGTCCCAAACCTTTGCTTTGCTCCCAGACCTTTTTTTTTTTTTTTTTTCTTGAGTTGTGGCTAAATTTCCAGACATCCTACTGTGCGACACTACCCTGTGCACCCGAGCCATCTCTGCTTAACGATTTCACCCACTGAGAAACTGTAGCACTTTCAGCTGCTGTTTTGACAGCAGCATATAAAGGCTTTTTTTTTGAAAACGTCCTGTCTTGTCACAGGAGAGAATCGTGATTTCTTGACTAGAGCTAGAGGACGTCTCTGGAAAACCAGCCTCGGTATTGTTCAGCAGATACACTGATACGCGGTAATAAAGGGACTCGTGCGCCGGTTGGAGATCGCGAAACTGAATGGAATTTCCACGCTGAAATAAAGCATCCTTGCCGAGCTCCTGGCAGCTATTCAGCTCTTCAGATTATTATGTTTTCTCGTGAGGAAGCAGGTTCAGAGCTGTATAGGTGCCGGTCAAGGCTGTGTTTTTGTAATTTCCATAGAAATGAGGTAGTATTGCTTTTGTGGCTTGGTTGCTTTATAAAATACGGAGCCTTTTGTAGCACTCCTTCATTTGTTTTTTTTTTTGTTTGTTTTTTTTCTGTCCAGACTATTAGACAGGTACTGGATTCTGTCTGGATTTACAATATTATAACTATATTATATATATATATAAAAAAAAGAATGAATGCAGTTGCTGCTGGGTAGGAAATTGTAATGTCTAAATTGGGAACTGGGGCAAAAAAAACTTTTTTTTACATTTACATTTTTTTTTTTTTTTTCCCCCCTCTAAGATTATAACATCCTCAGGAGTTGTTTGGTTTTTGCCTCTGAGAAAACTTTTAAATGTTTTATGGAGAACCGTCTAACGATGGGCTTTCAGAAAAGCTTCCAAGTAGAACAGATGCAGAAAGTTAGAAGCCTGAAACATCCAAAGAACCCTTGACAAACAAGTGTTCGTAGGGACAGTTCTGTTCCTTTATTATTATTTTTTTTTTCCTGTTTGTCATCTCACTCTCATGCAGTAAACAGAATCTTTTGCTCTATTGAACAAGTTTCAGTTTGAAGTCTCTGTGACTTACAGATTGGGCTGCCTATTACATTTTAGAAGAAGAAGAAGAAGAAGAAGAAATCCAAACAATTACACCAGGGTTGCAAGCACTTCCTGTTTGTGGCCCTAATAATCATAAAGAAAACATACAATCCCACAATCTACACACCTTTGGTGCTTGGCCCCCTAATAATAATAATAATAATAATAATAATAATAGAAATATCTAGTATAAGAGTATGGTGTTAAATGTTGTGGTATACACACTTAAAAAAGGTTTTACTTTTTATTTTTTTTATTTATCTTTTTTTTTTTTTTTTTTTTTTAACGAAATCGTATCCTCCTGAAGTGGATCTGCTTAGAATCTCAAGAGTCCAAGTTTCCCTTAAAGGTTCGGCATAAAAGCAGTAAGCGTTCTCCGGATACTCTCGATTTTCTCTGGAGCATTTTTTTTCCGAAACAGTGTAGACTGAGCCATATCATATCATTTCATATATTAATAAAATCCTATGTTGTATTCTACTAGGCCTAACTACTGTCTGTATGTGAGGAATAAAACACTTGGGGGGGTGTGCAGTTGTAGGCAAATAATAAACAGCAGGATGGCGTGATGCAGTTACTGTTCCAAAGTTTATTATTTTCTTTCATCCCAAAATGTTTTATTCCTCTTACGCCACAGCAATTTGCCGACTGATTACATTTTTTGTGGTCCTTTTTAGCCGTTTAGAGTTACAAGCAAAGTCATCCATCCCGTGGTGGGAAAGTGAACGCTGACGTCTTTACAACAGAACACTGACACCGGAGACTCCTTCTATAAACGCTAAGTAAACATGTCCTTAGAGAAAAGGTCATGATATCAAAAAATAACGTGTTTATTTTGACACATCAAACAGGTCCCCGTGTAAGCTGTTACTCCAGAAACGCGAACGTGATAGAGAGAGTAGATCTAACCGTATGTACATTATGTATAGTCTTAGGGTTACTATGACGTTCTCCGTAGAAACCTGCCGACAGTAATGATGTCATTCTACAGCATTCAGCTTTTAAAAAAAAAATATATATATATATATATATTTTTTTTTGACAAGAAAAAGCAACAGGGACTTCGATTAGGATTAGCATTCCACTCGGACCACCGTATAAGCACACATAGCTGATAAATAATTCATCCAGTGTGAGTGATTTTTTTTCCCGTCACTACACTGATATCAGAAAAACCTCATGAATGTTGGAACGGCTCCTGCTGTTTGTTCAGTTTACGCTGTATGATTAAGTCGCGCCCGGGATGTTAATTCATTCTGCCGATCAATAACGTCTCAATAACATCCAGCTAGCACGGGCTTGCTAACATGGCCGACCCTTAATGTGTGTGTGTGTGTGTGTGTGTGTGTGTGTGTGAAGTAGGCATGCAGTAATAAGTAGGTTGCCGCTCTCCACTCTGTCTCTATATTGTTCTTTCTTTTTCTCTCTTTCTCTTTATATTTTGTAAGCGTTCTCTCCAAGGCCAGAGCTTTGCTGACTCCACGCTTCCTATATCCACACAGACCGTCTCGGGAAGCTCAGTGAGAATAAACTTTTCTCTGTTTTTTCTTCCTCTCTTGTCAGCTTTTCCTCTCTTCCTCAGTCAGCGAGATGCTATCTCAGTGGTTTGGATGCTAGTCTTGATCCCCTCACCCCTCCCCTTGACAAAGCACATTTGATAGCTCTTACTCAAGCATCTGCGGGGATTGATACTGATGGATGGGATGCGCCGCGAGGTAGCCACGTCGCGCTCGCCATTTTTCAACCTCAGACACGGCCCTTAATTAGCGCAGATCGCTTCTTGCCTTGCAAGTGCTACTGGCTCCCAATTATCATCGTTCAGCTTGTGTTAGCTGCAGGGAAGGTTGCAGAGTTCAAAGCCTGGCTGCTCCTCTCACAGGTCCACCTTCACATTCTCAACGGTGGTTGCTGAAACACACGCTCATCCAATGATGTGATGCAATTCCAATACCCGTAGCCGAAACAGCCCAGGAATATCGTATGTTCCTGTTGTGCTCACGAGTAAGTCTGTGATTAAGTTTTTATGCCGGTAACTGGGGGATTAGTAGTTCAGATTCAAGGGCTGACGGGATGACACTGCTGGAGCCTTGAGCTAACTCCTCAAGACGCTTCAGGTAAAAAAAAAACAAAAAAACGTCTATTGTGCTGAATACAGTCGTTAATATTAGGGATGCACCTAAATTTTGGCCAAATATCTTCATTTTTGGCCGAAAATGACGCATTTCCAGTTTCATCCAAATGCAGATGTGCTGAAAACATTGTCATTGATTTTCATTTTGATTTGCAGGTGTTGTGAAGGACAGGCTTTTTTTTTTAAATTCAAGCTAGTTTTCATTACTGTTTTTTCAATTAAGAATTAATTAATGCTATTAACCTTAAATACATTCAATTTCCAAACACATTCAAAGCCAAATGATTTATTACATATGCAGTACAAACAATACAAAAAGCAAATTAATAATAATAATTATAATAATAATAATAAAATCCAGCGCGCTATGATCTTTTTTTGTGGTTAGTTTGTAGTTCCAATCAGGACTGTTAATAAATCAGCTTCAACTGCGTGGAAACGAGCTCCTGCTCCTGCCCACTAACCCCTTGTTTACATATTATATGCATACGATGCACCTCAGTTTACTCCCGTATACAGCTCATTTACATGAAATATGCAAATTTATGCAGGTGTTGTTCCAGTGAGCTAATAAAAAAAAAAAAAAAAGGAAAACATTCAGCAGACTAGAGTTATCCTCAATATCAGAGGAAAGAAGGAAATAAACTGGGAAAATGTTGTTACACTGAAGCCGAGCTGGTGGTGCTTGTGTCTGAGGTTGCGGCAAATAAAAATATTCTTTACAGAAGCCTCAAAACACACAAGGGAGGAGAAGATGGTGCAATATGTATGTCTTTCGCAATCCATTGTTTTTACTGAAATGAACGGTGAGCGGGTGCGTAAGCTTTAAGGTCAACTCGTGAAGCGTTCTGCATTTTCACCCACAGGTAGTTAAGTTTTTATTCAATTTAATACTCGATCAGATCGGATTTAAGCGAGGTCAGATTTAACTTTCAAGGTTCGTTTACGAATACGCGTGAGACAGTACTAAACGCTTATTTCATATAAACAAAAACACTGAAGTTAGTCAAGCTAAAAAGAATGAAACCTGTTGGCTTGGAGTGTTGATACGGCAGGAAGTGAGGGCGTATCTCAGCAACGCTTACATGTAGCGACACCGAACCCAGGCAACAAGCTTCGGGTTCATTTGAATTTTGGAGGGCTACTGAAAACAGGAAGCGAGGCAATATCCCAGCAACGACTTGATGTGTTGCCTTGAAATTTAGTATCTCCTAGTGAGGAAGTGCTGCTTTTCAGTGGCTTCTGGTCTCCCTCAATCGCGAAGAGGTGCAGCCAAAAAGTGCATGGCCCCCTTAATCGCTGCTGGCAGATATATTTTCAATTATTGATGATACTGATTTTAATTATTTAACTCCAAATCAAGCTTTTCCATCCGCTCGAACCAGAGTTTAATTGTACAGATATTCCAAAGATGACTAAGGAATAAGGAAGCTGACTGGAACTTGCGTACGCTCGTTTTAACGACGAAATTTGACCCTAGCAGTTTTCCGCAAGCACTATGACTGAAAACCGGATCTGACCACCGAATCCCTTCTTCCTGCTCTAATCTAACGTGGATTAGATTAGTTCACCTGTCCACAGTACGGCGACCTGCTGGTATTCCATAATTGATTCCTTGCACCAACAAGCCTGTGCCGTCAGTCAGTCCTTCTCTTTTTTTTTTTTTTTTTTTTTTAGCTTTAATTAAAATCCATGACCGATTTCTAAGCCAAGTCGGGATCGATAGCAGAGGAGCGTCCAGAGATTGAAGCTCGATAAATCTATGGCTGTGAAGCCGCCGACCCTCCTGTCCTCAAGTGGGAATCTAGCACATCATCCTCGTGTGCGAAGAGGTATTGTGTCTGTGATCGTTACAGCCCCATTCCTTACCCTCGTGTACTTTTTTTTTTTCCCCCCCGTTGCAGCATTTGGGGAAAAAAAACGAATGTTTTTTTTTTACATGAAAATATTCAGCAAGAAAAATAATGTGCACCTCACTCACACGTACTGGAGCTTTACATTCCCCTGAAGATCAAGTAAAGTTTGCTTTAAAACCCTAAGGTGACTCAAGGTGAGGCTTAAAAAAAAAAAAAAAAAAAAAAAAAGCTGGTTCAGAAGAAGTTGTTTACTTGCTGAAGGCGATTTTTAATAGAAACAGTTGAGGAAGAAACAGTGCTCTGACTTTTGTAGTGTCGGTCAGCGTATCTTACACAAGCAATATCTATTTTTATACCACTACACTGTTGAATTCTGGATTCCGATTGGTCAAGAGCTGTCGAGTTTTGTCGAGATTTTCTATAACAGCAGCGCTGACAGTAGCGCAGCTACAAACCACAGGTTTATATTAATGCGCGTTATTGTTTCTATATTTTACGTGTAATCGTTGATCAACGTAAAAGCATTGGAGCTTTATGGAAGGAGTCTCCAGTGTCAGCGCTCTGGAACAGTCACAGGTAAAGCTCTGTGTGTTTTCCAACACGTGAAAGAGAAAAAAAAATTGTCACTAGCTGCTATAACGTAAGTGAGAACAGGAACTTGCTTTAATTATTTTTTTAAGAGCATCGTAATCACTGCTAAATTGCTGCAGTGTAAGAGGAATAAATCATGCTGATAAAGGAAAATAATCCTCTTTGGGATGAAATTGTTGATAATTTTTCTATAACAGCATCCCCTACGGTGTGTCGTACCTTACTTATTCCTTCATCTATCAAAAGCGCATGCAACAAAAAAAAATGGCTTTCATTATACATCATTTTTAAAGAATTCACGACTCCCAATTGAAGAATATACTTCAGCAGAATTTGTATTTCATATTTCATTGTATTTGTATTTCGTAAATCATAAAATAAATACAAATCAAGCTCTGGCTTTTGGACTCGGACGTCACTAGCTACACACACAGTGATTTATTTATTTATTTATTTATTTATTTATTTATTTATTTATTTATTTATTTATTTATTTATTTATTACGGAAAACGTTTTAGCGCTTGAAAAACGTTTTGTAGATTTAGACCAGTTGTTCCCAACCTGGGGTCCGGAGTTCACAGGAGGGTCGCGGGAGCTGATATGATTTGAGGTCAAATAAAGATGCGTAAACTAGTTTTATATAAAAAATATTTTTGTATGTTTTTTTTTTAAAAAAAATCATGTGCTTACGATAAGGCAGTCAAAAAAAACTATTATCTCGTATATAAAATATTATTAGCGATTCTCTTTTACACTAGCCAGCTGCGTTCACGTTCCAAGCTGGAAGGACCGTCATTGGCTGTTGTCGGTTCAGATAACGTCAATAATGTCAACAAAACTTGTCAAAAATGTCATTAAAACTTGAAATTATTTATTAACTATTTATTTATATTAACTATGTACTGTATATGTGTACATGTGTGAGTAGCATTAATATATATATATATATATATATATATATATATATATATATATATATATATGGGGGGGGGCCCAAGGAGAAAAGGTTGGGAACCACTGATTTAGACAATGGAAGTGGAAATTATTTATCGGTAACAAATATGGGTACGAATGATGGCACAACTTAAACTTTCATGGATAAATCATTGGTCAACACCTGAAATGTTGTGAAACATCTACACTGGAAACATTTCTTATTCTCAGGTGCGAGTTTAGTCTTTCATTTCTAAAGTGTTCAGCTTCCCTGTGCCGATCCTCAGCTTTGGGTTACAGGGTAAATGGAGTCAGTAAGTCTAATGAGGACACGAGGGAGATCTTCCTGTCCTTCTCTCTCTCTCTCTCTCGCTCTCTCTCTCTCTCTCTCTCTCTCCCTTACAGCAAGCTTGAAACAGCTTGATTAACAGTTTGTAGCGTCCTCTGTGTCCACATACTATAAATAATACTTATTAATTTTGAAAGAAAATCTCTTTGTGCCTCTTTAAATGTCACATTATCTGATAAGCAGTTTAGATGCCCGGATAATTATAGGACACAGAAAATAAAAGAATAAAAGGGACGCGCAATTAATCATCTTTTAATTGCGATCATGGTATTTAGCTCCATCCATTAATTAAACACAATCTACTGTAATATCGGAGAAAATTAAGGAATGTCACAATCGATTAGGTTATATATTGCTTTTTTTTTTTTTAGACCGCCGGACCGTTCTGTGTTGAGAACTCAACCCGATTCTGTTCGGTCAGAAGGCGTCGATTCATTTTCTACAGTTGTTTCTATGGCAGCACTTTAGACAGGGACAAAACGGCAGACACTTCACATAATCTAAGCTTAAACAAAAGGGACTAGACGAGGTAGCTTATTGTTGTTGTGGCTTTGTGTTTTTGTTTTTTTTTTCTTTTCTTTCTGTTCATTCATTCTCTGATGTAATGTGAAGGAATACGTAAATGATATTAGAATGTCTAATGCAAATGTGTTTTCTGTTGAAATGGAACGCTGAAATGATGAAGTGCAATAACACAGTGTTCTTAATCCGGCTGCAAATAACCGTGATAAATAATTGTGATTCCAGCGTTTTTACGCTTTTAATCTAATTTAGAGGAGGGGAAAATGTAGGAAGGAAAAACGCGCCACACAGCACGAGTGCTATATAAAGCTGCGTTTCTACCTCCACCGCCTCAGCGCCTGAGCCTACGCCACCGCTGATTCAAGTTGTAGCTTATTATACAGTTAGCGAGGACTGCAGTAGAAATGCAATTAGTCTCATTGCTGCCGCACTATCACTGACAAAACTCCATGGTGTTAATTAAGTTGCTCCAAAAATATAGTTCCCCAAGCTACCAGCACGCACGCGGGTCTGCTCAGGTTTCCTCGTTACTCGGTGGATGAAGCTTAACTTCTCCTGAAGTGGAGAAACTTCACTTTAAAAGAACTTTGTGGAAAGCAGTTTGTAAGAGCAACATGTCCATCAGCGCCCTCTGGAACCGGCGTGTCGCGGCCACGCCGGTCGCGCCTGAGCGATTTCGCACCAGCCTCCTGAAGCATGGCGGCTTGCTGCGCGCGTGCGCGCGTGCGTGCGTGCGTGTTCTCCTGTCTGAGCAGACATTTCCATGCTGCTCACAGTCGAGTCACCACGAGGTCAGCTTTGCTTCTTTTCCCTTTGTAATGACATTGTGTGTTGGTTTTGATGTTATCACAGGCTGAAAATGATCCGGACGAAAAAAATCGTCATTGGCAAGATTGCATTAAAGGACAGATTAATGAAAGAGTGAGTTTTTTTTTTCCTTCTGCCCTGGAGTTGTGTTTTTTTTTTTTGGACGTAATGGAAATATTTCCCATGAGCTCAAAAAAGCATGGGGTGTCTCCAAAAATGGACAACAATTTGCCTCATGCATATTAAATTCGTTACGTGAAATGTCGTCGTAAGTATTGCGCTGCTTATCATTATGCGCAGAGACCCTGGGGACGGCCTTCTGGTGGCTAATGATAGCTCAGACGAGCTCCAACACCCAAGCTTATGTGCAGCGGAAGCTCGTTAGTGTGCAAGATTTGCTGGCAATTTCCACAGCCGAAACAACGGCTCAGTTTCTCCTGCTTTCTTGCAGCGTGGTATTAAAGAAGATTTATCCGCAGCTGCGTGTTCTCTGCCATACAGGTCGTTTCCCCTGGATCCCAGGCATGGCCCTATCACCCAGCTGGTAAATAAATCAGCGGCTTCCCTCTGCAGAGATTTAATTTACCTCCTGACCGGGCCAGCGAGGGCTATTATCTCACTGGGGGAGTAAGGACACACTCTAGCAGAGGAAGAGTAGACGAGGGAGGGGAAAAGACGGAAAAAACGACCGGACAGGTTCAAGACCCCTGGACTGTCAGAGCGAAATAAATTGTCGCCAAAATGGCATTCCGTCTACAGGTTTGGCAAATATTTACACACCTAAAGGTCATTTGGTGGACACTACCAGTGGTCAAAAGACATTCTGTCAAGTCCCCATCTTTGGTAATCAAATACTTACTCTTTACCTAAGCTCCCTGTTCTGTTAAACAAGCAAAGAGGTGGGTGAAGCACACGGAAAAACGACACTCCCAGAAATCCAGAATTCCCTCAGGTCTCCATTTCAGTGGCCGTGCTTCATGCCTCACGTTTCACGTTTCATGCCCTGCTGACTGAACATCGCCGCCTGGCAAGGTGCTCAGAATGTGAATGAAGCGATCTCCACATCAAAGAGATCAGCATTCGCTTCATATCATCCGAGACATTAGTTATCATTAATGGAGCAATCACGCTCTCTTGCCAATGAAGACGAGCACGGCGCCTCAGCCCTGTCACCCTGCCGCCGCATCTTATAGGTATATATCACTCAGCTCAGAGACGTGACGCGTAAACGACCCAAGAACCCATTCACTGGGGTGACCGTATCAGCTAGGACTCAGTGACCTTGTAAGGTTACGAAGAAGCAGCTCAGATTAGTGTCACGTTAGTAATTTAGAACTGATTCATTATACTGCATTAATGAATGTTTGATTTAAAAAAAAAAAAAAAAAACCTAAGCACTCAAAGCCCCACACACACACACACACACACACATAACCTCAACCTCGTCTCATCCAAGAATATTAAAAGTGGTTTAATCAGGATGTTTGAATTTTCCTCTTTTGCTTAAGAAGCGACTGATTCCGTAGGATTCAGTGATTCAACGTAAAACATTTCTATTGTTTATGCATGAGGTGGAAAATTGGGTTTGATTAAAGCACTTATTTTCTCAGAGCCAGTTCATTTCTGAGAGCAAATTAGTTTTTTTTTTTTTTTTTTTTTTAAATCTTCGCCAGTCATGATGACAGATCCAAGCCACTTTTTTTTTTTTTTTTTTCTTTTCCTCGCACTGAAGTGTGGTGCTGAAAGCCAAATCCCTCCCAAGCAAGAGTTCAAGGAGTCTGTGAGTCTACAGAGGTCTCATTGTACCTGCATCGAGGTAGTGCTGGGATTAAAACTTCATATCATGACAATTCCCAACAATTGCCCTTTATACCCGGTCAGCATACGGTGCACAGCTTCGTCAGACAGCAAACGAAGTGAACGCGAAGCCATTCGGGATTCGGCACAGAATATTCCCGTCGGAAAGATGAACTGAATCACGTTGGAGGCCCGATATTTGCAGAAGTAACGTTGACTGTACATCAGCGCCGGAGATGATTCATTTGTAAAAAGGATTGTGGACTGTTTTCCTAAGAGCCTCTTCGTGTTTTATTGTTTTCCTCTAAAGTGTTTTATTGTTTTTATTTACACTCTGCACATTAGTAATTCCCTAATGTGCTTCGAGGTGAGAACAACCACCGCTATAGTTAACTCCTGTCGAATAAACCCCTGACAGCGTGAGCATATAAAAGGAGAACGAACAAAAGACAAGATGCGACGTGGCGAGAAACTAAGCAACGACCCCAGCAATCTGGCAGCAATTACCATATTTTATTCACTAAAGAACAACAGAACATATGACACTGGAGACGCTAAATAAACATCTCCTGAAAGAATGCTATGAATCATACGCTTTTATTTGTTTGACAGCGCGTTTCGAAATTCGTTTGTCATTAGTCTAGGTTTACGAGTGCCGAGGTTGGCGCATTACAACCAGCGCGTTAACATAAACCTGTGACTTGCAGCGGCACTACTGTCAGAGCTGCTGTTATAGACGCCTTCTGACCAATCAGAATCAAGAATCCAACAGCAGTGTGGTGTAATTCGAGTGCATCAGTGATTTCCACCAATCACGAGTGATCACGGCAACTCATGCAAACGAGTTACAGCTGATATTACGACTCTTCTTAAACCTGAAATGGTAGAAATGCTTGATTTTTTTTTTTAGAGCATAACATGCGACTCATCTGTTTATATTATTGTCCCGAATCAATTTCCTACCAATCCTCCATAAGCGTTAAGCTCAAGGTGAAGCCAGCTCTTTGTGTCTACCTGTCTGTGCTTCTTCCTCTTTCTGAAACGCCACGTTTCCTGTGCATCTAGGAGGAAAACGAAATCCACTTACCGCAGCAGACGGATTTTTAACCACGGTAATTCAGCGGCAGCGCTCGCTCCACCGACTACCGTTCTAATAACGCAGCTCCGTGTGGTGCGTATAGATTTATACGTCCTTAACGTTTCCACACGCCGCTCTTCATATTCGTCCGCTACTCGAGTAGCTTCCCCGAGTGGTGAGAGCTGAACGTAAACTCTCTCTGGCACTCACAGGTAATTACTCAAAGCTTCTTTCCTGGATTTTTTTTTCAAGATGCAACTTGTGGTGGAAATGTCGGAGATCGTCTTCAGATCTCTTCGATTAGCGGCACGTCGAGTTGCGAAACGAAGAGTTCACCACTGGGCTTTGCGTCACTGGTCATTCTCTCTGCCTTATCCACCCATCTGTCCATCCATCAGCACTCCTACCGCACTAACTTGCTGACCGAATGTCTGTATTTCCTTCCAGTCCATTCTTTGCCTATTCCCTTTCCTCCATTTCCATCAGGGGGTCTGAACTTCTTTTAACACACTCTGCAGAGGGAGTTGAATTGCACGAACGCAGCAGGAAAAGTGGGAAACTCCTCAGTGGGCATCATTACCGTGCCAGCGTCGCCCCAGTAAAAGCCAGCAGAGGCAAATCGTACTCTTTCTTGTGGGGCCACAGAAGACGCCAAGCTCTCAACGTGTGTGTGTGTGTGTGTGTGTGTCTGTGTGTTGGAGGGGGTTGGCTTTGCAAAGTCAGCACTTATATGTTAGGAAAGCTTCAATCTGAGAAGTCACGAGAAAGAAAATGCTCTGAAAATGCCAGGAAAGAGTGTTCAGAGTGCGAAAGAGTGAGAGAACAGACAGAGATCCGGAGAAAGACAGCAGAAAGAAAGAATAAGCGAATAGGCGAAACTCAAAAAAATTCAAGCGTGCTGTACGCGAAGAGCCTGATAGCCGTAGCGTCAAGTCTAGTGGAATCATCCAGACACGGATCCACGACGGACTGTCAATAACTGACAACGCTAGTGTGTGTCAGTGAGAGTTCCTGGCCCTTTTTTTTTTTTTTTTTTAGAAAGACAGAGAGAGAGAGAGAGAGAGAGAGGAGTAGAATGGCAGCTGATCTACAGTCGGTAATTATTGTCAAAGCCGTGAGCCTTGGCAACGGGTCACACTGCGTCAGATGTGTAATTGCCCTTCATGGAGTGCAGCCGAATGGACACGCCGTTTGTTTTGTAGCAGATCTAACCTTCCAGATTGATTGCGCTGCATCACGCTTGCACTGAGTGCCTTTGGCAGGTTTATTTTTATTTTATTTTTTTTTTTTGGGCAATGATGGTGCAATTGAGCGACACTCGCATAATGCGCGTGCAATTCTATAGCAACGCGTCCATTTTTATTTATTTATTTATTTTCCTCCACTCATGTTGCGCCAGAACAATTGCGTGGAACAACAACGGGCGTTTAGCGCGCCGTCTTCACTCAGACGCCCTTCAAGAGCACCTGTTGTGTTTCCTGTACAAATCTTCCCCGTGGGAGCATTAAAGCGTCCCGACGCCACTGCGTCTACGCGCAAGTTTATCCTTTTAGATTCTCGTATTACAGCCTGCCCCGTAAGTTGCACTCTATTAGAAAGAAGGGAATGTCATCTCAGATCAACCGCGTGCATGCGCGTGGATTTTTTTTTTTTTTTTTTTTTTTTTTTTTTTCTCCACGCCGCCTGAACGAGTCTATCCTCTCACGGTTCACGTAGAGGTTACAAAAGAAAGAGACAGATTGAACACATAAGTAGAGTTCCCTCGCTTCTCTCTCTCTCTCTCTCTTTCACTCTTTCCTCGGAAGATGGGGATTATCTTGACACTCCTTTCTGACACTTCTGCCTTCAGAAATGAATCCCCGAGCCTGCTGAGCCTGAGCCTACCCACCGTGTAACACATTCCCACACACACACACACACACACACACGTGTGCTTCTGCCCTTCTTTTAAAGCTAGTCTTAAAGCACCAGGGCTTTTACAGCACTGGAAGTGTGCAACTGACTCGGACGGATGCGGCGAAGGAGAGAAAAGAGCTGTCACACAGATTTCCATCATACTGCCTTCCGCTTAGGGCTTTTTTTTTTTCTTTTTTTTTTTTTTTAAAACATACATTTTGCACATTTCTGTCATAAACAAGCGCTCCTATAAAAAGACGCACAAAGTCCATGCTTTCTTTTTCCGTCAGCGTCACAAAGACCGTTATTTCACAGCGCCCTCATCCTATTAGGACGTTATAACCCTCTTTACACGCGCCGCCCTTTTGGTTGGATTTCGACTGCCGAGCGAGCAGCGAGCGAGACGTGCCGGAGCCACGAATGAAACCATAACTAATCATACTAATCAAAAAAAGCCGCCCATGCAACGTGCAAGACCAACGAGCGCCTGTGTGGCACAAAGACTGTTATTTCTTACTGCTCTCATCCCATTAGGACATTTTTCTATTAGGATTCTTCTTATATACCCTATTCCATCCTTAATGTCTCCCTATTGGACATAATGTGCACTACATACAGGGCAGAAGCCATTATTATCTGCCTTATACTGGACTTGTATGCTGGGGCAGGCGACCACAGATATTTCCCTTTTGGAGATATAGTGCACTATGTAGAGGTTTCCAAGCCAATAATTCATACGGATTAGGATAGGACTCCTTAATATCTTTCTTGTTGGAAATCTAGTACACCGCATAGAGTGTAAAAGACTTCATTTCATACTATATGCAGTGAAGCTACACAGGGAGTAGCGAGCTGAGTACTCAATGGCCCCCTAGCCTTCTCTTATTTAGAAAGAAATCATTATTTCATGCCTTCTAGTGCAATTATATTGCAAGTTGGGAACTGAACCCCAGATACAATGATAGTCCACTAGATAAAGTAAAGGAACTGAGCTAAAAGTGACTCCCTGTTCAACATATAGTGCGCTATACAGGGTGTATGCATATACCCTTATACCCTCTATAATACACTTACATATAGAATGCAAAACTCTATATGCAATGGATATAAAAAAGAAAGGCAAAATAACCTTACAATAACCTAGCTGCATAAGTGTGCACACCCCTTAGCTAATACTTTGTTAAAGAACCTTTTGATTATATTACACCACTCAGTCCTTTTTGGGTAAGAGTCTATCAGCGT
>CM075026.1:2360429-2375683 GCA_037576675.1 Pangasius sanitwongsei | reverse complement strand
TTAACCCTCTACCTCCTCATCTTAACCCTCTACCTCCTCATCTTAACTCTCTACCTCCTCATCTTAACTCACTTTAACCCTCTACCTCCCCATCTTAACCCTCTACCTCCTCATCTTAACTCTCTACCTCCTCATCTTAACTCACTTTAACCCTCTACCTCCTGATCTTAACTCTCTACCTCCTCATCTTAACTCTCTACCTCCTCATCTTAACTTACTTCACACTTCTTGACCATCTTCCTCCATGCCTTAACCATCTACTTATATTAACAATCTACCCGTTGCCACGAACTGCTGCCTCCTGCCTTAAACCGCTACCTCCTCACCTCAACCCTCTTCATCCTCATCTTGACTCCCTACTCCTTCATTTTAACGTTGTTTTTCTCACCATAACAGCAGTTCTTCTCATCCCCCCCCCCCATCCTTCACATTTTAATCTTCTACATCCCTGTCTTCACCCTCTTCCACCTCACCTTGGGGCTCTACCACCTCATCTTATCCCTCATTCTTATCATCTTAACCCCTTTTCTGATTATCTCCACCCTCTACCTTTTCATTTTAACCTCTGCTTGCTCATCCTAGCCCTGTTCCTCATCATTTTAACCCTTGCTCCTAAATTTTCACCTTCCTCCTCATCTCAGTTCTCCAAGTCCTAATCTTAACCATGCTCCTCTTCGTCTTTTTTGCCCTCACCAGCCTTAGCAACCTAACCAACCTTTTTATCATTTTGTTGACACACAGAATATAAAAGTGCCTCAGTAGTGCCTAAATATTTTAGGGATCTTTTATTCTCACCCATCTTGCCAACTACGTTCAGAAGTTACGGGCTCTATTAAACGTAGTACAAGATGGTCAGAGGCAGGAGAAGATATGAGCACAGCTTTACTTTGGGCTGATCTAAGAATCAGCATCGGCTAGCAAGGGTCAAACAACAGCCAGCCAGATGCAGGCGCACGCTAATCCATAATCCGAATGAAAGCGGACAGGCTCGGTTCAAACCGAAAACGTCTAGAGATACAAGAACCAGAGGAACTAGCAGAACCATGGCTTAAAGTTACACGACTAAACAGAGAAATGAGACGAATGTGCTCATACACTGGCTACGATTACAATGCAGAGAAACTTTGTATTTTTAGCATCAGATTTACTCTCGGATTTAGAAAAACGAGTCAGACTTAAAGAGAAATGCTATAAATGGTAATAGACGATTTTTTTTTTATACTTTTCCTGAAAAGTTGCTCCATGACGATGTGTTTTTGGAAAAAAAAGCCTTAGGTTAAATGTGACAAACTCGAGAGATTAAACCTTTATACAGACGTATAATCTGATAGTAAATAAACACTCTGAAAGACTTTGATAACACCAGCACTTGAGGGCTTTTTTTTTTTTTTTTTTTCTCCCTGATCCGTTTTAGCATATTTTTGACATTTTTCTGGTTCTGGTCTCTAATCACAGCTAGTAATGAGAATTATCACGGCGCAGCTTCTCTGAGAAAGGACGTTAGCAGTTAGAGCGGAATTAGCACGGAGCCACACGTTGGGCTGCTGTGCGTTAACTCGTTCGGTTTGTGTCGAGGACAGAACGACTGAGCAGCTGTGAACCGGAAAGCCCCGCGGGGGGGGAGCATGATTTAGATTCACCACATAAAGCAATCTCACAGACTCGCAGGGGAAGACGTTATTAAAAGAATTACTGCGCTAAGCGGAGTACAATATGTGAAAATGAATTAAACATCTTTTAATCTACAAGCCCCCACAAAGTGTTTTTTTTCTTATTGAAATGTTGGCTGTTTACGCAGCCGGTTTTAATAAAAAAAAAAAAAAAAACGCTCAAGAAAGGTCAGCTTTTCTAAGCATTTATATGAATGTATGAACTACATCGCTTGACATTTAGGAACCGACTTGTACCGTGGGCGTTCCACAACCTTATGTGTAGCTAGGAATGGATAAAAATGATGACACCTCAACAACACTGGACACCTTTTGGGATGACACCGACTGCACCCCAGACCTCCTCGCCCGATATCAGTGCCCGTTCTCACTAAGGCTCTCGTGGCTGAATGAACACAAATCCCCACAGCCACGCCCCAAAATCTAGTGGAAAGACTTCGCAGAAGAGTGGAGCTTATTATAGCGGCAAAGGGGAAGAAATCTGGCATGGGATGTTCAACGAGCACATATGAGTGTGATGGGACAGTTAGATACTTTACCATACTGTACCATTATATTAGTAAAGTTCTAGTTCATTTCAAAGGCTGTATTTCCAAACTGTGGGCCTCGCACACTTTCGGCCTCGCATGGGTTCTGTGCTTTGTACCAAACATAGGAGTGTGAGAGACACACACACACACACACACACATGTATCTTTGGTACGACGCACAGAACCCAGGCGAGTATAACATGGTTGCAGTCAAGGTCATGTTTACTGGTCAACATCAAGACGAGACCTGGACTAAAAAAATACAAGAACAGCAAAGAACCTGCTTTTTTGGCTCCACTTTTTTCCCCCCACCACTAACTAATAATTACTAAATATCTAAAGAAATAAACTAAAACATATGGTCCAGACAGCCTCGAGAAAAAAACTTTCTTAAGACCAAGAGGAGAGCAAGTGGTACAGCTTGCTGCAACACTAGCATCAGGATACACGACCAATAACTTACTATGGAAAAAAATACGTTGAAAACAGGAAACGATCTGCTTTGTGGTATTGTGAAGTCTTTATGTACAAGTTTCTCAGAAAGCAGAACCGGAGACTTTCGTTTAGCCTGTTGCAGGGGCAGTTTTGCGCAGGTGTCCCCAAGTTCTCAGCCTGTATTAACATTCTCACAGGAAATCGCACGTTCACTTTGTTCACACTGAGTCTCTTCTCTTGAGCAGAGCATTTCTAGAGGCGAGAGTGACTTTATGCCGATTTATTCTCCTGGAGCTCTTGGGTTCCATCACCAGTTTGATCAGTTTTCGTTTCATTATGCTTGTCCTGCTGAAAAATCCAAAACCCACGCTGAGCTGCTCAAACCATGAAAAGCGTCCATTTCCACTTCACATCCGTACTCGCTTCGTCCAATTTTTGTCCCATGAGGCCCCTGGCCTCATCCTTTGCTGTGGTTCGCGTGCCACGCGCCGCTAGAAGGAGGCTGAGACCATGATGCAGGATGACATTAATGCACTAGTGAATCTCAGCGCTAAAGTGAAATGTCATGTCCATTTGCGGAGTGGACTGAGTCACTTAGTAAGGGTCACACGCACACTCTGCGTGCGAATGCCTGGCACAAAAACCATCTGCCTAAGACCTAAAGACTCTGTTTTTAATCATTATACCACTATGGACTCATATCATCGATCTGCTCTCATATTAATTTACTGCACCATTAACTTAATATATGTTTTCCACCTTTCATCATAACCAAAGAAATAAATAGGCGACGAATTTAAAATGCGTTCCCCCAATGCATTAGTCATCTTCTCACCAGGGCACTTGGCAGCTTTCTCATGAATATTCATGTGTCTGGCCCCGAAATAAGATTTTTTTTTAAATGCACGCTAGCGCAATAATTTAGTACATTTAACTGAGGGATAATCAGTAATGAGCATTTAAATACTGTCAGGCTTTTCAGCACACAATCACACAAATACAGGAAGCGGTGGGATGAAGGTCAGCGTGGTGCTACACCATCTCCTGACTTAATCATACAGTGAACCTCAGTCCTCAGAAGAGCCCAGAATCTGCTGCCGGTTCAGCTCGACAGCGTTTTACTCTTCCACACTATGGATTCTTAATGTGCTGCTGGAGACTGAGCGCTGGGGAAAAAAAGATAACTTGATCTCATAAGAAATGTATACGAATAGATACCAGGGAGGACAGTGTGGTTGGATTTTGTTTAGATTCAGCAGTAAGAAAATTCTCGGCCAAAGCCAAAAGCAGGAATTCAGGGCATTGATTGCTGAGTGCCAGGTTTAAAAAAATAAAAAAATAAAAAAATTTTTAAAAATAAAATAAAAAAAAAAGTGTGTGTGTGTGTAGAGGATTTTTTAATTTTTTTTTTTTTTTAATTTTTTTTTTTTTTTTTTTTTGCTTTTTTGGCTGCAGAATTTTGATCAAAAAATTCCTCTTAAAAATATAAACAAATAAAAAATACTGCTACTTCTAATAATAATAATAAATGAATAACTACACAAATTACACAAACTTCTTCGAAATGGAAAAAGTAACTTTAGATTTAGCTTTTAAAGTCTGATTTAAAGTGTGTTTTTTTGTTTGTTTGTTTGTTTGTTTTACATTTTTGTGCCGTGAAAAGCTGTACTTTATGCAAATGGTACGTCACGCACATAAAACACAAACTTGCTCGTCGTTCATGTTTTTCTTTCTTTTTTTTTTTTTTTTTTTAACATTTTGACAATAACTTACAAAGCTTTAAAAGGAGCTGGTGATAAAAGTGTCACTGAGAAGCAAACGCTATAAATGATCACATGACCCTCATACACAGTAACAGGTGCATTGTCGGTACGTGCTCCTTTCCCTTTTTCTTTCCCTCTTCGTGACGAGAATTAGTCTTTGAAAGGCGAGGGCGGTAGTTCAGGACTGATTCTCGATGAGCTAAGACATGTCTCTCTCCTGCAAATTCACTTACCTCGCACGAGAACCTCATCGCTAAGCATCTATTAGCGCCGCACGTTCCCCTGCTTTCACACTACTCTCGGAGCCATCTGCTCCAAGAGCTCGATTATTAGCTGCATTTGTCGAGATTAACTTGGTAAATTTGTCACGATTAACTTGTGCTCGTGACTGGAGAAAGCATTTCCCGAGCACGTAAACAAGCGAGCATCGTAAACAGAGCTTTTAAACCCCAGACGGCTAAAAATGAAAAGAGAGAGAGAGAGAGAGAGAATGTGGTGTTCCAGCCTGAGATAAGTGACTCCTGTCAGCAATGTCCTCATGCTAGTACAGTTACGTCAGGCGTCAGGCTGAGAGAGCAGCATGGAGATAAACCCCTGTTAGACCAAAGCTCTGAAGAACTGACGAAGCAATCCAGAGTTTCACGTGAAGAGCACACGTTTCCATCCTGCCTGTCAGTCCTGCGCTTCATTACCGAGCGTTCTTCTGCATGCGCTCTGAGGTATCGTCACTGCTGTCAGCTACACAGCTCTCACACACACACACACACACAAGACAAGACAAAAAAGCAGCATACTGAAAGTATGCAGAAAGAGAAAGAGAGAATAAATGGTTAAAGAAACGGAAGTATGCAAAGAGAAAGAAAGAAGAATAAAGAATAAAAGATGAAAGAAACTGAAGTATAGAAAGAGAGAGAAAGAAGGAAAGAAAGAAGAAGAAAGAATAAAAGATAAAAGAAACCAAAGTATGCAAAGAGAGAGAAAGAAGACTAAAAGGGAAAAAAGACACTGAACTGATGCAGAAAGAACGATGGACTGATCAACTCAATAGTATTTAAACATTATTTAGAAAAAGGTGGTGCTCTTGTTCATCTTCTGCTCTCAGGGTCCCACTTGTCTGAAAGAAATGAGAGAGTGTGTGTGTGTGTGTGTGTGTGTGTAACACGTGTGTATGAGGAAGGAGAGCGTGTCGGATATGAACTCCACACTGTTGTCGTTGTTGCTCTCAGCACAGCTTTTCCTCTCTAATCCACCGCCTCGGAAAAACTCCAGGGAACAAAATCACACACAGATGAAGGACCTCGAAACCCCTCGAGTCCGAGGAAAACTGGAAGCGGACCTCAAAAAATCCTGGAAGTTTATTCTGAGTGCATTAGAAAAGAGAGAGAGAGAGAGAGAGAGAGAGAGAGAGAGAGAGAGAGAACAACCCCAGACCAGGGGCCTTGCTTTCTTTCTTCAGCGTGTCACTTGTGTAGTTCACGTGTTTACTCTTCATTTTCAACAGTCTGTCGTTCTCTGAGAACATCACGCTGCTTTCTCACTCTGACGCAGCTGTGCAACTAAAACTGCCCAATCAAACGAGCAGAGGTCCAAAGAACAGAGCGATAAAAATAGAGTGAAATCATCAATCCTCCCATCTTTCCTTCCGTCCTTCCATAAATCGTTCCTTTCTTCTCGCCTTTCTTAAGATCCTTCGTTCCCTCCCTCCCTTCCTTCCTTCTTTCCTTTCTTCCTTCCTTCCTTCAATCAATTCATCCATTCTTCTTTCCCTCCCTCCTTCCTTCCTTCCTTCCTTCCATCCTTCCTTAAATCATTTCTTCCATCAATCGATCCATCCCTACTTCCTTACGTACTTCCTCCCTACGTTCAGTTCTTCCTTCCTTCCCTCTTTCCACCCTCCTCTCCGTCCTTCCATCAATCCTTCCTTGCTTTCGTCCTTCCTTCCTTCAATCCATCCATCACTTCTTCCTTCTTCTTTCCATTTTTCTTTCCTTTCTTAATTCCTTCCTTCCTTCCATTTCCTGTTTTTATCACCATGTTCTTTGGATTTCAGCCCTTTTTATCGGCTATTTTTAGTTCCACTGCTGTGTCAGCGCGAGAAAAACACAAGAGACAGATGAAAAGGAAGGAAGGAAGGAAGGAAGGAAGGAAGGAAGGAATCTATCCCAGAGCTGAACGTATATAATATAAAAGACGTATTAAAATCAACAATATGATCAACACCAGCAAAACTGAACATTATAACCCAATAAGATTTAAAAAAAAAAAAAAAAAAAAAGTCAACCAACAATCCGCCAGCGTGTTTATATTGAATCTCCTGCAGGGGTTTTATCACACATAAACGACAAAAAAACAACAAAAAAAAAAAACAGCACGCATATCCACTGAATGACATTTCATTAAAACTGTGTCTCAGTGAGCAAGTGAAGAAACAGAACGGAGGCAGTACGCCCTTGTTATGTGACAGCATCGTAGTTCAGTTTTTCAGAAAATGGATTCAAAGGTTTTACTCTCAGAACTTCACTAATTCAAGTGGAGATGGAAATGAGCTGTTCTTCAGATCTTCAGATCTTCAGATCTTCGACATGCTTTTCCGCTCACCACGGTTGCAAAGAGTTACTATAAAAGTTAATTCCTTTCAGCCGTGCTTCTCTGATTTTCTCACAATCAGGACTGGCAGAAGAATCTGCATATTTTCTCTCAATGTAATTCTCTCTCTCTCTCTCTTTCTCTCTCTCTCTGTGTGTGTGTGTGTGTGTGTGTGTGTGTTCAGGTCTGAAGGTGCGTGAGGTGATGATAAACGTCTCCCGGCAGCAGGTGGAGGATTTCCACGGCCCTGAGGATTATTGGTGCCTGTGCGTGGCCTGGAGTCACTTGGGCACGTCCAAGAGCCGCAAAGCCACCGTACGCATTGCCTGTGAGTCCTCGACACACACTCTCTCTCTCTCACACACACACACACACACACACATACAGTTTTAGGGTGTACTGGGCTGAGTTCATACCAGAATTGCACATGCAGATTTAATCGGAACGAGCAAATTAATATAAAAACCTGCGATTTGCCGTGCAGGCGGAGCCACGTTCAGTTATAGAAAAAGAACCAACCAATCAGAATCGAGAATTCGACAGCACTCTGGTGTAGTTACATATAACACGTCTGCAGCTTCCACCCGTTTCTTAACACGTGCAGAACGTGCATGACGTCTGTCGCAGTCAGGGCGCCGGACTTTCTGAAATAAATAATGGGATTGGGGGGGGGGGGATTTTGAGAAGATAAAGTGAGCACAAAAACACACCGAGCTTCATTATTAATCCTTCATTATTTATTGAAGGTCGTACATAAAGAATCCGGCAGTGAACTTGAGCAGTAAATGTCGAGAGAGTGAAAAACGCAGCGATGAGATACACGAGGTTTCCAAAGCAACACAGAAGAGAGGCTTTTTTTGTTTTTTTCCCCCTGTTTCTCTGAAAACTCTGCGCACTTCTGAGCTGCGCCGCTTTTTTTTGTTTTGTTTCGTTTCGTTCTGTTTACTAGCGACATCCCTCTGTATACATCCTACCATTCAGAAGTTTGCAGTCTATATTTTATGCATGACATATATTCTTTTATTCGCCAGCACTTTACACAGTGTAGATTTCAATAATGTAAAGCACACACCAGTTCTTTTCAGATGTTTTATGTAGCAGTTCAACTATTTTAGCAAAGGAATATGTTATTAAACGCTGAATAATATATGGCGATTATTTATGTATAGTAGCCTGCCTTCGAGGTGCGAGCGCTGCTTCCTGAATATTCATTTCATTAGGACGTCGCTCTACATCGTTCAGCGTACGCTTAAACTTTCTGTATTTTATTTCATTTATTTATTCTACAGCCGAACACAGTCTGTGAAGCTGCACATATCTGAATCGGTTTATATCCACAATGAGCCGCCCGTTCATCACACTCTCCCTGCCGCATGGGTCACCGGCGTCAAACTCCAAACCCTCAGGCTAAACCGTGCCTCAATTCATTCCTCCGTCACAAATCTACAGAAAATAATCCTGAAATGGTCCGTACGAGGCAGCACCTCCTGCCAAAATGCATTAAATATCTACAGTATTCTTAACCTTATTCCTAGACAAATATATATATATAGTATGTATGAAAAATATATGACTTGAAATGTGTAAAAACAGAATAAAAGTACAATAATTAACATATAACAGCTAGCTAAATGCTAATCCTTTTTTATAATTGGCGATAGATGACAGATTTTTTTATGGGATGAGTATAAAAATGATGGAAAAGTGCCGCTTTTCACCTGTTCTTAGTTCAGTTTCATAGTGGAATACGGAGAAGGCAAGCACTAGATCTTATGCTGCATCTGGCTTGGAAGTCGGACTTCGGAATGATGTCATTTCCGACCTCCATGCATTCCAGGTCCAAAGTGGGAAAAAAAAACAAAAAAAACATGGAGAGACGCCGCCATGTTCATCTCTTGTTAGCAACAAGCTAGCTGGCTAACTGCGATGAGTGACTCCTAAATAGTGAGTTCTAGATTTAACAAGCGGATATTAACGCACACTTAAAGTTCAGTGCTACGAGCAGCCACGTTGACTCGACGTCACTTGCTGAACTCACGCTGGAGGGGACCTTCCCGAGTTGTCGAGTAGGAATTCCGAGTCGAAGGTGGTGTTTATTTTGTTTTTTTCCTAGTTGGAGGTCGGAGTTGCGAGTTACGAGCTTTAATCGAAGGCGGGGTACTGAACCCATTAAGCAGTTTTAAAACACACACAGCACAGTGACTTATGGAGTGACGTGTCAATGAACTTGCATCTGATTTATGAAACTGATGAATCAGATGTTTACGCTCATATAGATGTAGTTTATACGGAACACAGATGTTTAATAGCGAGTCATCCAGAGCTGAGAGAAAAAAAAAATACATTTCAATAAAAACTCATTTAGAGGCAAAGTTGTTTGCGGCCATAATCAGGTAGAACCCATTTTCCCACGATGTATCTGCTACTAAACGGATATGATGAAAAACATTAATTCAAACTTTAGAAACTTTTGCTGCTGCCAGGTTTAAATTCTGAGGACAAACAAATCCACAGTAGTCTTCGGGGCTGTAGCAGTGAGCCTCATGGTGCATTAAATTACCCTGTCAATCCGGCATCAGTTGTTAATTTCATATTTCACCGTTTGCTTTTTTTTTTTTTTAGCTTAAGAGGTCCCGTGTCCGGTGTTTCTGTTTTGTTTTTTCTTCCCCTGTAGAGAGTGTTTGTGTCACTGCGACCTCTCTAAACTGAAAGGAAGGCGTTTCAGGCGTGTAGAGTGTGTTTCAGTGTGAGCAGCTCTGATCCGAGAGTGTAGGAGACACAGAACACAGCATTGAACACTGCAGAGCTGTCAGAGATACTGAAATACACACAGCTACTCAAAGCACTGTTCTCTCTCTCTCTCTCTCTCTCTCTCTTTCGCTCTCTCATTCTCTCGCTCTCTCTGTGTGTGTCTTTGCTTTTTCATTTCATTCTCTTATGCTGATGTTAAAAATATGAGAGACTCCAGCTGCAGCGACAGATTTCACCAGTTTTTTGGCTTTGTATCATTCTGCAATCAACACACACACTACATGACACGCAAACCACGCCACACACAACACAAACTTTTTATTACTATCGTCACAAATCCCATGGGTTTCAATCAGTGATCCCCACTTTTGCGGGGGAAAAAAAACATAGTGGACGGCACTTCAGCTTGGCTGTCATTGCTCGTGTTGCTTTATACCACAGCGCTGTTGAATTCTCAAACCTGATTGGTCCAAAGGTGTTGATTTAATCTTCTGTAACAACACAATGCAAATCAGAGGTTTATATTAATGCGCATGTTCTTCTAATATGTTTTTTTCTAGTAACATGACTAAGAAATGTGTTCTTATTTGGCGAAGTGATCTGTAAGGAAGTTACGGAAGGAGTCTCCAGCATCAGCGCTTTGCAGTAGTCAGATGTAAAGCTGTGACTTTAAGTTGAGAAAAGGGAGCGGGGATTTCTGTGAAAGTCCTGTTATGCCGCATTTGAGTCATATATCGTCTCGCTCTCTCTGCAGACCTGCGTAAGAACTTTGAGCAGGACCCACAGGGGAAGGAGGTTCCCATCAGGGGCATGATCGTTCTGCACTGCCGGCCTCCAGAGGGTGTGCCTGCTGCCGAGGTACCGTGTGTGTGTGTGTGTGTGTGTGTGTGCCCTTCTCTCTCAATGTATTTTTCTGGCTGGTTGCTGATAGATAATATTTAACTTGAGCACATGCCCTGAGGTTGAATCATGCAGAGGTACACAGTAGGGGTCATGAACATACACTGATGACAGGTGCGTAGTGTGTGGGTGCAGTGAGGTTAGACTCTCAGCAGGTTGTTAATCATGGCTGAAATGGAGGTGCCATGTCACTTTCCCCTTCTCCGAGTGCACTTCGGCCCTTTCGTCTACATTACGGCACGTAACTGTCTCACTCCTCTCACTCTGCCGAAGGGTCATGAGCACTTTTTGCTTTCACTTTGCATCAATTTGTCACTGCAGTAAGATTTTGTGGGCTCATGCAGGCAAATCCAGGAACTTAAATCGTAAAAAGGACACGTAAAGGTCATACATGTATACATCATACAAACCTATGGGACTAGGAAACTGAGTCAACTAGGTAACTAGGGCTAGAAACAAGAAATCCAAGACACCACTGGAAAAACACAACATTCAGATTTGGAAAGGCTCAAAAAGAATGGGATGGAACTAGTTCTACCAATTAAAGAAGGCAAGGCTAATGAGATGGGGCATGTTCTGTACTACAACTGTAATTGTAGAGCTGTGCCTCAAATCATATGCTTCTACACTATTCCGGATGATTGGTGAGCGTGAATCCATCTAAAAACTGTCCAGTAAAATGAAACATAGATGTAGCAGAGCCAGCATTCATTCATTGGTAGGGGTTGGAGTGGCAACAGGATGAGAACGTCACCCCAGACTTCTCTATCCCCAGCCACAAAATTCGGCTCCTCCTAGGGGGGCATCCCCAGACATTCTCAAGCCAACTGTGAGATGGAATCTCTCCAGTGGGTCCTGGGTCAGTCCAGAGACAGCTCTGGTGAGAGCTGACCAGGGGACATCTTTGTAAAATACCCAAACTACCTCAACTGACTCCTCTCGATTTGGAGAGGCAGTATCTTCCGGAGAGCCTCCGATCATGGAGAGTAAGCCCAGCATCCCTGCGCAGGAACGTCGTTTCTGGTGCCTGTACTTGCAACTGTATTTCACAGTATTTCACCCCACAGGTGAGGCCTGATGACTGGTAACCTTGTTGGATTGTGTATTTTGGTGAACCTCAAGGCTATGTCACCCGGAGCTTAATCCCCCCAGTAGAGCCTGACTTGGTGATCTATCTAAGGGTAGAAGTCAGACAAAGAGTGATCCTAAAGATCCCCATGAAAGGTACAAACAAGACAGTGTACCCTGCCTGGATTAAGGTTACCAGGTCAGGGGGTAGTCTGCAGATGAGCACCTGGTGACTGGTCCACCGATGAAACCCGATTGAGTTCACCCCAATATGGTGACATGGAGCCATCTTGTGGGCTAACACCGTCCACCACAACACCATCTTCTAGCTAACATGCACTCTGGCACTGTAGATCACATCACAAATCATTTGTCTTCTGTACAACAATGATTAGAATCGATATTTAGCAGCATCTTATACAAACCACTTAAAACTATGTATCTTTTAACTCTTCTGTAGTTCCACAAATGATGGGGTGACATAAATAGTGGACATCCACAAAACGAAGTTAGGTGGAACATTTACTCCTGCATTTGTGCCTTGCCTCTGCTCTAAAGCGGGATAGTAGCAGGCAGTAATGTAAATGGAATTTTACTTTTGGGTAGAAATAAGAAAAACTTGCCTGACACCAAACCAAATTAGCAACGCGCAAGCATTGTAACACTAAATTACTCTTACGCATGCACCAAAATAAAGCCCATACATGGAGTACATTAGACCAAATTCAGTACAAGCATTTTGTTATTATTCATGCGCCCCAGTGTTGCCATGGCATTTTTGGCTCTGCAGGAGAACCCAGGGGCTGCAAATATGAACCAATACAGAAGATTTTTTTTTTTTTTTTTACACACTTGAGCGCCACAATGGACATACTGTGCGGGAGAATTGGAGTGACCTTTAAAGAGATATAAGAGTTCCTGATGTGAGCTATTACAGCTATCCCTGAAGATCAGGGTCAGCCAATCAGCATTGCTCTAATAGAGTGAGAGTGGTATAACTTGTTATTTTACTGACATTATCTAATCCAGAGAATGTAATGAGTTTCAACCTGTGGTCTTTAATATTATTACAGGTAATATTACAGGGAATGTCTGTATTACAGGGAATATGCTTGAACCCTAAAGAAATGATTGTGTGGCACCCAAAGGTCAGAGGCAGTAGGCTTCCTGTTTTATAAGTCTTCGTATTGTCAACGGGGGCCATGTGTTCACCATGTTTATGAGAAGACTCCATATGAACTTCACAGTACTGTGACTTTGCAGGCCAAACTGTTCAAAATAGCTCAGATTTAACGAGGTGTTGTGCATGGTTGATGTTTCTCATTATAGAGGAACCCATTAAAGCTAGGCTAGTGGTCGATCCTGAGTGTAATTAAGATGGAATAGGGTCATTCCTTGTCATTTACACATCTAGACATTAAAGGGAAATGTTGATATGCCAGACAGTTTTATCTTGTTTTGTTACTGTACCATTACATCAGTGGATCAGTGCTAGCTGTCTAAGTCATTAGCTAGCTTATGCTTGTTATCCATATTTCCCAGTTGCCTAGCAACAGTGTTCCCGTTACTTCACCCAACTAAACGGTGAGCGTATTGTTTGTTTGCCTTCCCATGTTGCTAGCACGAATGTGAAATGCAGTGATAATCCATAATCTGCCAGTTTGTGGTTGAGGAGCAGAAAACTCAAAAATAGTGGAACAGAGAAATCAGGAAAATGGAAAACTCTTTGCCAAGAACACAAACAAGAAGACAGTGCAGGCCATTCCGGGGGTTTGAATTAAAACATTAGCAGACTTTGGCTTAACCGCTGAAATGGCTACTTGCAGACATGTGTGCAGATGTGGTTAGAAGAAGATGACAGTTAACGGTGTGTGTGTTCGGAGTGTTACCATTTGAATTAGACATGAATATTTGTGAATATATAAAGAGGACATTTAATATTTATGAGGATTTCTCAACAGCTGAAAATAATTCGTTCGGTTTTAAGAATAAATTAAAAGTGTGATCATGTTGATGAGTAACATCGCATTTATAGAGTAGACTATATATAGAAAAGACTCTCTTGGATCCAATTACAGATGCATTTCTTCCTCCACGATCAAGCAGTAAACCAAGGTCTTCTGAAATCAAACTCAAACCACGCAGAGGGCAAAGCAAGTCAAGCGTAAAGGCCTGTGAGGGACTTTTCATTTTTGAGAGCTACCTTCAAGAAATAAAGATTAAAACACAACAGCACAGTGCAGAGAAATGAAAGCTCAGATCAATAAGCTGGAGCAAACCTGTGCTGGACTGGAGAAGACAATATGAAGCAGATGGATGCAGGATTGCTCGTCATTTTGTCCTTGGACCCTGGTGTGCGGCTTTTATTTACTTTTACATATGAGCTACAAGAGCGGTTTTGAAATTCATAAAGTTATAAACTGCCAAATGTAGATCCATTCACCAAAATGAAGGCCTTGCATACACATTTATCTTCATGGTGACATTTTAGGAGACGCTGATATGCTAACTATATCGAATACAAAGCGGTCACCTCGCACGTCACACACATGAGGCTATCTGTAAATCACATCTTGTATAGGAGTCAGAGTGCTGTCTTTTATTTTATTTTATTTATTTTTTTTCACCGCTAGCTCAGATGTCTGCATTGGCTCATTGTGTATGGGACTGAAAAAGGTTTTTCGCCGAGGTCTGTTCGCCATCTGCGTCAACATTCCTTCTGCACGTAACAAATGTATGGCTGAAATCTTCACAGACATATTGCTAGTAACGGAATTAACGCCGACGACACACGCAATCTGCTCGCAGTTTGGAGGGAATGCTTACGCGTCGCCTAGGCAACCTCGGTGAGTGGGCGTGCAAAAGTGTCCTGTCGTGTAGAGAAACATGAAAAGCGTCTGAAAGTGTCTGAAGGAGCCTCTGGGGTGGGATCAGGTGGACGAATGAGGGAGAAGAATGGAAGGGAGGAAAGGTGCGGGGAGGAAAAGGGTGTACGGAAGAAGAGAAAAAAAAAATCCAAATTGGCAGATAAAGCTGTTTCTATAAGTTTAAGCCAGGACAATAAAATACTTGGAAAGAATTAATCATTTAAAATCCTTTGATTTTAGAACCTTCAAACTGAGCTTTATGGAGCAACTTAGTGTGTAAATCGCCAAGGAAATGAATTCATGCATACTGATGCTCACTACCAAGGGCAGGTTTTTAAAATCCGCTCCTTGTCGTCCGTCCTCTGCATGTTGAGCGGGAAATCATGAGGGAATCTTAAAAACAGGACCGAAGCAGGCATAATGACCTTTTAGTACAAATATATCAGTGGTACACAGGGGGTCGACGTTGTTCCAGCTGTACTTACAACATGAGACAACGAATAAAGAGCCTAACACCTTGTACCACGTTATAAACTGAAATATAAATGAACGTTTTCTGTTTTAAGGCTTGGAAATCTTAAAACATTTCCAAATTCACAGAGTAGTGAAGGGAGAACAGGAGAGGACCAAGTACTGAGCCTTGTGGAACACCAGTGGAGAGTCTGCGGGGAGCAGATGTGGATC
>CM075026.1:2342522-2360329 GCA_037576675.1 Pangasius sanitwongsei | reverse complement strand
CGTGACTGCCAGTAGGGCAGTCTCTGTGGAGTGTGCCGGTTTGAAGCCAGACTGATTGGGATCTTGGAGGTTGTTCTCTACCCACAGGGTGTGAAACCTTAGCAACACATATACCTCAGCTGGAATGTGAATCTCGGTTGAACGTTTGGCATTTGGTGCCCTAATAATTGCCTGGAGTATTAAAGAAAATGAACCTCGGCTGTGTCCCATTCAGGGATTCAGCTCTGTTTATTTATTAGCAACAGCGCTGCAGGTGGAAAGTTCATTGAACCACAGCTAATGTGCACCGTGCAAGATTTCACAGCGTGCTCTCAGTAATGATAGGGACAGTAAGATAGACGCCAGCAGGAACTTGAATAGAGTTGCAGGACAACCTGAAAGCAGCAGGAACAACACTTACACAAAGAGCAATAAGCAGTACCTCAATCACCTTCATTCCTACACCTCTGCTAAAAAAGAAGGACAGAGATGTGCATCTAAAGCAATCTTATCCAGTGAAAGAGCCAGTGATTCCACTTGTTAAATCAGTTGATCTTGGCTTTCAGTAGACCCAGGCATGGCTTCTGCTTGATTGGAATGAAAACCTGCACCAACACCGGCCCTATACTGATAAGATTGGCTACCCCTGAACTAAAAGCATTTAGATAGCAAATCAGAAATATTTTGGAACAATATACTCTGGTCAGATGAAACAAGAAACAAGAATAGAACTTTTGTGCAGGATCCGAAGAACACCATGTCCACAGTGAAGCATGGTGGTGGGAGCATCGTGGTGTGGTGCTGCTCCTCTGTAAACTGTACTGGGGCATTACGAACGAAACATGAATGGAGTGATTTATCGGGACATATTAGAGGAGAATTTAATCTTATCAGCCAAGAAACTGAAACTGGGGAGAAGATGGATGTTTCACCGAGACAACGACCCCAAACATACAGCTACAATAAATCAAGAAGGCACTGCATGGTCTAGCCAATCTTCCGACTTGAATCCCATTGAACGTTTATGGAGGATTTTGAATTTGTGAGTCCATCAGATGGATCCTTGGGGAATTGCTGAGAGGAATGGAGCAAACTTGAACCACAGTGCTGCAAAACCTAATAACCTCGTACCGTGGATGTCTGGAAGCTGTAATTGGCAACACTCCCAGTGTCCAAATACTTTTTTTCCTTATCAAGTTTGTTTTTAAACATACTTTTATGAGTATGTTGCGGCGAGGGCGTGGTCGAGCGTCAGCTGTGGACGGAGAGGAGGAGGGTCGAGCCACCAGGTAACGCATGATGATTCTCACCTGTGTCTCATAACTGGCAGTCTACTTATTTGTGTCTCTGTGTGTTTTCAGTTTTTTTTTCCCCCATAACCCACGACCGAGCGCGAGACCGCTTGGCAGAGCTTGCAAGACACACACAAATATACAAACACACACACACACACACACACCCCAAGGACCAAGGCAATATGTGTCATGTAAATGGCCATAACACACACACATACAACACACACATACACCGTACCCGTAGCTGAAAATTGCAATTATTTATCTCTATCAGGGAACGTGAAAGGACGTCAATCCTCAGGGCAAATCCATCCTTCAGGACATCTAGCCAAGGACCTGAAGACATCATGAAACGGCTGCGTAAATAAATGAAAGGAATTCCGGGATAATCCATTTGTGTCCTTTAGCGACGGGACCAAGGCACTAATGGCATCTAGTGGATGCTGCATAATTGAAACAAATGTGCCAATTAGACTGTCATTTCTCACATCGTCTGCCACACACTTAGCCTGGCTAATTTGTGTCTGTCGCCTCACACCTCCATCACCTTTCTCTCTCTCTCTCTCTCTCTCTCTCTCTCTTGCTCAGTCTTTTTGTTTTGTTACTTTCTTCCTTTTCTGTCTCTCTCTCTCTCTCTCTCTCTCTCTCTCGATCTGTTCCGCCCGGTCTTTTTATCACTTTCTTCCTTTCCTGTCTCTCTCGATCTCTTTCTCCCTTTCCTCCCATCTGCTTTCTCTCTCCTCAGCACATCTTTTCATCATTAGCCCAGGGCCGAGAGGGAAAACGAGAGAGACCGATAGAGCGAGCGAGCGAGAGAGAGAGAGAGAGAGACATGCACCAGCATGCAGAACAGTGAGGGGAACTCGGCCTTCACGCTGCATTAATTGCTGCTTTTAACTCCCAGATTTCCCAGATGGAGAACTGATGAAAACACAAAGACAGAAAGACGCACAACTTCAGGCACAAGACCTCACCGCCAGCCTCAGATTCATTTATTCATCATTTGAATTTTGCTTTAATTAATCCGCGACCCTGACCAGGATAAAGCGGATACTGAAGATGTATGAATGCATGATAATGAGAGCTCCGACTCGAGCGCGAGGACCTTCTGATCTCATCAACAGCTTTTCTTTTACATCTCATTTCTTTCTCAGTGTTTAAGCAGCCCCCACGAAGCGGCAGCGGTCATTCCAGCCGATACGTGATACTGATTTAATGATGTCACTTGATGTATTGTGTGCGAGTGTGTGCGCGAGTGTAGAGGCAGGAGTCCGGAAAACACTACACACATGAAAATAATCAATTATACACCGTGCTTTTTTTAAAAAATCTGTTTATAGTTGCATTTAATGTTTCGGAATGTCCGCGAAAACAAGTTAGTTCCTGTTCTGTAGCAGCTGTGCCCAGATGTTCGCTCACCAGCCTGTCCTGATGAGCAGCCTCGTCAGTGGGAGTGGCACGTGCAGATAACCACCACGAGAGGTTTTTATCCAGACAAATATTCATAATGCTAAACTTCAAAAATCCGGCTGTGTATAATAATAAATTACAGCCAACACGGACGTGATTGTGCATGAGCTCGTCTTCGTTATGCTAATTAATGGCTTTCATTCATTATTAGCCAAAAAAAAAAAAAAAAAGAAAGCAAGATCAAAAGCAGGGATAGCAAGTACACAAGTGTTGTCTGTGTTATAACAGAACGGATGCAACTTTTACTAGTAATCAGTAATGATAATAAATGAATTGGTTATGTGAGGTAAGTGCATCAACTGTTTTAGATCTTTACACGCCCGGATCTGCATGTGCGTGTTATTTAGCGATTATGCTAATGAGAGGGTGGGGACCGAGCACTCTGCAGGAGCGCCCTGAAGTGACAGAAGCGGCGTCGGGGTTTACAGACGCGCAGCTGGGAATGACTGCAAACTAAATGCCATAGAATTAAAATGCTCCACTATACAGAGGATGTCACAGCGTGTGTGTGTGTGTGAGAGAGAGAGAGACTTATAATCAACAGGATTAGACCAATTTCTATCTATCTATCTATCTATCTATCTATCTTCTTAGCTTTCTGTCTATCTATTATGATTATTTATTTATTTATTTTGTAATTTGTACATTAGTACACACATTTGTGCTGATTTTTTTATTTATTTATTAAAATCAATTTTTTTTAATGTTGTGTTACTTTGTTAGGAGGAACTTTGTTAGAGCAAGACTTCATGAAGCAATTTCAGCCATAATCACGCGAAGAATAACAATCACCGGACTCATAAACTTTCGTCCGATTTAGAATAAAAAGATCGAGCTTTGAAAGTCTCGACTCACAAGTCAAATGAACCGACTCGCTGAAAAGAGCCGGAGTCCCCTTTCACCACTGTCGATCTGTCTTAACTGTACATATTGAACCGTGTATAGTAAAGATTGTAAAGATTCAGATTCCTTCTCTCTCTCTCTCTCTCACTCAGGTGGAGTGGTTAAAGAACGACGAGCTGGTGAGTTCGCTCGACGACGATAACATCGACACTCGAGCCGACCACAACCTGATCATTAACGAAGCGCGACTCTCCGACTCGGGGAACTACACCTGCCTGGCCAGCAACATCGTTGCCAAGAGGCGCAGCGCCACGGCTACTGTGGTCGTCTTTGGTGAGACACACACACACACACACAAACACACACACACACACACTTCAGTGTGGCCATGATGCCATGTACCTCTGTTTCCTGTTTCAGTACTGATTTCAGCTAATGGTGTTCATCTGTCCCTACGGTTGTAAATCATACATTAGCATTAATTAAGATCGTCCCGAGTAGACGTGAGGACTCATTCCCAATCCTGCGTTCACATTCACGTTCCTGACTAGCCAAGATACCACTGGTGGTGTTTTCAGTGTCAAATGGTGTGACACTTGCTGCGTCTAATTAGCTAGCGCTAATTGCCAATGTTGGTGTTTATCCTGCAGCATTGTGTCTAAAGTGTTGATCTCTGAGGGAGTCCCCCCCCCCCTCCCAAGAGTAATTTAGCATAAAGCTGGGAATTGAGACTCAGATTGTAACTGCATGGACGGCGTCAGCGCCGAAACAAAGCACTCTCGCACTGTGATCTAATGTTTTCTAAGCATTCAGTGCTACATTAAGAAAAAACTTCAACTCACTTAATGGCATTGCTTTCTACTAAATGAAAGCCACCGGCTATTTAGCATTTAGCAGCAAACCGCGCTCCATTAGCATTTATCGTTAGCCGTGTTAGCGTTTCTGAGTGTAATATTTATGTTCAGGAGAACTCCTCGATCCCCTCAGCGTGTTCGCTCAGAACTGAGAAAGCTTGCGGAGGGACAAATGTTTATGGTTTTTCCTCCGTGAATGCGCTGTAGTCTTAATCCTTAATGCTATAGCCCAGAGAGTCAATTACAGCGCAGCATTAAAAATCAATACGTCTTTATAAACGTGGAGGCGTGAAGCTGCTCCGTCTTAATCCCATTTCAGCACGCGCCGTGTGCTCATCCATCACTCACACAGTCTCGAAACTACGCTCCGACACCACTGCTAGCACAGAGACCAGAGCCAGGACGGTCTGTGTGTGTGTGTGTGTGTGTGTGTGTGTGTGTGAGAGAGAGAGAGTGTTCAGATGAAGCTCCACATCTGAAGCTCTTCTGAAGTTCTGAAGAGCTTCTGTTCTTCTTTAGTGGAACAGCCCTAACATCACAAACCTGTCTGTCTGTCTGTCTATCCCACTGTCTGTCTGTCCGTCTGTCTCACCAGCTCTCATGCTGTCTGTCTGTCTGTCTGTCGCTCTATTTATCTATGCCTCTGTCTGTCTGTCTGCTTATACCTCTGTTTATCTGGCTATCTATCCATCTATCTATCCTTTAGTCTGGCTGTCTATTTATCTATCCTCCTATCTGTCTGTCTGTCTGTCTGTCTTCTGTCTGTGTCTCTGTCCCCTTGTCTGTCTGTCTTTCTGTAAGTCTCTTTATTCCTCTGCCTGTCTGTCTCTCTATCCCTTTGTCTGTCTATCTATCTGTCTTTTTATCCCTTTGTCTGTCTGGCTGTCTTTCTGTCTCTGTCTCTTTGTGTGTCTTTTTATCCCTTTGTGTCTATGTCTGTCGATCCACCAGTCTATCTATCTATCTATCTATCTATAATACCTGTATATTTTTATTTTATTCTATTTTATCTTATTCTGTTTTATCTTACTGTTTGCACTGAGAGTACTCACTCAATTTCGTTGTGCATCCACTGTTACAATGACAATAAAGAATTGCTTATCTGTCTGTCTATCTATCTGTCTGTCTATGTATCTGTCTGTCTATCTATCTATCTGTCTGTCTGTCTGTCTGTCTGCTATACACTGTACAGTTAAGATGTAACAGCACTGCTGGTTGTCGTTGGTAACGGCATGTCCTGTTCTGCTTTATCCCTCATCAGCAGCTAATTCTCTCTCTCTCTCTCTCTCTCTCTCTCTCTCTCTCTCTGTAGTGAACGGAGGCTGGTCCCTGTGGACGGAGTGGTCTCAGTGCAGTGTGGATTGTGGGAGAGGAGTACAGAAGCGCTCCCGGACCTGCACTAACCCGGCTCCGCTGAACGGAGGAGCGTTCTGCGAGGGCATGTCCGTACAGAAGAGCACTTGTAACGCACTCTGTCCTGGTCAGCGCTCCTCTCCACCGTTACCCCCCCCACACACACACACACACACACACTCCTATAAACCCCGACTCGAACCATCCATCACTTGTTCACTCGCCACGGCCGTGCTTCAGACCCGAGGCTCTGAGACCACGCCAGGCGTGTTTCACTAAATGTCAGAAAAGTTTAGGAAACGTTTTATTTAAACACAGTTTAGAATTAAGTATAGAAGGAAACACACATAGCGACGAGGAAAAAAAAAAAACTGTCACCTCTTCTCTCTCAACTGTCATCTCTTTACACCAACATCTCCACCTCTAATTTTGGACGATGCAAGCTAAGATTTGGAAAGCGCTAACTAGCAGCTGTACACGGTCATTCCTCCTTCCTAAAAAAAAAAAAACGATGCAAAGTCATAAAATCAGTGTCAGAAAACTTACTTACTGTTACAAAGCTCTGACACTGGAGACTCCTTCCAAAACCTGTTAAATAAACATCTCCTTATAGAAAACATCACCAGATCAACAACTATTGCATGTTTTTAATCTGTGCATTCTTTATGTCAGATTATTATCTCAGGCACATCCAACTACCGAAGTATCTGTGGCTTGGCTGATGTTGAGTTAAACTTTTCAGACAGCTTTAGACAGTTTTTTTTTTTTTTTTTTTTTTTAAACCAGCGTGCGCCATTTGGGGATTGATTCCTACAGATAGGAATAGAAGTAGTGGTGAACTGACAGCTAGCATGCTATAATGACTCTGTCCTGCGCTTAATCCTGGAGGACGGAGGAAGGAAGCGGTGCCGTCTAGCAGATAGTCTGCAGCTGCTCGTGTTCTGTCCCCGTTTTCACGCAAACGAATTAGTTCGGGTCCCTCTGAGCGCCAGTGGACCCGGCCGTGACCCACTTCTCAGCATTATTTTAATAATCACCTCGCTCTCCGAGCTGCGAGCAGGCAATAACCTGCTGATTTAATTGCCTCGGCTCCTTCTCTCTGGGAAAGCAGCTTAAAACTCATATTTATATACGAGCCGCTTCATCACGCCGCGCTCATTTGAATTATTACCCGCTTAAAAAAAAAAAAAAAAAAAAAAGCGAAGGTAATTTTAAAGCATGCCGGAGCGTTTTATTTTATCGACGTCTTTCCAAATGAAGTCGTTTAGCCTCGGACTCCTTTGAGTTAAGACGATTACGGAGATTATAGCTTGTTCTAGGAACGAAAGAGTCGCTGCTGTTTTCCCGATTTCTCACCAAGAGGCACGTCCACCGAGAGCGCCGGCCGCATTGTTCATTCCTCAGAACGGCTTTGTGCGACGGTGGCAGCAATTGGCTCGTTTGTTTCTGCAGAAAGCATTTTAGCAGTGTTTCCATCGATCATCTCCGCCTTCCGCGTAAAACAGACGTGATGCATGAATTGCCCGCAACATCTGGCTCGCTATAAACATTTGTCTGTTTTTTTGGTTTTTTTGGGTTTTTTTTGTGTGCTGGCTTTGACTGTATGCCGCACCGAAGATTCCAAAGACTCTTGATCGATTCGAATGTCGCCGGTTCTTTTATTCCCATTTCGTTTTGCTTTATTGACCCCGTTTTGCGAACGAGAAGTGCTAAAAATTTGTATCTGATTTATAAGCCTAAGATGAAGTTTCCAGCCCAGCTAAAACACGCCACTGGGTCTGTCCCAAGACAGAGATTTCGTAGCCCAGTGCTGTTTAGAATTCATCAGACACATTAGTGAGACATGTTACATCGAGCAAGCAACATACAGCACCTGCTCTTAACACCTGAAACCTGCGCCACATTAGCACCAACACACAAACATCATTTGCATTTAGATGAGCAGGGAAGGAGCCTCGCTCGGCCATGGAGAGCTTTAAGAACGTGCAATGTAATAACTACGTAATTGTTTCCTCTAGGGCGCTCTTACGCGTGATGCTTCTTGGCAGCGCTCGAGCCGTCAGCGTAACATGTGGCGCAGTCAGATTGGCTAATTTAAACTCAACCCCCCCCCCAATGAAATCATACTCGTGAAGCACGGAGATTAAAACGTTCACAGGCTTCTTGTTCGGGAGATCTGGCCTGCTGGGAAAATCGAGGGCTTCTCTTAGTTCTCATTCGTTTGTTGGTTGAGTCTCAAGCTTTACCAAAGATTAACCCTGAAAGTGAGCTAACATTATCTTCATTTGAAAGCAATAACGGATTTGTGTACCCTATGACTTTAAGTTGGTCTTAACCCATGTGTCGTCAGTGGATGGAGGATGGGACGAGTGGAGCGAGTGGACGGCATGTAACGCCCAGTGTGAGAGGCAGAGATGGAGGGAGTGTACCGCTCCCGCTCCTCGCAACCGCGGAAGAACCTGCGAGGGCAAAGGTCATGACATGGAGAACTGCACCGGCGACCTGTGCACTCAAGGTAAAGCCTATTTAGAGGTCTTCATCTTCATCATCATCATCATCATTTAGCCATTTTCTTCATTCGCTCTGTTTTCCATCATCCCATGGCATGATGTTTTAGATGCAGACTTTAAATCATATTTCCTCTCCCATACAGTGGCATATGCTGTTATGCCCTGAAGTCATGCTCTCTTACATAAACTCACATAAACTCGCAAACTGGTTTGACAAAAAATTTTTTGTCAAATTTAATGCTGACTAATGGTATAACTGCTAAACAACCCGAAATGGCTGCTATACGTATGTGTAAGATAAGTGTGAGAAATTGTACAACTTGGTTTTATATTTAGTCTCTAAAACATCACCAAATCAACACCATATGAACAATTTTTGCACCTTCTGACCAGCCAGAATCCAAAATTCAGCAGTGTTGTAGTTGTAGAGTGAAATTTAAAGGCTCATTCCAAAAAGCCCAGTTTTCACGAATCGAGGCTAAGCATTGGAGCTGTCGCCTCACTCCACGCCTTCTCGGCGAGGCTTGTTCTGCGGTCCGCCGTCTGTGGGCTGAAGCAAAGTGTCTCAGTGCCATCTGTCAGCGCATCCCGACTGTAATGATGCCATGCATCATTATCTCCAGCTGATGTTGGCACAGCCAGCATTTGGACCTCACTGCATGATCTGAATCTCCGAGTGCCTTAGTTAAGTGATTCGGGGGTGCTCTCTAATTCAGTATCTCTCTCTCTCTCTCTCTCTTTCTCTCTCTGTGTGTCTCTCTGCAGATGGGAAGATGCTGCATGATGTTAAGCCTCAGAGTGAGTCTCTTTTCTTCCATATTTCATGTATCTGATTCATTTTTCCAGAATCAGTACCATACCTGTGGTGAGATCTGCTTGGAAGAGAAGGGGTTCTGTTTACAGCCTCAGTCGTTGGCTTGTTCGTACACCGGTTGAGAGAACCGGTCGTATATCATACATATGGCATCTGATATCGAGTAATTCCCTCCCATTGAAAAAGCTGTCAGTGAATTGAGTTTAAATATGACAGCGCAGGCTTAAGTTGCCCAGCCGCACCCTATTACAGAGCTTTAATCAGCTTATCCTTCACTCCGAATCGCGGAATGCACCTGCCCCGATAGCAGCTCGTATACCTGAGAGGCGAGAGAGGTTCGTTTTCCTCAGACGTCACTCTTTTCCGAAAGGAACCACGCCGCGCCGGAGATCAGGATAATTGAGTATCGCCGCTAAACATCTGCACTCACGTCTGTCAAAATATGACGTCTGATTAATGTGGCGGAAGAAGAGATAGATTCTCCGGATGAGCAAAATACCCACTGCTTTCAGGACACATCCTCCCATCCATCCATCCATCCATCACATTTCGTTTATCAGAGGTCTGTCAGTCATCAGAAATGGCCATTTCCCACAATCCCGCAATCATTCTGCCGTTTCAAGTTCAGGTGGATTTGCAGCGGTCAGATTAGGCAGGATGAGTGATGGGATATGGCGTGCGAGCGCGAGCTATATTCAGCCGAGCTAATGGGATGCAATTACTGCACATTAGCTCACTTAAGCAAGCATAGCGTGTCTTCTTATGCTCCCCTGTGTTTTGCGTTAACCCAACCAATCACCACTTAGCACGTTTCAAAACGAGTGTCAGCAACATGCTCCTTCTTCCGTCTCTAAATGCGGTTTGAAATCATTACTGCAGCAGGTCAGACTGAGTCCCGCGCATAAAACTCAGCATGAAGCCAAGGTTAATTATGTTCTGTCCAGATAGTTTTTTTTTTTTTTTTTTTTTTTTTTTTTTAAACATGAAACTTGAACAACATGTTCTCGGCTCAGTGTCTATAAATGATTAGTGTTTATAAAATCAAACAGGCGATGTTCGTGGCTGTCCCATACCCTCTGTCACCTTCTAACCTGCCATCCGGAAGCCTACAAAGTTTAATTTCTATTAATACGGTTTAAACTGACAATCACTGAGATGAAGATAGGATTCATCAGAGCATAAAACATTTCAGGACGTGCTGTTATGTGCAAATAATCAATGACAGGGTGGCGCGACGAGTTACTGGTACCGCCCCAAAGTTCACAAAGATCATTTTCCTATAACAGCACATTTATCCCTTGCATACCACAGCAACTTGCTTGTTAATGAATGACATGCCATTAGTTACAATAGTTACATTTAATATTGTAGAATGTCCATGAAACTTAGCACTTACGTTATAGCAGCTATAAACATTCTCACCAGCATCTCTTTTTCTCCCTCTTGAAGTTGAAACTGGAGACTCCTTCCATAAATGTTAAATACATTTACAGAAAAGGTTACCATGAATGAGCTGTTACTATAGAATACTATACCAATCAGAATCAAGAACTCAGCAGTGCTGTGGTACAAGTTGAAATAAATATAACAATCATATGGCTGTAGTGTCTAAAAAAAAAAAGTTGAGGACAGTGTGACATCCATTGCTAAATAGTGAGCACACAATGAGGGTTAAAGTTCGTTTCCTTCGGGTCAGCCTGACGAATGTGGCCACTTAACTCCAAAGCAACATTACCTCATTAGGAAACTTTAAATACAGCAGATTGAGCTTACAAGCAGTTACCCAGCGTCGCATTCCCAGCACGGCTGATGCCCTTTTCCGTCCTCGGCGAGCTGGCAGAGTCTTCATGCTGCAGAGGTCAGCTGAACAGATGTAGCTTGGTGTGGGGTGCTGGCACACCGCGGCGTCTCTGATTAAAGTTGTGAGAGTCCTGGAATTTTGCACCTTCCCAGATCACAGGCATGTGCCAAGCGCATCGTCATACGCTGCTAAACGTATGCGTATTGCACCTGTTCCCGTTTGCACAGGTGTCCAAGGGATTTGCCAGACTAATCATGAGCGCTGGACGTGACAGCCATTTTTTAGCGATAGTAATTGAACCATGACCCCCGTTAATGCTCACTTTTCTGTGCCAGCCATTTTTTTTGGGGGGGGGGGGGGGGGAATTCATCTTGGAAAAGGAACTGCTTACGCCAGTGGTTATCAACCCTCATTTACACCCTGTGTTTTAATCAATGCTATTTCACAATCCTGGACTTGTTCTACAGTCACATGCCTTCTTGAAAAATTACTTTTTTAAAATTGATAATGTTAACATAAAAGAAACATGGCCAGAGTTTTCTATCATAAATGAAATTATAGGTTGGCTAGGTGACCACCATGACATAACACTGCTTAGGTTTGTGTGAACCGAAATACTTCTTCATTAAAGCATGTTGTGCTTGCAAACTGTAATAGTTAGCTGACTAAATGAAGTTCTCTTTAGCTAGCTATTATAAACTATACGCGAAGCATACAGTGCAATTCCATAGTCTAGGAGAACCATGGACTACTACTATTCATCTGTCTAGCTAGCTAGCTCAGACCCTCATCCTCTCATGCGCTAAATATTTCCAGTGCAGCTAACATAAACCGCCACATCTGTGTTTCGCTCTTGCAGGCATGGATGGCTCCAATGAGGTGGCACTGTACTCGGGACTGGCAGCAGGAGCCATCGCCGTCACTGTCCTCGTCATATCTGTGACGCTGTACCGCCGGAGCCAGAGTGAATACGGCGTGGATGTCATCGACTCGTCTGCCCTCGCTGGTGGATTCCAGTCCTTCAACTTCAAATCCACCAGACAAGGTGAGACAGGATAGACTGAATGATGGCTTAGATTGGTCAGCCCATTCATTTCTGTTCAGTGAGTTTGATGGAGTAAAAAAGTTCTAGGCAGCGGAAGCAGATGTTAGCACTCTGCTGTGTGCACATAATAGATTTATGAGATCATGCGGTGTTGCCCTTGGCTTGCTTGAACTAAGGTCTGTAGAGTTGTTCTTCATGCATGATCTGATGCAGAACAGAGGCTCAGAGTGTCTCAGTGTTGACCCGTGTGTCCTTGCTGAGATTGCTTCCTGATCTGTTCTTTATAGATGCTCGTGGCAGTTCTGTCTAAACCGCACATTCTCACCCAGATTCATCGGTGATGCATGCTGCGCTGAACATCAGTTTCATTCTTTTTTATGAGTGAGTCTATCATTCCTGTCTTGCAGCGCACAGGCTGATCATGGTTACAGCGAGTCACCGCATGCTGTGCTCATGGTCCGGAGAGGCAAACTTACCCTCTGTCTGCACACAACGTCCACCACCACCACTGTCTTCCCCACACAAATCACACAAAGGGAGGGGATGTGGGCACAGTTGGGTATCTTCCCGCAACCCATCAGTCTTGTTTAACTAGCCCAGCTGTCCCAGCCCTCCTGCTCATCATTCTGAGCACTGTAAATGATTCTTTTTGGGCTCAATGTCACTCTCGTCTATTACAACACTGTTTTTCCCACCACTGGAGGACTGTAATTCCTGCCACTGTCATACCTTACATTGGGCCAGTGTCATTCCCACCACTGGACCATAGACATTCCTATATATTGGAAGACTGTCTTTCCAGGCTATAGGGACTGTGATATTTCAGCCTTTTGGACCATTATTGTTTAAGCCCATTGTATGACTGCCATTCAAGCACATTGAACCACTGGTATTCCTGCCTACTGTTTTGTCATTTCTGCCTATTGGATAAATCATTTTAGCCTACTGTATGACAGGCCATTCCTGTTTATTTGTCAACTGTCATTCCTGACTCTTGGTCTACTATCATTTCTGCCTGTTGGAGGACTATCATTCCTGTCTACTGGACGACAATCATCCCTACCTACGGGATTATGTTCATTCCCACCTATTGAACAACTATCATTTAAGCCTATTGGACTTCGCTCCTCCCTGCCTATTGGATGACAGTCATTGAAGCCTATTGCATGACTGTCATTCAAGCCTGTTGGACGACAGAGATCCTTATCTATTGGACAACTGTCATTCAAGCCTATTGGATGGCTAACAATTAAGACAGTCAAACCTGCCTATTGGAAGACTATTGTTTAAGCCTATTAAATGAGTATCGTTCCTGCCTATTTGACAACTATCGTCAAATAGGCAGGAACAATGGCCTAGTGGACAACAGTCATTCTGTCTAATCGACAACAGTCATGTCCTGCCTATTGGGCAACTATCATTTCTGACTATTTGATGACTATCATTTAAGCCTATTGGTTGACGGTCATTCCTGCCTATTGGGCAACTATCATTCAAGCCTGCTTTCAGCCTGTTGGATGATTGTGAAAGCTGCCTATTGAACAACTACATTTTAAGTCTATTGTACAACTAGTATATAAGCATATTGTACAGCTATGATTTAAGAGTATTGAGAGATTATCATTTAAGTCTATAAGACATCTGTCATTCAACATAATTGTCAGACCACTGTCATTCCATATCGTCATCCACACCATTTGAACCTTCCTGTATCTCCCATCAGTGAGCTTTTAGGACCAAACCTCACTTTGTTGAGTGCTGGATCTAATAGGTCCAATATTCCGCAATGACAGTAGCTCAATAATTTGTGATGGTATGATTATAATTGTTGTAATATGCGGTAATAAAACAGCACCTGCCAGAGCCATTCTCACCACTGGACGATAGTCACTATCATTCCTTTCTGTCTGGTAGGCTACTGTTATTTCTAATGGCATTGCACTGGCAGACATCCCATCATTGACCTTCTAGGGCCACACCACATCTATAGAGTGTGCATGTGGTTGTTTTACCAACTTTGTGCTATGTGAAGTGTCCTTGAGTGGCAGAAGCACCCTGCCTTTCTCAATGAACTATTTGGAGGAGGCATGACACTTGTGTTTTCCTGCTTATTTTTAATTAAGCACCAGGTTTTAGTGCTTGCAGTGTTCTTCAGATTCCGTAAATTCACATCAACATGTTAATTTGATAAAAAACAAAAAAAAAACAATTTCAGTTTTTCAGACTGCATGAAGTCACTCATACAAACAATTAAGATGAGCATTGCACTAATACTCCGCACTGTGCCAGCCCTTGACATTTAATTTCAGTTTAATTACTTTTGCGCTTAAAAAAAAAAAAACTAGCTCATTGTTTCACATTAAGCAGCTCAGATGATAAACATAATGTACTCCTTCCCTCTCTATCATTATCTCTCTCTCTCTCTCCTGTTCTCCATCAGATGAAAGGATGAGTATTCCCAATAACGTAATGCCATATTATAAAGAGCACATTAATATAAAGCTGTGAGCTGCTGTTATAGAAAATTAATCCACACCATTTGACTAATCAGATTAGTGATGTGGTATAGAACAGCTAATAACTGGATTCTGAAGTTTGCTTAAGATCTGAGTGGGTGTTCACTGTGCTGTTTTCGGGAAAAATCACTTCCGCGTTCCAACTCGCGCTTGCGAATTTGCAAGTTGTATGAAAAAAATATGTTTGGGACAAGGATAAAGTTCATTCTTTTATGACCTTATTTGTATGAAATTGACAAAATTCAACCACATCACCTTTGATTTCACATGGAGCGATTTATTGACTTGGATTTATTGACATCAGTGAAACTGTGTTTATACAATTATTTTATTCTCCAATGAAGCAAAGTCCAGTATTTGGTGCATTTACTGAGAGCCATGTCTTGCACCTGTCTGTCAGTTTTGATAAGGATTGGACAAAGTGTTAAGGATTTATAACCAACTGAAGGTTTTTAGAAATGACCTCAAATACACATTAGCTCAAAATCATATGGGGTAATGTCTTAATGTAAGGGATGCATGCCCAGAAGAATATCTATTTTAATACTCATGGTTCATTAATTCAGTTGCTTACCCTAGCATGCACCGATCAAGACACCTTTATTTCCCCAAGTAGAAGTTCAGCGATTCCGAACTTCCTTTTTTTTGTTAAATCTGTGTTGCAGTCGGGATGTCTGAAGTTTCGATCCTTCACCTTTAGAAGACACACACTATCAAACACCATCTCCTCTGAAGCTGCCTGACCTTTTAACTGGCTGCATCTCAAATGCAGAGCTGATGGCATGCCTCGTCAAGTGCAGCATGTCTCTGCATGGGGGCATCTCCGTTTCACTTCACTCTCACTGCAGCAGCATGGATGGCGAAAGCCCCAGAGCCATCTTTGGTTTTTTTTGTTTTTTTTTGCTGATCATTCATTTATGTATTTGGATGATTTCTTTCGTAGTTACTTTTCTCCATGCATGTATTTATGCCACATGAACGTGTAGCTTCTGTTACTCGTCAAGTCACCATCTCGGAACCATTATTACAATGCTAAACCGCCATCACATGCATCGAAAGATTGAATCAGAGCGTCTCCAGATTACTGAATCCGTGTTCGCTTGTGTGTGTATAGCACGGGATACACAAAGCATTTGATGACTGAAATGTCAGTGACACTGATCTGTTCGCCTGGGGTAATTTATGGTTTTCCTAAAAATAAAGGGCCATTAGCCTCGCGCCTCTTGCTGCGCGGCAGCTGGGATGAGGGTTACAGTCTGTGCGGCACGTGGCACAGGGCGAGCCGGGCACAGGGGCAAGCTGGCAGAGGTGGAGGAGGAACGGTGAAGTATGACCACCGCCTGCTGGAGCTCACGCTGGGATCATCCCGATTTAGTCACTCTTCTCAAAACTAGAAGGTCACCCAAAGAGAGCTCAAATGGATGCTCCCTAGGAAGAGGAAGAAAAAGAGAGGTAGGAGGGAAGAAGGGGAGCGCTAGGGCAAGGGAAGATGATAAAGATATCACACCATGGGAGATCTGAGTCATAGCTAACAGCGAGAAGAAAAACATTTCTGAGAAAGTAGAAATCCAGCAATTAAAAACAACCTGCGCGTAGCAGTGACCTGTAATGCATGCTAATGAAACGCACCAGTTTGATTTGTGGAGGACAAAATGGTGGCTTTTTTTTTTTTTTTTTGGTCCCTGATTGTTCATATTAACTGTGAAGTGTAGGATCAGAAGCTTTAGGTTATATATGTTGTTTAGGTTGTTCATATATAAAATTAAATATATTAAAATAACCTTTTCACTTTAGCACCCACAGCAAGGTGTTTATAGCACAGTTACAAAGTGTAGGAAAAAACGGATAAAAACTGTAATCACTGCTCTCTGATGCTACAGTTATATTCTGACTTCACCCATATTGCCACAGTATTTTCACATGGTACGATATCATGACGATATCATGATGAATGATGTCAGGAGACATTTTTCTGAGATATCGTAGGTATCACAAGTTACAAACTGATTTAAAGCAGCTGATTAGATGTTAACATTTGGTACCATTTTCAGTCTTGAAAAGTATTGAACCTTGAACTGTTTTCAACTTCATTTCATTCCCTTTTTTTTTTTTTTTTTCCATTTGATACAATTTCTGTGTTTGGTGTTTAATTCTGACGTACTTATTTCGTGCCTGGCACGAGCGCGGAATGATCAGGAAGGATTGCGAGACTGATGCATCCGCTCCAGTGATCACAACCTCAGGCTGAGTTTTAATGATTAAAAACATCCAGTTTTATTCTCTCTAATTTATTGACCAGTCCAGTTGTGACCACTCTGATCTCAGATCATAAATATTCAGCATGTTTAATATATTTATGACTCTACGTTCTGTAGTGTGGCGAGAATGCTTCCAGCTCGGGCTTGTTTGGATGAGCCTCGTCAGTCTGATCTCCTGAGTCAAAATGCACACATACACACTAGTACAGCAGCCTGAGAGTGCTTTTGGGCTTTTCTTTCCATCGATATTGGTTATACTGATTATTGGACAAGAGAGAATCATCCTATCTTTCTTCTCTCAGGCAATCCTCTGCTTCTGAATTCGTCTGCCCGGCCTGAGCAGACCTACAGCTTCCGTGACTCTGTGGGGAAAGAGCTTTTCGACCCGCTGCCTGACGCCACGGCTAAAGTCCAGAGCTCCTTCACAGCTGAGTACCACGCCAAGACTTACCCCCAGGGCCTGGCGTCGCCCGTACACACAAACAACGGACCCTACAACTCCTACAGGACTCATCTGAGGAGCAGCGGCGTGTTCGGACACCAGGGGGGACGACTGGTCATGCCCAATGCAGGTAGGGCTGTGGAGATACACCACGCTAACGATAACCAGAAGTGCAGTCTCTATCTTCAGTCTCTGTCTTCAGTTCTCTTCACAATCTGTTCCGTAGCACAGGTTCCTAGAGGCGCTGGGAAATCTGAAACATCGAAAATCTGATGTGATATCACATTGTCACGGCTTCAATCACAATTTATACGTTTACAGAGAAACTGCGTTAAGATTACATTTAAGTGGCAGAGCAGGGTTTCAGTTTGCTGAGAGAAATTATTTATTTATTTGCATTTTTATTTTTGTTTGTTTATTTGTTCATTTATTTGCATACATATTTATGAATGTTTGTTTCTTTATTTGCTTACTCTTTATTTATTTGCTTATTCATGTGTTTGCTTACAAATGTGCATATTTGTTTGCTTCTTGTTAGCTCATGTATTTATTTATACAGTCAGGTCCATAAATATTGGGACATCGACACAATTCTAACATTTTTGGCTCTATACACCACCACAGTGG